>BLKM01007126.1:1190515-1442770 GCA_013340265.1 Coptotermes formosanus | reverse complement strand
AAAGCATTGAGTGGTAACTATACTTACCATTCATTGAATTCATTAATTTCATTCTTTTCAGCTTCTCAGATATTAAAAAATATTATGATTCTGTATTTCGTGTACATCACTAGAGGAGAGAAGTTTTGATTAGATATAGTTAAGTTTAAGACGGAATAGTAGGCGTGTTTAATTTTCTAATAATTAAGATGACAAAAGTTATTTATTTATTAGAAAATAAATCAAAATCATTGTTTTACATTGATTACAGTATTGGTAAGTATCAAAAATAAATGTTACCTTACATATACATAAGTACGAATCATCTTCATCTGTTAGTTAGAAATAATTGCTTTTCAGCGACTGAGAATGAATATTTTTACAGTAAAAAAATTAGAACCTTACATGTACAAATATCACCCTTTAGACTAAAATTCACACCCTCCATGTGCAGTGGATGTGAGAAACAAACAATTTGTGGTTGCACACTTTCTTCCCATTCATTTAAGAGGAGTCTCCTATACACGGTTTGAACAAATATTTGGAAGAATTTTGGCCTCAAAAAGGTGCAAGTTTGAGGTGTGGGTTTGTTATTTATGAGTATTAATCTTACCTTCAAGTAAGTTCAATCAATTCTACCCGTAATACACATTATTACATCAAGAGAAACCTCCAAACTTAAAGGTAAGTATAATTACCACCAAATAAAATCTCATTTGACATGGTTTTTAGCGATCCAGAAAATTTTTTTTACAAAATTTTGAGAGTTTATTGAGTGGTAAGTATTCTTACCACTCAATTCCTTTTAATAATTTCATGTGTTCAATCTCCTTACACCTCCCAATATACATTGACACTGTATTTTACAACAAGTATGCAGCTTTACTAAGATATAAGTTTCACTTTCGCCAACGGATTTCATTGAAAAAGCAGCCTCTCACTTTACGTACTTGGAAGAGTTTTCTCAGCAAACTTGAAGTAACTTAGAGTTTCATGTAGTCATAATGAATTTTAATATTCCTTCAAGCAAAGTTTGATCATTTCTACCCTTCTTACGCACTCTTTTAATAAAAGGAGACACCATCCTTATTGGAAAATTATAATTACATCAAAAATTCTTTCTTGAAGCCATTTTTGCTTGAGGTTTGAAAAATTAAAGAAATTTGAAGAAAGCATAGAGTGGTAACTATACTTACCCTTCACTTCGATTCTATATTTTCATTCTATTCACCTTCTCAGACATTAAAAAATATGACGATACTCTATTTCGTGTACATCATAAGACGAGAGAAGTTTTGGTTAGATATATTTAAGTTTTCGACCGAATAGTAGGCATGTTTAACTTTCTAATAATTAAGATGACAAAAGTATTTAATCTGTTAGAAAATAAATCAAATTCATTGTTTTACATTGATTACAGCGTTCGTAGGTATCAAAAATATATGTTACCAAACATATACATAAGTACGAATCATCGTCATCTGTTACATAGGAATAATTGCTTTTCAGCGACTGAGAGTGAATATTTTTACAGTAAAAAAATTAGAAATTTACATGTACAAATATCACCCTTTATACTAAAATTCACACCCTCCAGGTGCTTATGTGCAGTGGATGTGAGAAACAACCAATTTGTGGTTGCACACTTTCTTCCCATTCATTTAAGAGGAGTCTCCTAGACATGGTTTGAACAATTGGAAGAAATTTTGGCCGCAAAAAGGTGCAAGTTTGAGGTGTGGGTTTGTTATTTATGAGTATTAATCTTACCTTCAAGTAAGTTCAATCAATTCTACCCGTAATACACATTATTACATCAAATGAAACCTCCAAACTTAAAGGTAAGTATAATTACCACCAAATAAAATCTCATTTGACATGGTTTTTAGCGATCCAGAAAGGAATTTTAACAAAAATTTGAGAGTTTATTGAGTGGTAAGTATTCTTACCATTCAATTCAATTTAATAAATTCATCTGTTCAATCTCCTTAGTCCTCCCAATATACATTAACACTCTATTTTAGAAAGAGGATGCAGCCATACTAAGATCCGGGCTTCACTTTCGCCAACAGATTTCATTGAAAAAGCAGCCTCTCACTTTACGTAATTGGAAGAGTTATTTCACCAAACATGAAGTAACTTTGAGTTTCATGTAGTTATAATGAATTTTAATCCTCCTTCAAGCAAAGTTTATTCATTTCTACCCTCCTTACGCACTCTTTTAATAAAAGGAGACACCATCCTTATTGGAAAATTATAATTACATCAAAAAGTCTTTCTTGAAGCCAATTTTAGCTTGAGGTTTGAAAACTTAAAGAAATTTGAAGAAAGCATTGAGTGGTAACTATACTTACCATTCATTCAATTCATTAATTTCATTCTTTTCAGCTTCTCAGATATTATAAAATATTATGATTCTGTATTTCGTGTACATAACTAGAGGAGAGAAATTTTGATTAGATATAGTTAAGTTTACCACGGAATAGTAGGCGTGTTTAACTTTCTAAAATTAAGATGACAAAAGATATTAATTTATTAGAAAATAAATCAAATTCATTGTTTTACATTGATTACAGTATTGGTAAGTATCAAAAATAAATGTTACCTTACATATACATAAGTACCAATCATCTTCATCTGTTAGTTAGAAATAATTGCTTTTCAGCGACTGAGAATGAATATTTTTCAGTAAAAAAATAAGAACTTTACATGTACAAATATCACCCTTTAGACTAAAATTCACACCCTCCATATGCAGTGGATGTGAGAAACAATCAATTTGTGGTTGCACACATTCTTCCCATTCATTTAAGAGGAGTCTCCTATACACGGTTTGAACAAATAGTTGGAAGAATTTTGGTCGCAAAAAGGTGCAATTTTGAGGTGTGGGTTTGTTATTTATTAGTATTAATCTTACCTTCAAGTAAGTTCAATCAGTTCTACACTTAATACACATTATTACATCAAGAGAAACCTCCAAACTTAAAGGTAAGTATAATTACCACAAAATAAAATGTCACTTGACATGGTTTTAGCGATCCAGAAAGGTATTTTAAAAAATTTTGAGAGTTTATGAGTGGTAAGTATTCTTACCATTCAATTCCATTTATAATTTCATGTGTTCAATCTCGTTAGACCTCCCAATATACATGAACACTGCATTTTAGAAGAAGGATGCAGCTTTACGAAGATATGTGGTTCAATTTCGCCAAAGGATTTGATTGAAAATACGAGCCTCTCACTCTACGTATTTGGAAGAGATTTTTGACGAAACATGATGTAACATATAGATGCATATAGGTTTATAATGAATTGTAATCTTCCTTCAAGCAAAGTTTGGTCATTTCAACCCTTCTTACGCCCTCTTTTATCAAAAGGAGACAACATCGTTACAGGTAAGTATAATTACCACATAAAAACTACTTTCTTGAATCCAATTTCAGCTTGAGGAATGAAAACTTAAAGAAATTTGAAGAAGCATTTAGTGGTAACTATACTTACCCTTCACTTGAAATCTATAAATTCATTCTTTTCAACTTCTGGACATTAAAAATATGATGATTCTGTATTTCGTGTACATCAAGAGGGGAGAGAAGTTTTGATTAGGTGTAGTTAATTTTTCGACCGAATAGTTGGCGTGTTAAACTTTCTAATAATTAATATTTCAAAAGTTATTAATTTATTAGAGAATAAATCTAATTCACTGCCTTACATTTATTACAGCATTGGTAGGTACCAAAAATAAATGTTACTTAACATATCAATTAGTACGTTTCATCTCCTTCGGTTACTTAGAAATAATTGCTTTTCAGCGACTGAAAATGTATATTTTTACAGTAAAAAATTAGAACTTTACATGTACAAATATCACCCTTTAGACTAAAATTCACACCCTCCAGGTGCTTATGTGCAGTGGATGTGAGAAACAATCAATTTCTGGTTGCACACTTTCTTCCCATTCATTTAAGAGAAGTCTCCTATACAAGGTTTTTACAAGTATTTGGAAGAAATTTTGGCCGCAAAAAGGTGCAATTTTGAGGTGTGGGTTTGTTATTTATTAGTATTAATCTTACCTTCAGTTAAGTTTAATCAATTCTACCCTTAATACACATTATTACATAAATTGAAACCTCTAAACTTAAAGGTAAGTGTAATTACCACACTATAAAATTTCATTTGACATGGTTTTTAGTTATCCAGAAAGAAATTTTAACAAAATTTTGAGAGTTTATTGAGTGGTAAGTATTATTACCATTCAATTCAATTTAATAATTTCATGTGTTCAATCTCCTTTCGACCTCCCAATATACATTGACATTTTATTTTAGAAGAAGGTTGCAGCTTTACGAAGATATGTGGTTCAATTTGCAAACGGATTTGATTGAAAATAAGAGCCTCTCACTCTACGTATTTGCAAGAGATTTTTGACGAAGCATGATGTAACATAGAGATTCATGCAGGTTTATAATGATTTATAATCTTCCTTCAAGCAAAGTTTGATCATTTCTACCCTTCTTACGCACTCTTTTATTAAAAGGAGACACCATCCTTATTGGAAAATTATAATTACACCAAAAATTCTTTCTTGAAGTCAATTTTAGCTTGAGGTTTGAAAACTTAAAGAAATTTGAAGAAAGCATTCAGTGGTACCTATACTTACCATTCACTTCAATTCATTAATTTCATTCTTTTCATCTTCTCAGAAATTAAAAAATATGTTGATTCTGTATTTCGTGTACATCAATAGATGAGACAACTTTTGGTTAGATATAGTTAAGTTTTCGACCGAACACTTGGCGTGTTAAACTTTCTAATACTTAAGATGACAAAGGTTATTAATTTATTAGAAAATAAATCAAATTCACTGCCTTACATTGATTACAGCATGGGTAGGTATCAAAAATAAATGTTACCTAACATATACATTTGTATGAATCATCTTCATCTGTTACTTAGACATAATTGCTTTTCAGCAACTGAGAATAAATATTCTTTGAGTAAAAAATTTAGAACTTTACATGTACAAATATCACCCTTTAGACTAAAATTCACACCCTCCAGCTGCTTATGTGCAGTGGATGTGAGAAACAATCAATTTGTAGTTGCACACTTTCTTCCAATTCTTTTAAAAGTATTCTCCTCTACACGGTTTGAACAAGTAGTTGGAAGAAATTTTGGCCGCAAAAAGGTGCAATTTTGAGGTGTGGGTTTGTTATTTATGAGTATTAATCGTACCTTCAGTTATGTTCAATCAATTCTACCCTTAATACACATAATTACATAAAGAGAAACCTCCAAATTTAAATTTAAGTATAATTACCATTCAATAAAATTTCATTTGACATCTTTTTAGGGATCCAGAAAGAAATTTTAACAAAATTTTTAGTGTTTATTGAGTGGTACATATTCTTACCATTCATTCAATTTAATAATTTCATCTGCCCAACGTTCTTAGACTTTTCAATATATATTGACACTCTATTTTAAAAGAAGGATGCAGTTTTACGAAGATATGAGCTTCATTTTCGCCAACGGATTTCATTGAAAAAGATGCTTCTCACTTTACGTACTTGGAAGAGTTTTTCACCAAACGTGAAGTAACTTAGAGTTTCATGTACTTGTAATGAATTATATTCTTCCTTCAAGCAAAGTTTGATCATTTCTACCCTTCTTACGCCCTCTTTTATTAAAAGGCGAAAACATCGTTATAGGTAAGTATAATTACCACATAAAAACTTCTCTCTTGAAGCCAATTTCAGCTTGAGGATTGAAAATTTAAAGAAAATTGAAGAAAGCATTGAGTGGTAAATATACTTACCCTTCACTTGAAATCTATAATTTCATTCTTTTCAGCTTCTCAACATTAAAAATATGATGATTCTGTATTTCGTGTACATCAATAGAAGAGAGGAGTTTTGATTAGATATAGTTAAGTATTCGACCGAGTAGTTGGCGTGTTAATCTTTCTAATAATTAAGATTTCCAAAGTTACTAATTTATTAGGGAAAAAATCAAATTCACTGCCTTACATTGATTACAGCATTGGTAGGTATAAAAAATAAATTTTACCTAACATAAATTAGTACGAATCATCTCCTTCTGTTACTTAGAAATAATTGCTTTTCTGCGACTGAGAATGAATATTTTTACAGTTAAAAAATTAGAACTTTACATGTACAAATATCACCATTTAGACTAAAATTCACACCCTCCAGGTGCTTATGTGCAGTGGATGTGAGAAACAATCAATTTGTGGTTGCACACTTTCTTCCCATTCATTTAAGTGTAGTCTCCAATACAAGGTTTGAGCAAGTAGTTTGAAGAGATTTTTGCCGCAAAAAGGTGCAAGTTTGAGGTGTGGGTTTGTTATTTATGAGTATTAATCTTACTTTCAGTTAAGTTCAATCAATTCTCCACTTAATACACATTATTAAGTAAAGAGAAATCTCCAAACTTAAAGGTAAGTATAATTACCACCTAATAAAATTTCATTTGGCATCCTTTTTCGCAATCCAGAAAGAAATTTTAACAAAATTTTAAGAGTTTTTTGATTGGTACATATTCTTACCATCATACGATTTAATAATTTCATGTGTCCAAAGTTCTTAGTCTTTTCAATATATATTGACACTTTTTTTTAAATGAAGGATGCAGTTTTACGAAGATATGAGCTTCACTTTCGCCAACGGATTTCATTGAAGAAGCTGCCTCTCACTTTACGTACTTGGAAGAGTTTTTTCACCAAACGTGACGTAACAAAGAGTTTCATGTAGTTATAATTATTATAATCTTCCTTCAAGCAAAGTTTGATCATTTCTACCCTTCTTACGCACTCTTTTATTAAAAGGAGACACCATCCTTATTGGAAAATTATAATTACACCAAAACTTCTTTCTTGAAATCAATTTTAGCTTGAGGTTTGAAAACTTTAAGAAATTTGAAGAAAGCATTCAGTGGTAACTATACTAACCATTCACTTCAATTCATTAATTTCATTCTTTTCAGCTTCTCAGACATTAAAAAATATGTTGATTCTGTGTTTCGTGTACATCAATAGATAAGAGAAGTTTTGGTTAGATATAGTTAAGTTTTCGACGGAATAGTAGGCGTCTTAAACTTTCTAATAATTAAGATGACAAAAATTATTAATTTATTAGATAATAAATAAAATTCACTGCCTTACATTGATTACAGAATTGGTAAGTATCAAAAATAAATGTTACCTAACATAGACATTTGTACGAATCATCTTCATCTGTATCTTAAAAATAATTGCTTTTCAGCGACTGAGAAGAAATATTTTTACAGTAAAAAATTCAGAACTTTACTTGCACAAATACCACCCTTTAGACTAAAATTCACACCCTCGAGCTGCTTATGTGCAGTGGATGTGAGAAACAATCAATTTGTGGTTGCACACTTTCTTCCAATTCATTTAAAGGGAGTCTCCTATACACGGTTTGAACAAGTAGTTGGAAGTAATTTTTGCCGCAAAAAGGTGCAAGTTTGAAGTGTGGGTTTGTTATTTATTAGTATTAATCTTACCTTATGGTAAGTTCAAACAATTCTATCCGTAATACACATTATTACATAAAGAGAAACCTCCAAACTTAAAGGTAAGTATAATTACCACCCAATAAAATTTCATTTGACATGGTGTTTAGCGATCCAGAAAGAAATTTTAACAAAATTTTGAGAATTTATTGTGTGGTAAGTATTATTACCATTCAATTCAATTTAATAATTTCATGTGTTCAATCTCCTTAGACCTCCCAATATACTTTGACACTGTATTTTAGAAGAAGTTTGCAGCTTTACGAAGATATGTGACTCAATTTCCCCAAAGGATTTGATTGAAAATACGAGCCTCTCACTCTACGTATTTGGAAGAGTTTTTTGACGAAACATGATGTAACATAGAGATTCATGTAGGTTTATAATGAATTATAATCTTCCTTCAAGCAAAGTTTGGTCAATTCTACCCTTCTTACGCCCTCTTTTATCAAAAGGAGACAACATCGTTATTGGTAAGTATAATTACCACATAAAAACTTCTTTCCTAAAGCCAATTTCAGCTTGAGGAATGAAAACTTAAAGAAATTTGAAGATAGATTTGAGTGGTAATTATACTTACCCTTCACTTCAAATCTATATTGTCATTCTTTTCAGATTCTCAGACATTAAAAAATATGATGATTCTGTATTTCGTGTGCATCATTAGAGGAGAGAAGTTTTGGTTAGATATATTTAAGTTTTCCACCGAATAGTAGGCGTGTTTAATTTTCTAATGAATAAGAAGAAAAAGTTATTAAATTAATACAAAATAAATTGAAATCATTGCCTTACATTTATTACAGCGTACGTAGAAATCAAAAGTAAATGCTACCTAACATATACATAAGTACGAATCATCTTCATCTGTTACTTAGAAATAGTTGCTTATCAGCGAATGAGAATGAATATATTTACAGTAAAAAATTTAGAACTTTACATGTACAAATACCACCCTTTAGACTAAAATTCACACCCTCGAGCTGCTTATGTGCAGTGGATGTGAGAAACAATCAATTTCTAGTTGCACAATTTCTTCCAATTCACTTAAAAAGATTCTCCTCCACACGGTTTGAACAAGTAGTTGGAAGAGATTTTTGCCGCAAAAAGGTGCAAGTTTGAGATGTGGGTTTGTTATTTATGAGTATTAATCGTACCTTCAGTTAAGTTCAATCAATTCTACCCTTAATACACATTATTACATAAAGAGAAACCTCCAAACTTAAATTTAAGTATAATTACCATTCAATAAAATTTCATTTGACATCATTTGTAGGGATCCAGAAAGAAATTTTAACAAAATTTTTAGTGTTTATTGAGTGGTACATATTCTTACCATTCATTCAATTTAATAATTTCATCTGCCCAACGTTCTTAGACTTTTCAATATATATTGACACTCTATTTTAAAAGAAGGATGCAGTTTTCCGAAGATATGAGCTTCACTTTCGCCAACGGATTTCATTGAAAAAGATGCCTCTCACTTTACGTACTTGGAAGAGTTTTTCACAAAACGTGACATAAATTAGAGTTTCATGTAGTTGTAATGAATTATATTCTTCCTTCAAGGAAAGTTTGATCATTTCTACCCTTCTTACGCCCTCTTTTATTAAAAGGAGAAAACATCGTTATAGGTAATTATATTTACGACATAAAATCTTCTCTCTTGAAGCCAATTTCAGCTTGAGGATTGAAAACTTAAAGAAACTTGAAGAAAGCATTGAGTGGTAAATATACTTACCCTTCACTTGAAATCTATAATTTCATTCTTTTCAGCTTCTCAACATTAAAAATATGAAGATTCTGTATTTCGTGTACTTCAATAGAGGAGAGGAGTTTTGATTAGATATAGTAAAGTATTCGACCGAGTACTTGGAGTGTTAAACTTTCTAATAATTAAGATTTCCAAAGTTACTAATTTATTAGGGAATAAATCAAATTCAATTCCTTACATTGCTTACAGCATTGGTAGGTATCCAAAATAAATGTTACCTAACATATAAATTAGTACGGATCATCTCCTTCTGTTACTTACAAATAATTGCTTTTCTGCGACTGAGAATGAATATTTTTACAGTAAAAAAATTAGAACTTTACATGTACAAATATCACCCTTTAGACTAAAATTCACACCCTCCAAGTGCTTATGTGCAGTGGTTGTGAGAAACAATCAATTAGTGGTTGCACACTTTCTTCCCATTCATTTAAGTGTAGTCTCCAATACAAGGTTTGAGCAAGTAGTTTGAAGAGATTTTTGCCGAAAAAAGGTGCAAGTTTGAGGTGTGGGTTTGTTATTTATGAGTATTAATCTTACTTGCAGTTAAGTTCAATCACTTCTACCCTTAATACACATTATTACGTAAAAAGAAATATCCAAACTTAAAGGTAAGTATAATTACCACCTAATAAAATTTCATTTGACATCCTTTTTAGCAATCCAGAAAGAATTTTTAAAAAAATTTTTAGAGTTTTTTGAGTGGTACATATTCTTACCATCATACAATTTAATAATTTCATGTGTCCAACATTCTTACTTATTCAATATATATTGACACTTTTTTTTAAATGAAGGATGCAGTTTTACGAAGATATTAGCTTCACTTTCGCCAACAGATTTCATTGAAAAAGCTGCCTCTCAATTTACGTACTTGGAAGAGTTTTTTCACCAAACGTGACGTAACATAGTGTTTCATGTAGTTATAATTCTTATAATCTTCCTTCAAGCAATGTTTGATCATTTCTACCCTTCTTACGCACTCTTTTATTAAAAGGAGACACCATCCTTATTGGAAAATTATAATTACACCAAAAATTCTTCCTTGAAGTCAATTTTAGCTTGAGGTTTGAACACTTAAAGAAATTTGAAGAAAGCATTGAGTGGTAACTATACTTACCATTGACTTCAATTCATTAATTTCATTATTTTCAGCTTCTCAGACATTAAAAAATATGTTGATTCTCTATTTCGTGTACATCAACACATGAGAGAAATATTGGTTAGATATAGTTAAGTTTTCGACCGAATACTTGGCGTGTTTAACTTTCTAATAATTAAGATGACAAAAGTTATTAATGTATTAGAAAATAAATCAAATTCACTGCCTTAAATTGATTACAGCATTGGTAGGTATAAAAAATAAATGTTACCTAACATATAAATTAGTACGATTCATCTTCATCTGTTTCTTAGAAATAATTGCTTTTCAGCGACTGAGAATGAATATTTTTACAGTAAAAAATTTAGAACTTTATGTACAAATATCACCATATTGACTAAAATTCACACCCTCCAAGTGCTTATCTTCAGTGGATGTGAGAATCAATTAATTTGTTGTTGCACACTTTCTTCCAATTCATTTAAAAGGAGTCTCCTATACACGGTTTGAACAAGTAATTGGAAGAAATTTTTGCCGCAAAAAGGTGCAATTTTGAGGTGTGGGTTTGTTATTTATTAGTATTAATCTTACCTTATGGTAAGTTCAATCAATTCTACCTTTAATACACAGTATTACATAAAGAGAAACCTACAAACTTAAAGTTAAGTATAATTACCACCAAATGAAATCTCGTTTGACATGGCTTTTAGCGATGCAGAAAGATATTTTAACAAAATTTCGAGAGTTTATGAGTGGTAAGTATTGTTACCATTCAATTTAATTTAATAATTTCATGTGTTCAATCTCCTTAGACCTCCCAATATATTTTGACACTGTATTTTAGAAGAAGGATGCAGCTTTACGAAGATATGTCGCTCAATTTCGCCAACGGATTTGATTGAAAATAGGAGCCTCTCACTCTACGTATTTGGAAGAGTTTTTTGACGAAGCATTATGTAACATACAGATTCATTTCAGATTACAATGAATTATAATCTTCCTTGAAGCAAAGTTTGGTCATTTCTACCCTTCTTACGCCCTCTTTTATCAAAAGGAGACAACATCGTTATTGGTAAGTATAATTACCAATTAAAAACTTCCTTCTTGAAGCCAATTTCAACTTGAGGAATGAAAACTTAAAGAAAATTGAAGAAAGCATTGAGTGATAACTATACTTACCCTTCACTTGAAATCTATAATTTCATTCTTTTCAGCTTCTCAGACATTAAAAAATATGTTGCTTCTGTATTTCGTTTACATCAATATATGAGAGAAGTTTTGGTTAGATATAGTTAAGTTTTCGACCGAAAAGTAGGCGTGTTTAATTTTCTAATAATTAAGATGACAAAAGTTATTAATTTATGAGAAATTAAAACAAATTCACTGCCTTACATTAATTACAGCATTGTTAGGTATCAAAAATAAATGTTACCTAACATATACATTAGTACGAATCATCTTCATCTGTTACTTAGAAATAATTGCTTTTCAGCGATTGAGAATGAATATTTTTGCAGACTGAAATTCGGAACTTTACATGTACAAATATCACCCTTTAGAGAAAAATTCACACCCTCCAAGTGCTTATGTGCAGTGGATGTGAGAAACAATCAATTCGTGGATGCACTCTTTCTTCCCATTCATTTAAATGGAGTTTCGTATACACGGTTTGAACAAATAGTTGGAAGAAATTTTGGCCGCAAAATGGTGCAAGTTTGAGGTGTGGGTATGTTATTAATGAGTATTAATCTTACCTAATGGTACGGTCAAACGATTCTACCCTTAATACACATTATTACATCAGGGAAGCCTCCAACCTTAAAGGTAAGTATAATTACCACATAATAAAATTTCATTTTACATCATTTTTAGAGATCCAGAAAGAAATTTTAACAAAATTTTGATAGTTTTTTGAGTGGGAAGTATTCTTACCATTCAATTTTTTTAATAATTTCTTGTGTTCAATTTCCTTAGAACTCCCAATATACATTGACACTATATTTTAGAAGAAGGATGCAGCTTTACGAAGATATGTGGTTCAATTTCGCCAAATGATTTGATTGAAAATAGGAGCCTCTCACTCTACGTGTTTGGAAGAGTTTTTTGACGAAACATGATGTAACACTGAAATTAATGTAGGTTTATAATGAATTATAATCTTCCTTAAAGCAAAGATTGGTCATTTCTACCCTTCTTACGCCCTCTTTTATTAAAAGGAGACAACATCGTTATTGGTAAGTACAATTACCACATAAAAACTTCTTTCTTCAAGCCAATTTCAGCTTGAGGATTGGAAACTTAAAGAAATTTGAAGAAAGCATTGGGTGGTAACTATACTTACCCTTCAATTGAAATCTATAATTTCATTCTTTTCATCTTCTCAGACATTAAAAAATATGTTGATTCTGTATTTCGTGTACATCAATAGATGAGAGAAGTTTTGGTTAGATATGGTTAAGTTGTCGACCGAATAGTAGGCGTGTTTAATTTTCTAATGATTAAAATGAAAAAGTTATTAAATTATTACAAAATAAATTTATTTCATTGCCTTACATTTATTACAGCATACGTAGAAATCAAAAGTATATGTTACCTAACATATACATAAGTACGAGTAATCTTCATCAGTTACTAAGAAATAATTGCTTTTCAGCGACTGAGAAATAATATTTTTACAGTAAGAAATTTAGAACTTTACATGTACAAATATCACCCTTTAGAGAAAAATTCACACCCTCCAAGTGCTTATGTGCAGTGGATGTGAGAAACAATCAATTCGTGGATGCACTCTTTCTTCCCATTCATTTAAATGGAGTTTCGTATACACGGTTTGAACAAATAGTTGGAAGAAATTTTGGCCGCAAAATGGTGAAATTTTGAGATGTGGGTTTGTTATTTATGAGTATTAATCTTACCTTCAGGTAAGTTCAATCAATTCTACCCGTAATACACATTATTACATAAAGAGAAACCTCCAAACTTAAAGGTTAGTATTTTTACCACCCAATAAAATTTCATTTGACATCATTTTTAGCGATCCAGAAAGAAATTTTAACAAATTTTTTAGGGTTTATTGAGTGCTACATATTCTTACCATTCATACAATTTAATAATTTCATGTGACCAAGGTTCTTAGACTTTTCAATATATATTGACACTGTATTTTAAAAGAAGGATGCATTTTTACGAAGATATGAGCTTCACTTTCGCCAACGGATTTCATTGAAAAACTGCCTCTCACTTTATGTACTTGGAAGAGTTTTTTCACCAAACGTGACGTAACTTCGGGTTTCATGTAGTTGTAATAATTATAATCTTCCTTCAAGCACAGTTTGATCATTTCTACCCTCCTTACGCACTCTTTTATTAAAAGGAGACACCATCCTTATTGGAAAAGAATAATTACATTAAAATATTCTTTCTTGAAGCCAATTTTAGCTTGAGGTTTGGAAACTTAAAGAAATTTGAAGAAAGTATTCAGTGGTAACTATACTTACCATTCAATTCAATTTATTAATTTCATTCTTTTCAACTTCTCAGACATTAAAAAATATATTGATTCTGTATTTCGTTTACATCAATAGAGGAGAGAAGTTTTGATTAGATATAGTTAAGATTTCGACCGCATAGTTGGCGTGTTAAACTTTCTAATAATTAAGATGACAAAAGTTATTAATTTATTAGAAAATAAATCAAATTCACTGCCTGACACTGATTACAGCATTGGTAGGTATCAAAAATAAATGTTACCTAACATATACATTTGTACGAATCATCTTCATCTGTTACTTAAAAATAATTGCTTTTCAGCGACTGAGAAGAAATATTTCTACAGTAAAAAGTTCAGAACTTTACATGTACAAATACCAACCTTTAGACTAAAATTCACACCCTCGAGCTGCTTATGTGCAGTGGATGTGAGAAACAATCAATTTGTGGTTGCACACTTTCTTCCAATTCATTTAAAAGGACTCTCCTATACACGGTTTGAACAAGTATTTGGAAGTAATTTTTGCCGCAAAAACGTGCAAGTTTGAAATGTGGGTTTGTTATTTATTAGTATTAATCTTACCTTATGGTAAGTTCAATCAATTCTATCCGTAATACACATTATTACATAAAGAGAAACCTCCAAACTTAAAGGTAAGTATAATTACCACCTAATAAAATTTCATTTGACATGGTTTTTAGCGATCCAGAAAGAAATTTTAACAAAATTTTGATAGTTTATTGAGTGGTAAGTATTATTACCATTCAATTCAATTTAATAATTTCATGTGTTCAATCTCCTTAGACCTCCCAATATACATTGACACTGTATTTTAGAAGAAGGTTGCAGCTTTACGAAGATATGTGATTCAATTTCGCCAAAGGATTTGATTGAAATACGAGCCTCTCACTCTACGTATTTGGAAGGGTTTTTTGACGAAACATGATGTAACATAGAGATTCATATAAGTTTATAATGAATTATAATCTTCCTTCAAGCAAAGTTTGGTCATTTCTACCCATCTTACGCCCTCTTTTATCAAAAGGAGACAACATCGTTATTGGTAAGAATAATTACCACATAAAAACTTCTTTCCTAAAGCCAATTTCAGCTTGAGGAATGAAAACTTAAAGAAACTTGAAGATAGAATTGAGTAGTAACTATACTTACCCTTCACTTCAAATCTATATTTTCATTCTTTTCAGATTCTCAGACATTAAAAAATATGATGATTCTGTATTTCGTGTGCATCATTAGAGGAGAGAAGTTTTGGTTAGATATATTTAAGTTTTCCACCGAATAGTAGGCGTGTTTAATTTTCTAATGATTAAGAAGAAAAAGTTATTAAATTAATACAAAATAAATTTAAATCATTGCCTTTTATTTATTACAGCATACGTAGAAATCAAAAGTAAATGCTACCTAACATATACATAAGTACGAATCATCTTCATCTGTTACTTAGAAATAATTGCTTATCAGCGACTGAGAATGAATATTTTTACAGTAAAAGTTTAGAACTTTAAATGTACAAATATCACCCTTTACACTAAAATTCACAACCTCCAAGTGCTTATGTGCAGTGGATGTGAGAAACAATCAATTTGTGGTTGCACACTTTCTTCCCATTCATTTAAAAGGAGTCTCCTACACACGGTTTGAAGAAGTAGTTGGAAGAGATTTTTGCCGCAAAAAGGTGCAAGTTTGTGGTGTGGGTTTGTTATTTATGAGTATTAATCTTACCTTCAGTTAAGTTCAATCAATTCTACCCTTATTACACATTATTACATAAAGAGAAACCTCCAAACTTAAAGGTAAGTATTTTTACCACCCAATAAAATTTCATTTGACATGGTTTTTAGCGATCCAGAAAGAAATTTTAACAAAATTTTGAGAGTATATTCAGTGGTAAGTATTATTACCATTCAATTCAATTTAATAATTTCATGTGTCCAACGTTCTTAGACTTTTCAATATATATTGACACTGTATTTTAAAAGAAGGTTGCAGTATTACGAAGATATGAGCTTCACTTTCGCCAACGGATTTCATTGAAAAAGCTCCCTCTCACTTTACGTACTTGGAAGAGTTTTTTCACCAAACGTGACGCAACTTAGAGTTTCATGTAGTTATAATTACTATAATCTTCCTTCAAGCAAAGTTTGATCATTTCTACCCTTCTTACGCACTCTTTTATTAAAATGAGACACCATCCTTATTTGAAAATTATAATTACACCAAAAATTCTTTCTTGAAGCCAATTTTAGCTTGAGGTTTGAAAACTTAAAGAAATTTGAAGAAAGCATTGAGTGGTAACTATACTTACCATTCACTTGAAATCTATAATTTCATTCTTTTCAGCTTCTCAGACATTAAAAAATATGTTGATTCTGTATTTCGTGTACATCAATAGATGAGAGAAGTTTTGGTTAGATATAGTTAAGTTTTCAACCGACTACTTGGCGTGTTAAACTTTCTAATAATTAAGATGACAAAAGTTATTAATTTATTAGAAAATAAATCAAATTCACTGCCTTACATTGATTACAGCATTGGTATGTATCAAAAATATATGTTACCTAACATATACATTAGTACGAATCATCTTCATCTGTTACTTAGAAATAATTGCTTTTCAGCGACTGAGAATGAATATTTTTACAGTAAAAAAATTAGAACTTTACATGTACAAATATCACCCTTCAGACTAAAATTCACACCCTCCAAGTGTTTATGTGCAGTGGATGTGAGAAACAATCAATTTGTGGTTGCACACTTTCTTCCCATTCATTTAAGAGGAGTCTCTTATACACGGTTTGAACAACAAGTTGGAAGATATTTTTGCCGCAATAAGGTGCAAGTTTGAGTTGTGGGTATGTTATTTATGAGTATTAATCTTACCTTCAGGGAAGTTGAATCAATTCTACCCTTAATACACAGTATTACATAAAGAGAAACCTCCAAACTTAAAGTTAAGTATAATTACCACCAAATGAAATCTCATTTCACATGGTTTTAGCGATCCAGAAAGATATTTTATCAAAATTTTGAGAGTTTATTGAGTGGTAAGTATTCTTACCATTCAATTCAATTTAATAATTTCATATCTTCTATCTCCTTAGACCTCGCAATATACTTTGACACTGTATTTTAGAAGAAGGATGCAGCTTTACGAAGATATGCCGTTCAATTTCGCCGACAGATTTGATTGAAAATTGGAGCCTCTCACTCTACGTATTTGAACAGTTTTTTGACGAAACATGATGTAACATAGAGATACATGTAGGTTTATAATGAATTATAATTTTCCTTCAAGCAAAGTTTGATCATTTCTACCATTCTTACGCACTCTTTTATTAAAAGGAGACACCATACTTATTGGAAAATTATAATTACATCAAAAATTCTTTCTTGAAGCCATGTTAGCTTGAGGTTTGAAAACTTAAAGAAATTTGAAGAAAGCATTCAGTGGTAACTATACTTACATTTCACTTCAATTCATTAATTTCATTCTTTTCAGCTTCTCAGACATTAAAAAATATGTTGATTCTGTATTTCGTGTACATCAATAGATGAGAGAAGTTTTGGTTAGATATAGTTATGTTTTCGACGGAATAGTAGGCGTGTTAAACTTTCTAATAATTAAGATGACAAAAGTTATTAATTTATTAGAAAATAAAAAAAATTCACTGCCTTACATTGATTACAGCATTGGTACGTATCAAAAATATATGTTAGCTAACATACACATTAGTACGAATCATCCTCATCTGTTACTTGGAAATACTTGCTTTTCAGCGACTGAGAATGAATATTTTTACAGTAAAATTTTAGAAAATTAAATGTACAAATATCACCCTTTAGACTAAAATTCACACCCTCCAAGTGCTTATGTGCAGTGGATGTGAGGGACAATCAATTTGTGGTTGCACACTTTCTTCCAATTCATTTGAAAGTAGTCTCTTATACACGGTTTGAACAAATAGTTGGAAGAAATTTTTGCCGCAAGTAGGTGCAAGTTTGAGGTGTGGGTTTGTTATTTATGAGTATTAATCTTACCTTGTGATAAGTTCAATCAATTCTACTCGTATTACACATTATTACATCAAGAGAAACCTCCAAACTTAAAGGTAAGTATAATTACCACCCAATAAAATTTCATTTGACATGGTTTTTAGCGATCCAGAAAGAAATTTAAACAAAACTTTGAGAGTTTATTGAGCGGTAAGTATTGTTACCATTCAATTCAATTTAATAATTTCATGTGTTCAATCTTCTTAGACCTCCCAATATACATTGACACTGTATTTTAGAAGAAGGATGCAGCTTTACGAAGATATGTGGTTCAATTTTGCCAACGGATTTGATTGAACACAGGAGCCTCTCACTCTACATATTTGAACAGATTTTTGACGAAACATGATGTAACATAGAGATTCATGTGGGTATATAATGATTTATAATCTTCCTTCAAGCAAAGTTTGATCATTTCTACCCTTCTTACGCACTCTTTTATTAAAAGGAGACACCATCCTTTTTGGAAAATTATAATTACATCAAAAATTCTTTCTTGAAGCCAATATTAGCTTGAGGTTTGAAAATATAAAGAAACTTGAAGAAAGCTTTCAGTGGTCACTATACTTACCATTCACTTCAATTCATTAATTTCTTTCTTTTCAGCTTCTCAGACATCAAAAATATGATGATTCTGTATTTCGTGTACATCATTAGAAGAGAGAAGTTTTGATTAGATATAGCTAAGTTTTCAACCGAATAGTTTGCGTGTTAAACTTTCTAATAATTAAGATTTCAAAAGTTATTAATTTATTAGAGAATAAATCTAATTCACTGCGTTACATTGATTACAGCATTGGCAGGTATTAAAAATAAATGTTACCCAACATATAAATTAGTACGGATCATCTTCATCGGTTACTTAGAAATAATTTCTTTTCAGCGACTGAAAATGAATATTTTTACAGTAAAATAATTAGAACTTTACATGTACAAATATCACCCTTTAGACTAAAATTCACACCCTCCAGCTGCTAATGTGCAGTGGATGTGAGAAACAGTCAATTTGTGGTTGCACATTTTCTCCCCATTCATGTAAGAGGAGTCTCCTATACACGGTTTCAACAAGTAGTTGGAAGGGATTTTTGCCGCAAAAATGTGCAAGATTGAGGTGTGGGTTTGTTATTTATGAGTATTAATCTTACCTTCAGTTTAGTTCAATCAATTCTACCCTTAATACACATTATTACATAAAGAGAAACCTCCAAACTTAAAGGTAAGTATAATTACCACCCAATAAAATTTCATTTGACATCATTTTTAGCGATCCAGAAAGAAATTTTAACAAAATTTTTAGGGTCTATTGAGTGGTACATATTCTTACCATTCATTCAATTTATTAATTTCATGTGTCCAACGTTCTTAGACATTTCAATATATATTGACACAGTATTTTAAAAGAAGGATGCATTTTCACGAAGGTATGAGCTTCACTTTCGCCAACGGATTTCATTGAAAAGGATGCCTCTCACTTTACGTAATTGGAAGAGTTTTTTCACCAAACGTGACGTAACTAGAGTTTCATGTAGTTATAATGAATTATAATCTTCCTTCAAGCAAAGTTTGATCATTTCTACCCTTCTTACGCACTCTTTTATTAAAAGGAAACACCATCCCCATGGGAAAATTATAATTACATCAAAAATTCTTTCTTGAAGACAATTTTAGCCTGAGGTTTGAAAACTTAAAGAAATTTGAAGAAAGCATTGAGTGGTAACTATATTTACCATTCACTTCAATTCTTTAATTTCATTCTTTTCAGCTTCTCAGACCTTAAAAAATATGTTGATTGTGTATTTCGTGTACATCAATAGATGAGAAAGTTTTGGTTAGATATAGTTAAGTTTTCGACCGAAGAGTAGGCGTGTTAAACTTTCTAATAATTAAGATGACAAAAGTTATTAATGTATTAGAAAATAAATCAAATTCACTGCCTTAAATTGATTACAGCATTGGTAGGTATAAAAAATAAATGTTACCTAACATATAAATTAGTACGAATCATCTTCATCTGTTTCTTAGAAATAATTGCTTTTCAGCGACTGAGAATGAATATTTTTACAGTAAAAAATTTAGAACTTTTATGTACAAATATCACCATATTGACTAAAATTCACACCCTCCAAGTGCTTATGTGCAGTGGATGTGAGAATCAATTAATTTGTGGTTGCACACTTTCTTCCAATTCATTTAAAAGGAGTCTCCTATACACGGTTTGAACAAGTAATTGGAAGAAATTTTTGCCGCAAAAAGGTGCAAGTTTGAGGTGTGGGTTTGTTATTTATTATTATTAATCTTACCTTATGGTAAGTTCAATCAATTCTACCTTTAATACACAGTATTAAATAAAGAGAAACCTACAAACTTAAAGTTAAGTATAATTACCACCAAATGAAATCTCGTTTGACATGGCTTTTAGCGATCCAGAAAGATATTTTAACAAAATTTCGAGAGTTTATTAGTGGTAGGTATTGTTACCATTCAATTTAATTTAATAATTTCTTGTGTTCAATCTCCTTAGACCTCCCAATATATTTTGACACTGTATTTTAGAAGAAGGATGCAGCTTTACGAAGATATGTCGTTCAATTTCGCCAACGGATTTGATTGAAAATACGAGCCTCTCACTCTACGTATTTGGAAGAGTTCTTTGACGAAGCATTATGTAACATACAGATTCATTTGAGATATAATGAATTATAATCTTCCTTCAAGCAAAGTTTGGTCATTTCTACACTTCTTACGCCATCTTTTATCGAAAGGAGACAACATCGTTATTGGTAAGTATAATTACCAAATAAAAACTTCCTTCTTGAAGCCAATTTCAACTTGAGGAATGAAAATTTAAAGAAAATTGAAGAAAGCATTGAGTGATAACTATACTTACCCTTCACTTGAAATCTATAATTTCATTCTTTTCAGCTTCTCATACATTTAAAATTATGTTGATTCTGTATTTCGTGTACATCAATATATGAGAGAAGTTTTGGTTAGATATAGTTAAGTTTTCGACCGAAAAGTAGGCGTGTTTAATTTTCTAATAATTAAGATGACAAAAGTTATTAATTTATGAGAAATTAAATCAAATTCACTGCCTTACATTAATTACAGCATTGTTAGGTTTCAAAAATAAATATTACCTAACATATACATTAGTACGAATCATCTTCATCTGTTACTTAGAAATAATTGCTTTTCAGCGATTGAGAATGAATATTTTTACAGACTGAAATTTAGAATTTACATGTACAAATATCACCCTTAACTAAAATTCATACCCTCCAAGTGCTTATGTGCAGGGGATGTGAGAAAAAAATCAATTTGTGGTTGCACACTTTCTTCCAATTCATTTAAAAGGATTCTCATATACACGGTTTGAACAAGTAGTTGGAAGAAATTTTTGCCGCAAAAAGGTGCAAGTTTGAGGTGTGGGTATGTTATTAATGAGTATTAATCTTACCTAATGATACGTTCAAACGATTCTACCCTTAATACACATTACATCAGGGAAGCCACCAACCTTAAAGGTAAGTATAATTACCACATAATAAAATTTCATTTTACATCATTTTTAGCGATCCAGAAAGAAATTTTAACAAAATTTTGAAAGTTTTTTGAGTGGTAAGTATTCTTATCATTCAATTTTTTTAATAATTTCATGTGTTCAATTTCCTTAGAACTCCCAATATACATTGACACTATATTTTAGAAGAAGGATGCAGTTTTACGAAGATATGTGGTTCAATTTCGCCAACTGATTTGATTGAAAAAAAGCAGCCTCTCACTCTACGTGTTTGGAAGAGTTTTTTGACGAAACATGATGTAACATAGAGATTCATGNAGGAGTCTCTCACTCTACGTATTTGGAAGAGTTTTTTGACGAAACATGATGTAACATACAGATTCATGTAGGTTTTTAATGAATTATAATCTTCCTTCAAGCATAGTTTCGTCATTTCTACCCTTCTTACGCCCTCTTTTATTAAAAGGAGACAACATTGTTATTGGTAAGTATAATTACCACATAAAACTTCTTTCTTGAAGCCAATTTCAGCTTGATGATTGAAAACTTAAAGAAATTTGAAGAGAGCATTCAGTGGTAACTATACTTACCCTTCAATTCAAATCTATAATTTCATTCTTTTCAGTTTCTCAGACATTAAAAAATATGATGATTCTGTATTTCTTGTAGAAAAAAAAATATTACCTAACGTTTACATTTGTACGAAACACTTTCATCAGTTTCTTAGAAATAATTGCTTTTAAACGAATGAGAATGGATAGTTTTACAGTACAAAATATTAGAAAATTACATAAAAAATTATGACTTTCTAGACTCAAAAACTCACCCTCCAGCTCCATATGTAGTGTGGATGATAAAAATATATAGTTTTGGTTTCAAAGTTTCTCACCAGCCGTATAAAAGAAGTTTCTTATCTCCGCTTTGATCAAATAATACTTTTTGGCAGTTCTTTGGTGCATGTTTGAGATTTGGATTTGTTATTTATAAATTTTAATTTTCTTTATCGTAAGGTCAATCAATTCTACTCTTCATACATATTATTATATCATAAGAAGCCACCAAATTTAATGGTAAGTATTTTATACCACCCTATACAATCTCTTATGTCATGAATTTTTGCGTTGAAAATAGAAAGCTTAACGAATTTTTAAATTTTATTGAGTGGTATCTATTCTTACAATTCATTTCAATGCATTATTTTCTTGTGTTTCAGGTTCTTATACTTCCAAAATTATGTTACCACTGTATTTTAAAAGTAGTATATAGATTTACGTCGTTATGTGCTTCAGTTTCGCCAACGGATTTGCTTCAAAGTAGAAGCCTCTCTCTCTACGTATTTTCAAGAACCTTTTCCACAACCGTCGTGTAAGACAGAAACTCGTGTATGTTTATCATGAATTTTATTACTCCTACAAGCAAAGTCAAGCCAATTCTACCCTTTTACGCAATGTTTTATCAACCTGTGGTTTAGTTTCAATTAGAGGCTCCCTCCTTGACATAGGAATTCATTTTTCCCGAACTGCGAAGGAAGTTTAAGATTTATGTACGTTCGTAATGAATTTTAATGTTCCTTCAAGCTCCGTATTGTCAAGCTACCATTTTAAAAATTGTTTCATCAAACGAACCAAAGTTTTCGTAAATATAATTACATCAAAAAATTACAGCTTTGAGAAGACAAAGATTAACAATTTTTAAAGAGAATGTTGCATGGCTTGAATACTTACCTTACATTTCACAGTATTATTTTCTTGATTTTTGGCTTCTAAGACCAAAGATATATGTTCGCAATATATATCATTCAAGGATAGAAGTTCATGTTATTTTGTTAGTATATGAATTAATTTTCGTCCGAAAAGTTATCATTCCTAATTTTCAAATAATTCAGTTGTTGAAATTTGTATACTTTTCACAAATGAATCAAATTCATTGCCTACATTGATTACATCATTGGTAGGTGTCAAATTAAATTGTTACCTAACGTTTACTTTTGTACGTAATAATTTCATCTGTCTCGTAGAAATAATTGCTTTTCAGCGAATGAGAATTAATACTTTTACAGTAAAAAACATTAGAAAATTACATGAACAAAGAGTCCTTTTTGACTCAAAAACACCACTTCCAGCTGAATTAGTAGAATGGATGTGAAAAATAATCAATTTGTGGTTTCAAAGTTTTTTGCCATCTATACAAGAAGAGCCTCGTATATACGCTTTGAACACGTATCTTGGAATAGTTTTGGCATTTGTTTGGTGTATGTTTGAGATTTGGGTTTGTTATTTATGAATTTTAACTTTTCCTTAAGCTAAGTTCAATCAATTCTACTCTTACTACAAATTATTTCATCAAAAGAAGCCACAAAAATTAATGCTAATTAAATTTACCACCCAATAAAATCTCTTATGACATGAATTTTTGCGTTGAAGAAAGAAAGCTTAACGAATTTTTAAGTTTATTGAGTGGTAACTATTCTTACCATTCATTTCAATGCATTATTATTTGTGTTCAAGCTTCTTAGACTTCCAAAATTATGTTGCCACTGTATTTTAAAAGTAGTATAGAGTTTTACGTCGTTACATGCTTCAGTTTCGCCAACGGATTTGCTTGAAAATAGCAGCCTCTAACTCCAAGCCCTTAGAAGAATTTTTTGCCCATCCGTGGTGTACGATAGAGATTCATGTAGGTTTATCATGAATTTTATTCTTCTTTCAACCTACGTTTAGTCAATTCTTACATTCTTACGCACTCTTTATCAAAACAAGACACTAGCCTTATTGGTAAGTATAAGTACCACATCAAAAATTTTCCTTTGCACGAAATTTTGATTTCAGGATAGAAAACTTAACGAAATTTAAATTGTTAACTGAGTGGTAACTATACTTACCATTTATTTCAATGGATTATTTTCTAATTGTTTTAACCTTCGCAGACAATAAAAATTATCTTGATTCTGTAGTTCATTGTGGGAAAGATGTTTACGTCTTTATGCACTTATAATCTGCAGTGGTTTAGTTTGAATAATTGGAATTGATTTTGCCGAATTGCAATGTAAGTTTATGATATATGTAGTTTCGTAATGAATTTTAATCTTCCTTCGAGCTACGTATCGTCAATCTATCCTTTTAAAAGTTGTTTCATCAAAAGAAGACACCCAAAAGTTTCGTAAGTATAATTAAACTTCAAAAATTTTCAATGTTAAGAAGACAAAGATTAACAATTTTAAAGAAAATATTGCAGCGCTAGTATACTTCTGTTACATTTCAAAGTATTATTTGCTTCTCATAACAGAGATATATGTTTGGAATAGAGGATAGAATTCCATGTTAGTTTAGTCGTATGTATTATTTTTCGTCCGAAGAATAATATTTTTATTTTTCAAATTTTCAGTTTGACGAAATTTCTGTATTTTCCACTAATCAATCAAATTCATTGCCGTTAATTGATTACAGCTTTGGTAGGTATCAAAAAACAATGTTACCTAACGTTCACATTTGTAGGAAACACTTTCATCAGTTTCTTAGAAATAATTGCTTTTCAACGGATGAGAATGAATATTTTTACAGTACAATATATTAGAAAATTACATGAACAATTATCACTTTCTAGACTCAAAGACTCACCCTCCAGCTTCATATGTAGTGTGGATGAGAAAAATATACAGTTTTGGTTTCAAAGTTTCTCACCAGCCATATAAAAGAAGCCTCTTATATCCGCTTTGAACACGTATCTTGGAAGTGTTTTTAACAGTTCTTTGGTGCATGTTTGAGTTTTGGGTTTATTATTTATAAATTTTAATCTTACCTTAAGTTCATCAATTCTGCTCTTAATACACATTATTTCATCAAAAGAAGCCTCCAAAATTAATGGTAAGTAATTTTACAACCCTATAAAATCTCTTATGACATGAATTTTAGCGTTTCAGAAAGAAAGCTTAACGAATTTTTAAGAGTTTATTGAGTGGTAACTATACTTAACATTCAATTCAAACATTATTATTTGTGTTCTAGCTTCTTAGACTTCCAAAATTTTGTTGCCACTGTATTTTAAAAGTAGGATAGAGTTTTACGACGTTATGTGCTTCAGTTTCGCCAACGGATATGCTTGAAAATAGCAGCCTCTAACTCCACGCTCGTAGAAGAATTTTTTGCCCATCCGTGGTGTACGATAGAGATTCATGTAGGTTTATCATGAATTTTATTCTTCCTTCAAGCTACGTTTAGTCAATTCTTACATTCTTACGCACTCTTTATCAAAACAAGACACCAGCCTTATTGGTAAGTGTAAGTACCACATCAATAATTTTCCTTTGCACGAAATTTTGCTTTGAGGATAGAAAACTTAAAGAAATTTAAAGTGTTAACTGAGTGGTATCTATACTTACCATTCATTTCAATGGATTATTTTCATTGTTTTAAGCTTCGCAGACAATAAAAATTATGTTGATTCTATAGTTCATTGTGCACTTACAATCTCCAGTGGTTTAGTTTGAATAAGACGCACCCTCAATCTAAATTCGAACTGATTTTTGCCGAACTGCGATGTAAGTTATGTTTTATATAGTTTCCTATTGAATTTTAATCTTCCTTCAAGCCACTATTGTCAATCTATCCTTTTAAAAATTGTTTCATCAAAAAAAGACACCCAAAATTTTCGTAAGTATAATTAAACATCGAAAATTTTCAATGTTTAAAAGAAAAAGATTAACAATTTTTAAAGAAAGTTTTGCATGGCTAGTACTCTTCCGTTACATTTCAAAGTATTATTTTCTTGATTTTTGGCTTCTGATACCAGTGATATATTTTTGGAATATAGGGTAGAATTTCATGTTACTTTGGTCGTATACGTATTATTTTTCTGGCGAACAATATCATTTTTAATTTTCAAATAATTAAGTTTGACGAAATTTGTGTAATTTTCACTAATCAATCAAATTCATTGCCGTTCATTGATTACAGCTTTGGCAGGTACAAAAAAATGTTACCTAACGTTTACATTTGTACGAAAGTCATCAGTTTCTTAGAAATAATTGCTTTTCAGCGAATGAGAATGAATAATTTTACAGTACAAATTATTAGAAAATTACATTAACAAATATCACTTTTTAGACTCAAAAACACTTCCTCTAGCTGAATTAGTAGAATGGATGTGAAAAATATTCAGTTTTTCGTTTCATATTTTCTTGCCATCCATATAAGTGGAGTCTCTTGTATGCGCTTTGAACACGTATCTTGGATTAGTTTGGTGTATGTTTCAGATTTGGGTTTGTTATTTATTAATTTTAATCTTACCTTATCGTAAGGTAAATCAATTCTACATTTAATACATACTATTTCATCATGAGAAGCCACCAAAATTAATGGTAAGTATAATTACCACCCAATAAAATCTCTTTTGACATGAATTTTAGCGTTTCAGATAGAAAGCTTAACGAATTTTTAAGTGTTTATTGAGTGGTAACTATTCTTACCATTCATTTCAATGAATCATTTTCTTGTGTTTAAGCTTCTTAGACTTCCAATATAATGTAGCCACTGTTTTTTAAAAGTAGAATGGAGTTTTACGTCGTTATGTGCTTCAGTTTCGCCAACGGATATGCTTCAAAGTAGCAGTCTTTCTCTCTACGTATTTTCAATCATTTTTTACACAACCGACGAGTTAGACAGAGACTCGTGTAAGTTTATCATTAATTTTAATCCTCCTCAAAACAATGTTTAGTCATTTCTACACTTCTTACGCAATTTTTATCAAAAGAAGACATCATCTTTTTGTTAAGTATAATTACCACAACAAAAAATCTTTCTTGACAAGAATTTTAGCTTTGAGGATAGAAAACTTAACGAAATTTGAAGAATGTATTGAGTGGTAAGTATACTTAACGTTCATTTCAATGTATTATTTTCATTCTTTTAAGAGTCTCAGACCTTAACATTATGTTGACTCTCTATTTCATTGTAGGATACAGGTTTAGGTCGTTTTTCGCTCTATAATCTCCTGTGGTTTAGGTGGAATTAGAGACTCCCTCCTTGATATAGGAATTGATTTTGGGCGACCTGCGATGTAAGGTTAAGATTTATATAGGTTCGTAATGAATTTTAATGTTCCTTCAAGCTACGTATCGTCAAGCTAACTTTTTAAAAATTGTTTCATCAAAAGAAGACACCCAAATTTTCGTAAGTATAATTACAACATGAAAAAATTTCAGCGTTGAGGAGATTAACAATTTTATCGAGAATGTTGCATGGCTAGTAACTTACCTTACATTTCAAAGTATTATTTTCTTGTTTTTTTCTTCTAAGACCAAGGTTATATGTTGGCAATATAAATCATTGGAGGATAGAAGTTCATGTTATTTTGGACGTATACGAATTAGATTTCGTCCGAAGACTTATTATTATTAATTTTCAAATAACTCAGTTGACGGATGTTGTGTATTTTACACTAATCAATCAAATTCATTGACTCCATTGATTACATCATTGGTAGGTGTCAAATTAAAATGTTACCTAACGTTTACAATTTCATCAGATTATTAGAAATAATTCCTTTTCAGCGAATGAGAATAAATATTTTTACAGTATAAAATATTAGAAAAATACATGAACAAATATCACTTTTTGACTCAACAACACTCCCTCCAGCTGATTTAGTAGAATTGATGTGAAAAATATTCAATTTGTGGTGTCAAAGTTTCTTGCCATCCATATAAGTGGAGTCCCGTATACGCTTTGAACACGTATCTTGGAAAAGTTTGTGGCAGTTCTTTGGTGCATGTTTGAGATTTTGGTTTGTAATTTATGAACTTTAATCGTACCTTAAGGTAAGTTCAATCAATTCTACTCTTAATACACATTATTTCATCAAAAGAAGCCACCAAAATTAATGCTTAGTATATTTACCACCCAATAAAATCTCTTTCGACATGAATTTTAGCGTTGCAGAAAGAAAGTTTAACGAATTTTTGAGAGTTTATTGAGTGGTGACTATTCTTACCATCCATTTCAATGCATTATTTTCATGTGTTCAAGCTCCTTAGACCTCCAAAATTATGTTGACACTGTATTTTAAATGTTGGATAGAGCCTCTCACTATCCGTACTTTCAAGAATTTTTTGCCCGACCGTGATGTAAGAAAGGGATTTATGTAGGTTATCATGAATTTTAATCTTCCTTCAAGCAAAATTTAGTCAATTCTTCTTACCCACTGTTTTATCAAAAGAAGACACCATCCTTTTTGTAAGTATAATTACCACATCGAAAAATCTTTCTTGTCACCAAATTTAGCTTTGAAAATAGAAAACTTAACGAAATTTGAAGAATGAATTGTGTGGTGACTATACTTACTATTTATTTCAAAGCATTATTTTCATTCTTTGAAGCTTCTCAGACCTTAAAATTATGTTGATTCTGTATCTCATTGTAGGATACACGTTTACATAGTTATGCGCATTATAATCTCCTGTGGTTTTGTTTGTATAAGAAGCTCCCTGCTTGAAATTGGAACTGATTTTTGCCCAACTGCGTTGTAAGTTTAAGATTTATGTAGGTTCGTAATGAATTTTAATCTTCCTTCAAGCTACGTATCGTCAAGCTACCTTTTTCAAAATTGTTTCATCAAAAGAAGACAACAAAAACTTTCGTAAGTATAATTACCACATCAAAAAATTTCAACGTTGAGAAGATAAAGATTAACAATTTTTAAAGCAAATGTTGCATGGCTAGTATACTTACGTTTCATTTCAAAGTATTACTTTCTTGATTTTTGGCTTCTGATACCAGGGATATATATTTGGAATAGAGGATAGAAGTCCATGTTGTTTTGGTCGTATAAGTATTTGTTTTCGGCAGAAGAGTAATCATCTTTTATTTTCAAATAATTCAGTTGACGAAATTTGTGTATTTTTCGCAAATAAATCAAATTCATTGCCGTACATTGATTACAGCATTTGTAGGTATGATAATTAAATGGTAACTAACATTTACATTTCTACGGAACAATTATTAGAAATAATTGCTTTTCAGCGACTGAGAATGGATATTTTTACAGTACAAAATATTAGAATATTACATGAACAAATATCACTTTTTAGACTCAAAACACTCCCTCCAGCTCAATATGTAGAATGGATGTGAAAAATTTCAATTTTTGATTTCAAAAATTTCTTACCTCCCATATAAATTGAGTCTCCTGTATACGCTTTGAACACGTATCTTGGAATAGATTTTGGCACACCTTTGGTGTATGTTTGAGATTTGGATTTGTTATTTATGAATTTTAATCTTATCTTAAAATCAGTACAATCAATTCTACTCTTCATACACATAATGACAGACTTTTATGCAAGCAAAATCGTTGGCGAGAATGTCGCACATAACGTAAACCTTTATCTTACAATGAAATACAGTGTCAAAATATTTTTTAATGTCAGAGAAGCTTAAAAACATGAAATTAATGCAATGAAATGAATGGTAAGTATAGTTACCACTCTTCGAAATTCGTTAACTTCGCTATCCTTAACGCTATAGTAATGACCAAGGAAGATTTTTTTCAAGTGGTAATATTACTTATCAATAATTTGGATGCCTTCTTTTGATGACTCAGTGTGTAAGAAGGTAAGAATTGACTAAACTTTGCTTGAAGGAATAATAAAATTTATTATAATCCTACATAAATACCAAACATACATCACACTTCGGCACTTTTGCAAGAGACTTTTCTCTTGCAAGTCTGTAGAATGAAAGGCTGCTTTATTCAAGAAAAACAGTTGGCGAAAATAACGCGAATAACGAAGTAAACATCTTTCCTACAATGAAATACGGAGTCAACATATTTTCTACGGTCTGAGAAGCATGAAGAGATTAATAAAATGCATTAAAAATCATCTTCAAAATTCGTTAAGCCATCAAAAGATTTGCAAAAATTCATGTAAAATGAGATTTTTTTGGGTGGTAAATGTACTTATCATTAATTTTGGGAGCTACTTTTTCTCAATTAAGCTGTATTAGTGGTAGAATTCATTGAAGAATAAATTTCATAAGTAACAAATATATATATCTGAAACAAGTATCACACTTCGGCAAAAGTCTCTTCTGTTACGTGTTCAAAGGGTATGGTGAAAATTCCTCTAATATGTATGGTGAAAACTTCCTAACACAAATTCGATGTTTTTCACACCTCCTCTACATAAGCTGCACGAGAGAGGGTTTTTGAGTCTAAAAAGTGTTATTTCTAAAAGTAAATTTCTCACACATTTGTACTTTTAAAATGTTCAATACCAAGCGTTGAAACGCAATTATTTCTAACAAACTGATAAGTATGTTTAGAACAAATGTAAATCTTATGTAACATTTTATATTCAAAATTACCAGTGCTATAATCATTGTACCGCAATGAATTTTAATGATTGGTGGAAAATAAAAGACCTTCAACTTAATTATTTGAAAATTAAGGATTCATACCATTTGGCGGATATCTATTACGTGTAGGACCAAAGCGATTTTAATTTCCAGCCTCGAATGGATTTATTAGCACCATATTTTTCTCATCTCAGAAGCAAAACACCACTATAATAATACTTAGAAATTAAAGGTAAGTGTACTTACCACAAAATATTTTCTTTAAAAATCGTCAATCTTTCTATCCTCAACGCTGAAGTTGCTGCCAAGAAACATTTTTTGCCAAGAAACATTTTACAATAGTTTGGGTGCCTTTTTTTGTTGAAAGAGCGTTTAAGAAGGATAGAATTGACTAAACTTTGCTTGAAGGACAGTCGAAATTCCTGATAAACATAAATAAATCTCAAACTAACATCGTAGTTGGGCAATAATTTTGCAAGTTCCAAGATTTACGGACTGCGTAAACCAAGGAAAACCGTTGGCAAGGATATCGCACACAACGATGTTAACCTCTATCGTACAATGAAATACAGTGTCAAAATATTTTTTAAGTTCCGAGAAGCTTAAAAACATGAAAAGAATGGAATGAAATAAATGGTAAGTATAGTTACTACTCAAGGAACACATCGAAATTCGTTAACTTTTTATGTCCTCAACGGTAAATTGGGGACAAGAAAGATTTTTTGATTTGCTAATTTTACTTTCCAATAATATGGTTGTCTTGTTTTGATGAAGCAGGGTGTAAGAAGGATAGAATTTACTAAACTTTGCTTGAAGGACAATTGAAATTCCTGATAAACGTAAATGAATCTCAAACTAAAAGCGCAGTTGGGCAAAAATTTCCAAGTTCGGTGAGTGACAGACTGCTTTATGCGAGCAAAATCGTTGGCGAGAATATCGCACAAAACAACGTAAACCTTTATCTAACAATGAAATACAGTGTCAACATATTGTTTTTGGTCTGAGATGGTTAGAAATATGAAAATAATATATTGAAATTATGGAAATCAAAATATACTTCAAAATTTGTTAAGATTTCTATCATTAATGCTAAAATTGGGATCAAGAAAGATTTTTGATGCGGTAATTATACTTACTAACAATTTGGTTTTCCTCTTTTTAATGAAACAGTGTGTAAGAAGTATTGAATTGACTAAACTTGAAGGTATATTAAATTTCATGATAAACTTCAATAAATTCCAAACTTACATCACAGTTGGGCAAAAAATTTCCAACTTTCAAGAATGTCAGTCTTCTTTAAGCAAGGAAAACCGTTGGCGAGAGTATAGCACGTTACGAGGTAAACCTCTATCCTTCAATGAAATACAGTGTCAGCATATTTTTTAAGGTCTGAGAAGCTTAAAAACATGAAAATAATGCAATAAAATTAAGGGTAAGTATAGTTACAACTCAATATAATCTCCGAAATACATTAAAATTTCAATCCTCAACCCTAATATTGTGGTCAAGAAATATTTTAGGTGGTTATTATACTTACCAATAATTTGGGTGTCTTCTTTTGATGATAAGTGTGTAAGGAGGTAAGAATTCACCAAACTTAGCTTGAAGGAATATTAAAACTCTTTGTAAACCTAAATAAATAACAAACATCACAGTTCGGCAAAAATCTCTTGGAAGCCCGGGGAATGAGAGGCTGCTTCATACTAGCAAAACCGTTGCGAAAAATAATGCAAATGACGACGTAAACCTCTGTCCTATTTTGAAATAAAGAGTCAACATTTTTTCTAAGGTCTGACAAGCATGAAAAGATTAAGATAATGAATTGAAAGAATAGTAAGAATTGTTACCACTCAATATCTTCTTCAAAATTCGTTAAAGCATCAATACGCATCGCAAGAAATCATGTAAAATGAGATTTTATGGGGTGGTAAATGAACTTAGTATTAATTTTGGGAGGTATTTTTTTCAAATAAGCTGTTTTAGTGGTAGATTTGATTGAACATACCTTAACGTAAGAATGAATTTCATAATTAACAAATATATATCAGTAACATTCATCACAGTTCTGAATCTCTTGCGTTACGCGTTCGAAGGTTATGGGCAAGTTTCCTGTAAAAAGTATGGTAAAATCTTTTATACAAAAATTGGATGTTTTTCACTTCTACTCTACATAAGCTGCATGAGAGGGTGTTTTTGAGCCTAAAAGGTGTTATTTGTACACGTAAATTTCTAATTCTTTTGTACTGTAAAAATGTTCATTCTCAGTCGATGAAACTCAATTATTTCTAACATACTGATGAAATAGTCTCGTACAAATATAAATCTTATGTAACATTTGATATTCATTAGTACCAGCGCTATAATCAATGTACCGCAATGAATTTGAATGATTAGTAAAAAATAAAGAATTTTCTTCAACTGAATAATATGAAAATTAAGGATTCATACACTTTGGCGGAAATCTACTACGTATAGGACCAAAGCGACATTCACATCTAGCCCTCTAATGATAAGCATTACCACCCTATTTTCCACATCTCAGAACCGAAAAATCAATACAATAATACTTAGAAATGAAAGTTAAGTGCACTTACTACAAATATATTTTCTTTAAAAATCGTCAAGCTTTCCATCCTCAACGGTGAAATTGGTGCCAAGAAATATTTTCTGACGTGGAAACTATACTTTCCAATGACGTGGGTGTCTTCTTTTGATGAAACATTATGTAGAAAGAATAGAATTGACAAAACTGAGCTTGAAGGAAGATTAAAAATCATTATAAATCTACATAAATCTCAAATTTACAACGCAGTTGGCAAAAATCACTTCCAACTTCAAAGAGAGATTGCTTCATGCAAACGAAACCGTTGCGGGAATATCGCACATAACGCACTAAAACACTATCCTACAATGAAATACATGGTCAACATATCTTTTTAAGCTCTGAGAAATTTAAATACATGGAAATATTGCAATGAAAAGAATGTAAACCACTCAATGTACAATTCGAAATACGTTAAGTTTCATATCCTTAACGCTAAAATTGGGGACAAGAAAGATTTTTTTCATATGGTAATTATACTTACCAAAAATTTGGGTGTCTTCTTTTGATGAAACAGCGTGCAAGAAGGATAGAATTGATTAAAATTTGCTTGAAGAACGATACGATATGATATGATAACAGTTAATAATTCTCAAACATATATCGGAGTGGGGCAAAAAACCTTCCAAGTTCAAAGAGTGACCGTTGGTTAGAATGTCGCACATAAGAACGCACCCCTCTGTCCTACAATGAAATACAGTGTCAACAAATTTCTTTTGGTCTGAGATGATTAGAAATATGAAAATAATACATTGAAATAATGGGAAGCTTTTGTGTAGAAATTTAAAACAGACTGAACATATGTCAAAGGCAGATTAAAAGTTTTGTATACAAACAAAAATCGAAAACATACATAGAAAATTAACTTCAAGGAACGTGTCGAGTTTTTAAGAGAAGCTTTTCTACCATACATATGGTAGTAATCTTCTATTCCACAAATTGAATCTTTTGCGTACCTACTTTCACACACCGCAATTAGGAGAAATTTTGGGACAAAAATGGATGTTTAGTTTGGTAATTAATGGGTATGATTTTCCTTCCAATTTATCATTTTCAAACGTTGAAATGCTATTACGTCTCTTATACAGATCTTCATTTCGCACCAACACAAGTATGTAACATGTGTTATGCATGCTGACCAATGCCATTCAAAGCTTCACACAATGAATTTTGACTGTTGGTTTAAAATACATGACACTGATGAAAATAAATTGAAAGAAAATTTAGTAACTTTTACCTTGGCGAGAAAGAAATAAGCATACTTCAGAAATCGACATTAAAGCCGGAAAGACTCACAAATGTGTTCACATTGTAAAGTGAACATATTTGTTACGGTCGCTGATGAATAAAATCATGAAAATAACGCTTCCATGTTAGTGGTATGTAGAGTTACAACCCAAAATTTTCCTCAAGAAACGTAAGGTAAATTAACTACAACACCAATATATTTTCAAGATAAAGGTCTTAATATGATAAATAAACTAAACATTAATTTTGGTAGCTTCTTATGATGAAACATTTTGTGAAGGCGTCACAATTCATATAACTTAACTTTCAGGAAGAGTAGATTTCACCGTAAACAAGCGCATATATGAAAATAACTTGGTAGTTGGCAAAAATTTCTTTTAGGTAGTGTGTCGATTGTGTAAAAAAAGTCTTCTATCATGTATATGAAAAGAATATTTTCACCCCAAAGTGAATGTTTTTCCTATTTACGAATCACAAGCTGCTATAATGAGAGCTTTGGGAGCTTCATTACCTTCATCAACTCAAACTTTGTAAAAATTCATAAAGATGTTTCGTCGACGACAGTGTGATGAGCATAGGCTCTTTTCGACGCAGTCTTCCGAACGACAATCCAATACACTGTGAACATATCGCACATGCATAAAATCATAAATATTATGCTTCTGAGTTAATGATATGTATAGTTACCACACAAACGTAACTTCGAAAACCTTATGGAATACTAACTACAACACTGGAATACGTGCCCAGAAAAATTTTTGTAGCCATTAGCATAAAACAATTATGGTATCTTCTTTTCATTAAATACTTTGTAAAATTTTACAATAGCCTGAACCTACTTTAAGACAGATTACAAGTTCGGTATACAAACAATAATCGAAATTACACAGCAAACAAAAATCACGTTCAAAGAAAGTGTCGAATGTTTAAGAAAAGTTCTTCTATCATAGGTATGGTTGCAATATTCTACCCCACAAAGTGGATCTTTTACATACCTAGTTTGCAAAAACAACAATCGGGAGAAAGTTTGGTAAAAAGACTGATGTTATTTCGTTATTTAGTGGGTACGATTTTACATCCAAATTTATCATTTTCAAACTTTCGAATGCAATAATGTCTGTAACAAATGTCTTCATTTCATACAAACACAAGACGTATGTAACATGTGTTATGCACATTAGCCAGTGCCGTACTATATATTACACAATGAATTTTAGTTGTTGGTTTAAAATATTTGATATTCATGAAAATAAAATGAGTGAAAGTTGAGAAAGTTTTTCGTTGGCGAGAAAAAAAAAGCATATTTCCCAATCGACGTAAACGTCGGAAAAACACTCAAATACAATGGAAACACATTTGCTATGTTCGTTGATGAATAAAATCATCAAAATACCTCTTTCATGGTAGTGGTATGTATAGTTACAACACAAAATTTTCCTCAAAAACCGTAAGGTAAACTAACCACAATACCACAATTCTTTCAAAGAAGAGTTCTTAAAGGGATAATTAAACTAACCACTAAATTGTGATACTTCTTATGTTGAAACATTGTGTGAAAGCGTCACAACTGACATAACTTACCATTCAGGAAGAGCATATTTCACCGTAATCAAGCGTATATCTGAAAATAACATGGTAGTTGGAAATAAATTTCTTTAAATTGATGTGTCGAAGGTGAAAGAAAAGTCTTCTATCCTGTATATAATAAGAATATGATCACTCCCAACAAACTGGACCTTTTTCCTACTTATGATGCACAAGCAGCAATAATGAGTGCCTTGGGACTAAAAAGGTCAATTTTTCGTACCAATTCAGAGCAAAGTTGTTCTTACGCAGAAACGCAATCCCTTCCGTAAAAATGATTTCACTTTTTATCAATACAAAATGAATTTAATATGTTTTATTCACGCTTTCCAATGCAATAGGTTTCTTACATATTAAGAATTTGAACACTTGTTGAAACCTGACGTCCATCAACTAAAATTTTGTAAAAATTCATAAAACTGTTTCTTTGACGAGACAGTAATATGCAAAAGCAACTTACGACAAAAAATTTGGAATAACAATCAAATACAGTGTGAACATATTTGTTACGGTCTGAGATGCAAAAAATCATAAAAATTATGCTTCTGACTTAATGATAACTATAGTAACGACACAAATTTAACTTCGAAAAACGTAAGGAATGCTAAGTACATCACCAAGATGTCTAGAAAGATTTTTGAGGTGGTAAATTTACCACAATTTTGGAAACTTCATTTGATTTAATTTTGTGCAAAATTTTAGAGTGACTGAACTTACCTAAAAGGCAGATTAGAATTTTGGTAAACAAACTAAAATCTCAAACATATATGAAACAAAAATCTCCTTCAAGAAGCGGGTCGAGTTTTTAAGAGAAACGTATATATGATAGGTATCTTCTACACCTCAATGTGGATTTTTTCATACCTACGTTCCACAAACAGAAATAAGGAGAAATTTTGCGTAACTAGTATGTATGATTTTACATCCAAATTTTTTAATTTCAGATGTCGAAATGCAATTATGTATATCTAAAAGTTGACTTCAGTTCCTACCAAAACAAGAACCGTGCAACACTTTAATGCATACTAAGTAATGCCATACTCAGCAATACACTATGAACTTTAACTGCCGGTTTAAAGTATATGACATTCATGAAAATAAATTGAAAGAAAATTTGGAAACTTTTCATTGGCGAGATACAAATAAACATACTTCCCAATCTACGAAAACATCGGAGACAAATACACTATGAACATTTTTTTTCCTTTACTGATGAATAAAATCATCAAAATAACGCTTCCGTTTTAGTGGTATGTATTGTTACAACCTCAAATTTTCATCTAAAACCGTAAGATAAACTAACCATAACACAACAATTCTATTTAAGAATCACTACTTGAGGTGATAATCACTAATTTGGGAAACTTCTTATGATGAAACATTGTGTGAAAATGTCACAATTGACATAACTTGCCATTCAGGAAGAGTGAAATTCACTTTAAACAAGCGTGTATCTGATAATAACATGGCAGTTGGCCAAAAATTTCTTTGAAGTAGTGTGTCGAATATGAAAGATAAAGTCTTTATCATGCATATGATAAGAATATTTTAACCCACAAGACGGAACTGTAACCTACTTACGATGCACAAGCAGCAATAATTAGTGCTTTTTGACTAAAAGCGAATGATTTATAGGTCAATTTTTGGTACCAATTCAGAGCTAAGTTTATTTTCTTACGCTGAAAAGCAATTTTATCCGTAAAAAGTGACTTCACTTCGTATCAATACAAAATGTATTTAACATGTTTTATTCATGCTTTCCAATGCAATACACAAAGAATTTGAACGCTTGTTGAAAATTCATGACTTTCATCAACTTAAATTTTGTAAAAATTCATAAAGCTCTTTCGCTGACCAGAAAGTAATAGGCATAGGCACCTCTCGAACGACAATTAAAGGCATTGTGAACATATTTGTTTTGGTCGCAGATACATAAAATCATAAAAATTGTGCTCTTGAGTTAATGATAAGTATAGTTACAACACAAATTTAATTTCTAAAACCGTAAGGAATGCTATTTACAACACTAAATTACATGCCTAGAAAATTTTTTGATGTGGTAAGCTTACTTCAAATTTTGGAAGCTTCTTTTGATTGAACATTTTTTAAAATTTTAGTATAGACCGAACTTAATGGCAGATTAAAGGTTTGGTGAACAAAAGTATCTGAAACATGCGTGAAACAAAATGCCTCCTCAAACGAGTAGCGTTTTAAAAGAAATTTTTCTATCGTATATCTTCTAGGTATCTTCTACCCCTCACACTGGATCTTTTCATACCTTCGTTGCACAAACAGGGATAAGGAAAAGTTTTGGGGCAAGACGGATGTATATTTGCATAATGAGAGTGTATGATTTTACAGCCAAATTTATCATTCACGTCTTCGAAATGCAATTATGTCTCTCTAACAAATGACTTAATTTCGTACCACCACAAGACGTGTGTAACATGTGTTACGCAAGTTAACTAATGTCATACTCAATATGACACAATGAATTTTAACTGTTGGCTTAAAATACATGACATTCATGAAAATAAATTGATTGAAAATTGAGAAAGTTTTCGTTGGCGATAAAGAAGTAACCATACTTTCCAATCGACGTAAACGTCGGAAAGACATTCAAATACCATGTGAATACATTTGTTATGGTCGCTGATGAATAAAATCATCAAAATAACGCTTCCATGGAAGCGGTACGTATAGTTACAACACAAACTTTTCCTCAAAACCGTAAGGTAAACTATTCTTTTCAAAGAGGAGTTCTTAAATTAAACTAACCACTAAATTGGGAAACTTCTTATGATGAAACATTGTGTGAAAGGGTCACAATTGACATAACTTACCATTCAGGAAGAGTAAAATTCACCGTAAACAAGCGAATGTCAGAAAATAACATGGTAGTTGGCGAAACATTTCTTTCAAGTAATTTGTGGATCGTGTAAGAAAAAGCCTTCTCTCATGTACATAATAAGAATATTTTCACCCCAACAAACTGGACCTTTTTCCTACTTACGATGCACAAGCAACAATACTCAGTGCTTTGGGACTAAAAACTGATGATTTATAAGGTCAATTTTTCGTACCAATTCACATCTAAGTTTATTTTCTGACGCTGAAACGCAATTTTTTTCCGTAAAAATTGACTTCACTTCCCACCAATACAAAAAGTATTTAACGTGTTTTATTGATGCTTTCTAATGCAAAATGTTTTTCATACACAAAGAATTGAAAGGTTGTTCATATTTAATTACTTTCATCAACTTAAATTGGTAAATTTTGATAAAGCTGTTTCATTGAAGAGAAAGGAATAAGCATAGGCACTCATCGACGTAAACTTCCGGAACGACAATCTAATAGAGTGTGAACATATTTGTTACGGTCGCAGATGCATAAAATCATAAAAATTGTGCTTCTGAGTTAATGATAAGCATAGTTACCGCGCAAATTCAACTTCGAAAACCTTACTTAATGTTAACTACAACACTAACATGCATGCCTAGAAAGATTTTTGATGTGGTAAGCTTACCACGATTTTTGGAAGCTTCTTTTGATTGACAGTTTCATAAAATTTTAGGATAGACTGAACTTAGCTTAAAGGCACCTTAAAAGTTTGGTATACAAACCAAAATCCCAAACATACATAAAAAAATCACTTTCAAGAAATATGTCGAGTTCTTAAGAGAAACTCTTCTATCATATATATGTTAGAGTTCTTCCACCCCACAAAGTGGATCCTTTTCATACCTACGTTGCACAAAGAGCAATCAGGAGAAACTCTGGGACACAAACGGATGTTTATTTGGGTAATTAGTGGGTTTGATATTACATTCAAAATTATCATTTTCAAAGGTTGAAATGCAATAATGTCTCTCTAACAAATGACTTTATTTCGTACCAACAAAAGACGTATGTAACCAATGCCATACTCAACATTACACAATGAATTTTAACTGTTGCTTCAAAATACATGATATTCATGAAAATAAATTGAGTGAAATTTGAGAAAATTTTTCTTTCGTGAGAAAGAAATAAGCATACTTCACAATCGACGTAAACGTCGGTAAGACACTCAAAATACAATGTGAACACATTTGTTACCGTCGCTGATGAATAAAATCATCAAAATAACTTCCATGGTAGTGGTATGTATAGTTACAACCTAAAATTTTCCTCAAAAACCGTAAGGTAAACTAACCACCACATCAAAATTATTTTCAAGAAATAGTTCGTAAGGTCATATTTAAACTAACTTGGGAAACTTCTTATGATGAAACATTGTGTGAAAGCATCACAATTGACAGAACTTACCATTCAGGAAGTGTAAAATTCACCTATATCTTAAAACAATGTGGTAGTTGGCCAAAAATTTCTTTCAAGTAATGTGTCGAATGTGTAAAGTCTTCTGTCGTGTATATGATAATATTTTCACCCCCAAAGTGCATCTTTTACTACTTACGATGCACAAGCAGCAGTAATGAGTGCTTTGGGACTAAAAACGGATGATTTATGGGTCAATTTTTGGTACGAATTAACAGCTGAATTTATCATTTTTCGACGTTGAAAAGCAATTTCTGTTCGTAAAAATGACTTCACTACGTAGCAATACAAAATATATATGTAACATGTTTTATTCTTGCTTTCAAATGCAATAAGCTTTTTTACAGCAAGAATTTGAACGGTTGGTGAAAATCATGTCTTTCATCAATGTAAGCTTTAGGGTACCTGCGTCCTCTATACGGGACTGCACTTAAAACTCCTCTAGTCTCTAGCGTCCTTTATTATGGATAGCGAGAACGCCAGCCTTTTAAATACGTTGCTATCCATTTCATGGAAACATACAGAGGAGCAAAATATAGTTTCACGCATTTTTAACACTGCAGTATACATTTCTTTGGTCAGCTTGATGCTCCGGCCTATTTACTCCAGGATAGAACCCGGTTATCCTTGCGCATATGATGCTGTTTTTACCTACGGCCTGTAAGGAAGTTTGTGGCAATTGCAGTGAAACTTACTTTATTTTTCCTGCTGTGTTCATTGGGTGTGTTTGTGTATGACTAATGGTTTAGTCTGGAGAGTGGAAATACACAGCTACACAGCTCTAGGGTTACAACGATAATGTGGAGACAATAAGAAATAAGCAGACCTCTATCTGCAACCTTTTTGTTTGAACGGCCCCCATTCAGAGCTCGAGACATTGCCTTGCATTTCTCAGACTCGTTGCCGAGTTTACTCAAGCAATATTGCAGAGGGAGTTTATTATTTCTTCTCGGAAAGCATTTCGCAGTGGTGTGAGTGGTGGCTAAATAATGAATGGACCCAACCAATGTCGCTGACGCCCGGAGAAATATCGGAACTAATTTTTGACACTTATACCAAAGAAGCTAGGATGCCAAGTGACGGCATTACAGATATTGTGAAGAGGGGGTGGGGTGAAAGAAGACCACGGGTGTCACAACCACAACTGGACGGAAAGACAGCAACCTGTCACGACTCTAGCAGCTCAATTTTGTTCAGTGTCTCGTGTGAATAGAATGATGGTGACAGTGAGCCAGGTCAATAGGCTCAACAACCAGCAACCCTGCAATGGACATGCCCTTCTTGCCCTCAGAGAATTGTAGTACACGCCTATACATGGGACCGCAGAGGAAAGGACGGTGAAGCGTCATACATAAATGACGGCTGTGTGGATAAGAGAGAAAAATGGCAAACAGCTACTCGGTTGGCAGTAGCTCATTCAAAAGGACACAAAGAAATTGTTTTTCCACCTGCTGGATCTGGATATTCTCAACAGTTCCATTCATCTTTCCTCAAGGAGGGATAAGAAGCTTTCAGACTGAGATTTTCAATTGACCCTCGTGAGGAATATGTTGGCACACGCTGCACCAGAAAGGAGAATGCCAAGGCCATTAGGTAGACCACCAAATGTTGAAGCATATGTCGCTGGTCTCGGAGTCAGCAGCAGCAAACACTGGCCTGTGCCGTCTGGTGTCGCGTGAGCACGGCCAGGGTTGTAACACAAAAGTTGGCATAAAGTGCTGAGAGTGTGAAATCGGACTGTAAGAACAAGTTTTAACGAATACTACACCAAGGCTCAACTGTAAGAACCACAAGGGAGGCCACCTAAGCAAAACTGTGGGCTCATACCGAAATGTAAGTGAAAGAAACTGAAATTTTTTGTATCCTGTAAATTTATTTTGTGTATTTATGAAGTAAGAATGCTTGCTGCTTTCTCGAAGACATGCAGAAATACCTTTGTCTTGTTTCCAACAAAATGCCACTTAACCCATTATTTAATCTCCTTTGGTTCATATAATATAAAAGTTCTTTGTACACCGTGTGAAAAATTTGAATGGCTGGCGGAAAAAACGAGGTAGGCGAAGGCGGCTGTGGGTACTTAAATTAGCCACCAAAAGGTTAAATTTTGTAAAAATTGATACAGCTGCTTCGTTGACGAGAAAATAATAAGCATAGGCACCTATCGGCATAAACTTCGGAATGACAATCAAATAGAGTGTGAACATATTTATTACGGTCGCAGAAACATAAAATCATCAAAATAACGCTTCCATGGAAGTGGTATGTATAGTTACAACCTTAAATTTCCCTCAAAAGCCGTAAGGTAAACTAACCACAACACCAAAATTCTTTTCAAGAAATTGTTCTTGATGTGGTAATTAAACTAACCACAAATTCGGGATGATTCTAATGATGAAACATTGTGTGAAATTGTCACAATTGACAGAACTTTCCAGTCAGGTTGAGTAAAATTCACCGTAAACAAGCGTATACCTGAAACAACATGGTAGTTGGCCAAAAAATTCGTTCAAGTAATGTGTCGAATTTGTAAGAAAGTCTTCTATCATGGATATGATAAGAATATTTTCACCCCCAATGTGGATCTTTTTCCTACTTATTATGCACAAGCAGCAATAGTGAGTGATTTGGGACTAAAAGGGGATGATTTATAGGTCAATTTTTGGTACCAATTCACAGCTAAGTTTATCATTTTCTGACGCTGAAAAGCAATTTTTTCCGTAAAAAGTGACTTCACTTCGTATCAATACAAAATGCGTTTAACATGTTTTATCAAAGCTTTCCAATGCATACACAAAGAATTTGAAAGGATGCTGAAAGTTCAAGACTTTCATCAACTTAAATTTTGTAAACATTGATAAAGCTGTTTCGTTGACGAGATAGTAATAAGCATAGGCACCTACCGACCTAAACTTCGGAACGACAATCAAATACAGTGTGAACATGTTTGTTACGGTCGCAGATATATAAAATCATGAAAATGATGCTTCTGCGTGAATGATAAGTATAGTTACCACATAAATTTAACTTCGAAAACCGTAAGGAATACTAACTACAACAGTAAAATACATGTCTAGAAAGATTTTTGAGGTGGTAAACTTACCACAATTTTGGAAGGCTTTTTTTTTTATTAAATATTGTGTAAAATTTTAGAATACGCTTAACTTACCATAAAGGCAGATTAAAGGTTTGGTATGCAAACAAAAATCTCACAGAACATGGATCAGATTGTCGTTTTCGTATATACAGTTAGTGTTATTACTAAGTTTCAAACGTAGAGTAAATGTATTAATAAGTCAACCACGCGCATTATAACAAGCAGCTGTCATAACGGATTTATTTTTATTCCCTGCCTTTCCTCATTCTTGATCACAGTAACCTCAATTTTACTCCGGTCTCTTATACATCGGAATTTTTGTTACATCGGATTTCTGCGACATTCGACTACAGATGATTTTCCTCGTCTATGCCATTTTTGGTAAAATAACTTGCAGTTCACAGCGGTTAAACTATGTTCACTCAAAGAGTGTTCACCCGTAAGAGAGACATGATGGCTGCATATGTAATTTTAAAACTGGTTTGCAGACCAGAGAAGATATGAGACTTGTTCATTTTACACTTTGCTCGTCTTTCGAAACGACAACTATTAACCATTAGATGTTATGACTGATAGTGTAACGAATGCTTTTCCCACCGCTGCCTCCAATTGCAACGAAAACTTGTCCCTGTCACTGTTTCACCAATTTGTAACGGAGCTTTTCTCTACCACTGCCCTTGAACTTTGGGGGTGAAGCGGTCCACTCTTAGTTTCGTGGGAATATAGCCTCGTTGGTCGCGTAGTTGACTGAAACTACTTATAAGCTGCCACCAGCCTGAATTACATCAGACGTTTTAGATCCCAGGGCGTCAGGATACACAGTAGGATTTCTGCTTGACTAATGAAACACTCTACTGCTTTCTATTGACCGTTTACTACGGCTATGGTTCTAGACTACTTTCACAAGATAGTTTAATAGAGCCGTGCCGGTACTGCACTATCGCAACCTTACAATGCCACTAGATACCATATTATTAAAATGGTTGTATACCCACTCCACACTTGCAAATACGAGAATTTTCGGGATTACTTAACTTCTGAAATTGCTACAGTTACCGTATTCACTTTGCTGTCGTTCCTTGGATTAAGGTGCTCACGAGCATGCTGCGGTGATCTAAAAATTTCCGTCAACGTACAGTTGCGTGCTCTTTACTTCTCGTGTCCCAGTATTCGTCGAAGTCTCTGACACACCTGCTGCTTAATCCAATCGGTCCTCAACCTTGAAAGTTCACTTACACTGGTGAGGTCCAACGCACTTATCACTACTTAAGTTTCTAATACTTGGGTAAGTTGCAAAGACTTTCAACAAAACCTACACGAATTTTTAACAACAAAACTTGGACAAAAATTCGTAACCAACTTAATTTTTTCTTCTTCAAGTAATCCACTCGCTGTTTATCAGCATAAAGACGCCGCGCAAAGACTTGTACAAATTTTCTGTAGCTGACTAGTACGAAATCCACCCTTTGTTTCAGTTCCAAAAATAACTACTACTAGCAAAGACTTTACGCAATAGACATGACGAAATCCACCCATTGTTGTAAAGCAAAAGACGCTGTGACATTGTTTTTGCCCCCTTAAATAACTTTTTTAGTAACGTTGGTTTCAACTGGTTTAATCAGGTCGAACTGCTGAATACGAAATTCATCTTTATAGCACTAGGAGTAGAGTGCCCGAACAACCAGGTGCGAATACGAAGAATATAAAATATGGGTCTGCGGCTGCTTCATTGTGGGATTGTGTTTTGCGTTGCCTTGTGTATCTCTTGTGAGTGTTGTGTTGGCAGTGTATTTGCGTCGGGACGATCATCGGACGAGTGGAGTTGTGCGGGAGTGTGGTGTGTCTGAGGGTGATCGTGTAGCCACTACAGATTGTTTGCCCTTGCTCAGAAGGGGCTGTTGCGCCCCTGGGGGATGGAAAAGTGAGTTTGTGAAACACAATGCGTACATTAGATGACTAAAGTGATGCTCACAAGAATCTTGGTGTCTGCTGTATCCGTAATTTGCATCAAGTGATAGGAATTATGTAACGTGTTTTTAATTTTTTTTCTGTTCATCTCTACATGCAATAAAAATGTAAACAAGGGTAGCTTAAAGTGGATTAATGTGAATATCATTTTAGAGAGAAATTTAACTGATACGTTGATATAACACACTTATTGCTAGGATCATAATAGTTCTGGGATTATACCTCTTTTAAAATTGTAAATTTGACGTTGTTTGCAAGATTTGCATCTCGTAATTCCCATAGTCTGAAATACTGAAAGATGCTCCTTCAAAACATCACAATGAACACTACTGTATTCGATCCCTCCTCAAAATGCTTAATTCCATGGCCCAAACGCTACTACGCGAATACTTTTTTGTAATTATTTTGCCTAAAATTTATGGTACATATGCTTGGCACGGTGTTATTAAATCGTTTTCTAGGTACACATAAAGGGAGGGCATTGAGCCTCAAAGTCAAAATCTGACATCTGTACAATAATCGAATCATCAGGAAAACTGAACATTATCGGCAGGAATGCCTCGAGGCCACACTTTTCTCATTTGCTCTTTGTTTATTTGTGTTTGTCCGACTCAATGCAGATGTTTTGTTCCTTTGGGAAAGTTTCTGCCCGAAGTCTCTTTAAAGTTTGAGTCCCGATATTGTTTGAGGAGAGGCGGACAGAATTAATTCAGTATTATAGGTTTTTATGTTAATTTTGGTTTTAACGTTGATGCGCTCTTTAAAACATTGCATTAACTTGCATAGATGGTAAGGAAGTCTCTTACTGGTTCAACGCACTATGCAGTGTGCTGGACTAGGACATATTTTGCCTTCCTTGACGGCATATGTACCCCAAAGTTGGCAGGTTGTCGCCCTCATTCTCACTCCATTTTCGTCGATTGAATAATCACTCACACGTCGTGGACGCACGGGTTTCGACTCTAGATAGGGCAATTTGAAATGATGTTTGAACGAATGTTTGCTACATATTAAACAAAGTAAGTTGTGAGGAATGATATTTGCTTTGTGTTTAAGTTTTCAGAATTGTCCCCGCGTAGATACTGAGCATATTTGGTTACAATTACTTGGGTCCTTGATTAATGCATAGATTCCAAATTCTGTATTGTATCGCGTTATTTATGAAAGAATCAATGTAAGTCACTTATTTACTTGTTTCAATTAATTGGTTAGGCAATTCTGCAATTGCATTAACTAGATATTCTTAATATTGTAAATTGATAGCTATGAACTTTTGCACAATTAACCATATAAAGAATTTAATTTATTTACTGACTGTAATTTTCCAGGAACGATACGTCAGCATCCTCGAGACCCAGTAGCTACAAGCAAATCATAGCAGTTGTCAGTAAACTGCTAAGAATACGAAAAACGAATGATAGCAGCTATACGTTTAGACATAGCATAGTGACGAGTACAATGAGTGCCTGTGACGTCATTCTGCCTGTAGGGCGTCTTTGGGTATATTGAGTCCCCTTACCAACACCCAAACCGAGAGGCGCTACAAAACTGTTGGCAGAGGTAGGATCCGAATTACGAACGCACTGACCGGCAATTAGACCAAATTGTGACTCGAAATTTTGCACAGGAAGTAATTAGTGATTTCCAAACGACAGCTACAGTCGGAAATAGAAAAGTTTCTTACATCACGCCAAAACGGAAAAATTAGGCAAATTTGAAAAGTGCTTTTGTTTTTTGTGTATGTTTCCACAATGTGTTTGTTTACTGTTGTACTGTGATCGGCAGTGAAATATTTAATATTTAATATGGAAGAAGCACGTTTGCAAAACGTACTCGCAGAGAAAATGGCCGAACTAAAGAGAATGAATTAATCTATACACAGAGCAGCACCTCCCATCTATAAGGACTTATGTTTAGTTTCAATTGTACCCTGATGATTGGTCACCGAAACGTCGTTTCCCAAAAAATCTGTGTCAATCAGGCCTGCCTCCTTCGTGTGGATAGTACAGACAAGGAATGTGTGTTGATATTCACATACGTCCTGCACAAAAGGGACCGAATATTGTTCTTTAATCTCTAGGGCATTCACAGCCACCCCATAAAGTTCTCTGTGCGTGATATGTGCATCACGCCTTAATACGCTGCGCTGGAATATCGAGACGTTGCAGCCAGTGTCTATTTTTAGTCTCCTCAATATCTACCGAAATTCTGATCCTACCGCTGCCACCAATTTTTAGTGCCTCCTGTGGTGGGTGTTCGTAAACATTCCTAATATACCGAAAGAAGACCTACCAGCAGAATGGCGTCGCGGCACCCGTCGGCATTCTGTCTCTATACGTAAAGCTGCCCCTATTCATTTTTGGTATTCTTAACAGTTTACTGAGAATGGGCACTTTACTCTTGTTGCTGAAAGAGAATTTCGTCCTATGTCGAGTACTATTGTATCGGGGCAACTCAAACGTTATACACCGCTCACAACCACTGGAAGTTTGGTCGAAATCGGTCGGTAACGAAGGATGCTTTTCTCCAGTGTCCGAAAAAAAATTCGCACTATCTGGACTACCATGGCGACAGGGAGACTCAAGCTTCATAAGTGGTATTCTGTACATATGCCCTACCAAAACTGCTAGTTGGGTCGATTTCGGTCAGTAACAAAGGACACTTTACTCATGTGGGGGAGAGAGTTTTTCGTCCCTATCTCAACTACCATCGAATTCGGACGATTAGAACATCATACATTGTACCCCTTACACATGTTCTTCAACCAGTGAAACTTTGGGAAAAGGCGGTAGGTAAGCAAGTGAACTTTACTCTCGTGGCCGAAACAGTTTTTCATCCCTATCTCGACAACTTCATCGCGGCGACTCAAACGTCATACTTAGAACACCCTGCACACGCTCTACAATCAGCACAAGTTTGGTAGAAATAGGACAGCAATGAATGGCAACTGACTCATATGGCCAAAACAATTTTTCTTCCCTATCTTGAGTACCATTGCATATGGGCGATGCAAACTTCATACGTGGCAACCTGTACACACGCTCCTTAATAACCACTGCAAGTTGGGTCGAAATCATCTTATATTACCTCTGAAAGCAGAGGGGAAACTGAAATATCACATGTTGCTGTCCCTATCCTTGCGCCATTAGCAGAGCAAGTTCGGTCGAAATGGTTCACTAATGAAGGGCTCCTTTCCCTCAGACACGGGAGCAGTTTTCCTCCATATCTCGCCTCACATTTTAGCGTAGTAACTGAAATATCACACGTGGCCCTGAAACTTCACATCCCTGGCCATTCGACGCTACCAGTGTAAGTTTGGTCGAAATCGGTCAGTAAAGAAAGGCACTTTTCTCTTGAGACCTTACCAATTTTTCGTCTTCTGATAAGCATCAACTTTGCCGTTGCTTGGTCCAAAGCCGGTTCTTGGAATACCTAGGTGTGTAGCATAAGAAGCAATGAAGAACTGGTCTGAGAATCAACATCATATTGACCGGAAAGATTTACGATATCATACATAAGGCAAATGTTTTATTAGCAGACCACGTAATACAAGAAATGAAGACCTACATAAATTAATTTGGCATCAAACAAAATTGGCAGTTGCAATCCTCACGGACAACCTGCTGTGAGGAAGCGCTTGCATATTATGGGTCTGTTTGATGGAGACCCAAACTGCAGATGGAGGATGAAAAATGCAGCATAATATTAGATGCTGCAAGGTGTTACCTTGTCAGCGCCACAGTTTCTTTGGGAACCTGACTTTAGGACCAAAAGATAGACAAAGGAATTTTGTTCCTTTGTAAGAAGTACAGGATTAATCTAAGTGCAAAGTAACGTAAAATATAATATAATTCTAATCTAGGTATAGAGACTAGTCAGAGCCAGTCATAGCCATACTAAGCCATACGTGGTCCTGGCCCTAAAATGTGTATTTATACTGATAATATCTGTAAGCAGGAAGTGTTCCTGAGCCCGTTTCCTCAGTTTGTTCAAGAGGCAAAATGTGAGAAAACTGAACACAGTTGGTGGAAAAGAAAGTATTATTAAATACGGTACCTTTATAAAATATACTGCTCTTCTGTAATTCAGTCTTTCCAACGTGACATTCCCATCCACACTTCGCTTGTTCTTTATATTTGTTGGTTTAGGATTTGGGGTGCTCACAGTGTTGAGGATTCATAATGCGGTCTGGGTTAGGATACTGTGTAGTCTGGTATATGGTTATGAATGTTTTGTACGAGTGTTCTGTTTCTGTCTTGACAGGCAGTCGGAAGATGAAGACGCTATGTGCTGAGGGAAACCTTGGCACCCACCAATCAGATTACAAGGAAGATTATAATGTTGAATCTTAATATTCTGCACTTTTCGTGGATTGTATTGCTATTACAAACCAACAGAGTACACACATGAGGCAATAAATACACAATATGATTTTACATTATATTTTTATCTGAGCAGAAGTATTTGGGAGCAAATATAATGTAAAATAATATGTATTGCCTAATAAGTGTATTTAGTTGGGTTGTAATAATTTCGAACTTTGCAGTTTAAGAACGATGGTTGTGGGGGGGGGGGGGGGCAGAGGACGAGAAGCGTACGATAAGGCAGACGGCTGCTTTGCCGATGTCATGCTACATAGTCCAGATGGTAACACCAGGAAAGTCGTTTATCCGCAGCCCCTTAGCCGTGTCGGCTACAAGTAACGCAGTGAGGTTCCGCACATGGCGGTGTAATTTCGCGTTTCCATGGCGTTGCCAAGCTGTGCGGTTATTAATCTGTGCGCCATACTGCACCCGATTCCACGGATTAATAAGGCATCCCCATCTATACTTATGTAATCCGTGACTCGTGGCAACTGAGGACTGTGGTGACAACTGCGCTATTGTGGGGCGTTACGCAGCGTCGCAAGTTGTCCTTTACCGGAGCGTCGGTGTAACGTATCGGTCCAATTTGCAAGTGCGAAGAAGTCCAAGAAGAAGCTCTGATCCTTTGGTAGTACCTCCAAGGCTGCGCAGGATACTGTTAGGTGTATGACCTGCTCCTTTTATACATGTCCGTGGGCAGATCGTCCGTGGTTCAAACTTACGTCCATGGAAGTGGCGTACGTAGATAGTTAATCCATGGAACAAGGTGGGGTGTGGTTGCATGTGTAAAATGTTAATGAAGTGGTTTTGGTGTTGGTTGTACGTTTTGTATTTCTGCATATACCCTTGTATGTTTGCATTTTGTGCACCCATACTATAAAATATAACACCGAACCTGTAGATTGTAATGTACGCACACTTGCAGTGCTGTCAGACCGTAATTAACGCGTTTGGACCGTATCGTTTGCTCCATATTGTGGGACGTAATCTATCTTAAATACGGGTAAGAAAATCAGAGTGTTGAAATATAAACAGTAACAACAACAGTCGAGCAGAACGTGGACCTTCAAAAACGTCAGCTACATATTTCAGCTTTTCGTGGAAACCAACAACATGCTGTGGAGGAATTTAAAGTTTCAATATACTGTCAACTTCAGTTATAACGCACTTCGGTTATAACGGATCGCCTTTTCATTCCCCAGCCGTTTCCCTATGCATTATCATTTTGACTACCTCGGTTACGCCGGTCTCTCATATATCGGAGCTTCGGGACATCCGATTTCTCCGACATGCCCCAACAGCTGATATTCCACGGCTATACCGTTTTTTGGCAACATAATAGACAGCTGACAACGGTTACAGTGTGTTCGAGCGCAGACGTCGCACTCGTCAGAGCAACATGCAAACTGCATATGTAATTTCGCACCATTTTGTACATGGAGACGCCGGGGAGATTTGTAAATTTTACACTTTGTTTGGCTTTCCTAAGGACAAGGTCCAACCATAAGTGGTTATAATGGATACGCTGGGGCAGTTGCCACATGATAGTTTCTGTTCATGCACCAGCGAGAAAGTACTGTAATTGCCATACCTGAGCATTGTTATGGCACTTGGGATAGAGTGCCCTGTCATAAATTAATTGCAGCTTGACTTCGGTACAGTAGTACTGTAGTAGTAGTACAGTAGTACTTTGACTGTGTACAGTAGTTAAAAATTTGGCTGATTTCAGTGGCCATGCGGTGTAAGGCATGGGTCTGCGGCTGTTCGCTTGCTGGGATTGTAAGTTTGAATCTCACCGGGGACATGGATGTCTCGCTCTTTTGAGTGTTGCATGTTGTCAGGTACAGGTCTTTTGGTCAGATGAATCACTTATCGAGAGGAGTCCTATGAGAGTGTGGTGCGTTTGAGTGTGATCGTGATGCCTTGATAATGAGGAGGCCCTGGATTATGAGGGGGTGTTGCACCACTGGGGGGGGGGGGGTGGTTAAGAATGTTGAGTATGTTGTACAATACATACAGTAGGGGAGCATTCAGGCATCTTGGTATGTTATGCTTCCATCAGTTACATCAAGGGTTTAGGGATGTAGTAATGTGTGTTTTTGGATGTGCAATATGTGTCTTTTCTTGCCAATATGCAGTAAAACTGAAAACAAGCGTAACTTAAGTGGTATTAATTTAAATGATGTTTTAAAACGTAATTTAATCGAACCTTGGATATAACGGACTTCGGTTATAATGAATAGTTTTTGGACTCCCCTTGGGATCCGTTGTAACTGAGGTTGACTGTACAGCGTTTAACAAAGTATTGTAGTTACGATACATCCAAACTACATGGTCTCGCTAATTGTGACATAACATTTTGGGTAGATGTGACCACTTATGTCGTAGGTGTACCTGTAAAGTAGAAACATTAACTGAATTATTAAAAATTTCTACCACTGCCTACTACATATTCACCATTTTTCAGATTCCCTAGGGAGGAACCAGATCATTGTAAGGACTACACTACTATGTCTGTACAAATTTGAAGCCTACCCTTGGTTTATACACACAAATCCAGAGCCTACCCTTGTTTTACATGCGTGCGCGTGTGCGCGCACGCACACACACACCAAGAACATGGGCATGATTTATACACAACCACAAAGCTTCAAGGCATAATTCTACCAGAATACTTTTTTTTTTATGTATATGGCCAGCTGTGACCTGAACTTATGTCACCGTAGAATAATATTGTGAGAATTGTGTAAGATGAATGATGAAAAAAGGCAGAAATGAAGGGAAATTGGGTGAATGTTCACCTATAAGTATTGTTTTGGTTAAAGAAGTAATAGTATTTTGAACAGTCAGTGAATGAAGAATTGTAGAGAGTTCACTGTTTGAATGTAAATCAGGTATGTCACTATTTTGCATTTGTCAGTATTCCTTCTGTGGTGTGGTGTGACATAACACTTTTCTTACAAAGTTGCCACAACATGTTTTTATAGATTTTATTTTGCTAGTGTATGATGCGTATTTGTGTTGGCCCATTGTTTGTATGCTTTTGAAATGTAGTCTGTCACGTTAAGTGCAGGATGTGGATTGAGGGTATCTAAAGACAATGTGATCAGAAAGTTAATAGACTGGGGCTGTTTGAGAACAAAGGGCTCAATCAAGTATTTGAACCAAAGACAGAGGAAGTGGCAGGCGGCTGTAGAAAGTTGCATAATAAGAAGGTGCATAATTGTACTGCTTGTAAATATTAAGACGATCAAGATGGGCGGGGCATGTTGCATGCATCAGAGATGAGCGAAAACAAGTATGAAGTTTGATTGGAGAACCAGAAGGAAATAGGCCCCTCAGAAAACTTGTGTTTGTGGATGGGAGGATAATATTAAAATAGGACTGGAGGCTTTGGACTGTTTTTTATGGTGCAGGAAAGAGGTGGATGGTATGTTCTTTTGCACATGTTAAGGAGCTTTTGTGAACATGGTGATGAACTGTTGAGTTCTATAAAATTCAGCAAATTTCTTGACTACCTGAGTGACAGTTAATGTCTCAAGAAACAATATTGTCAGTGGGATTATTTTGACTGTCGTTATATTACTGTTTTGTAAGCAAGGGTTTTTTTGTTCCTATACACACACTGTTTAAATCATTAGATTAAATTGTTTTGTGTTGTTGACCTCACCACTGTTACAAGTATGCAGATGTCAGAAAGTTGTACACAGTACATTTCTGCAGTGTCACATATGCATGCACATAAATACAGGCTTCAAAACAGTGAATATCACTTTTAAACCCTCACAGCCAAACACTTGTGGGTTGATATTGCTGCTAGGTTGTTGCTTTGTCATGGCAAATCATAATTCTTGCCACTTCTGGATGTGATACATCTAAAGTTCTCAGTGTTCCATGCGAGCTATGTCATTCTTATGTAGTACATACTTTAAGAAGCTATTTTGCTTCCCCAGGAAACCCTGCTTTCATTATTAAGTATGTCTGACAACTGACTATATGGGGTCTCATAACCAGGTCACATTATTTCCAAATGTGCTGTTTATTTCCATTTGCCTCTTAAAGGTGTGTGTCCATAATGTGTGATATGTGTCACTGCCACTCCCATTTCCTTCAGGGGCTTGACAGTTATTCTGTGCTTCATACATCATACCAGAATCATTGAGCTGTACTGTTAAAATCCTTGGTAAGTCATTTTGATTGTCCACATACAGAGGTACCATGTGTCATGAACGAGTTGTAAGTTTACAACAGATCTTGTAGTCTCTTGCAATAGAGGTGTCAGAAATTATACTGCAGAGGGTGGAAGAGATTTCCTGCTGTGAGAGAAAGCGTGGTGAGTGCTGTGTGTATGTGTGCACAGCAGAGAATTTTATTGTCCTAGTCCATAGGGTTACATGGCCAGAGGAAGTGAGGCTTTTCTGGGAAGCTTATGCTGATTTTCATTTTCTGTTGTTTGTCATGTAGGGATTGTCATACAATTTGTAAATATTTAAATTATTTTGTGTTTTTTTCCTTCTGAATGGTGAGTTCAAGGAAGAGCATAATAGTAGGCTGTGTAATGTACACACGTATATATGTGCAGAGTTGCTGTGCGTAGATGGGAGGATAATTTTAAAATGGTCCTGAAGGAAATAAGTTGGTATGTGTGGAGAGGATTTGCTAGGCCAATGATAGGTATGAGTGGAAGGTTCCCCTGAACATGACAGACAGGCTTGAGGTTTTGTAGCAGTCAGGAATTTCTTGACCTCTGGAGCACATGCTACCTTTTGAAGAGGAAGAATGTTGTAGGGGATTTGTTTGTTAGTAATGATTTTGAGAATTTTGATAAAATGAATGTGCAAACAGCAGCTGTTTTCAGTTTGATGCTATGCAAACTGTTAGGAATAAAATGTGTGATATATTATGTAATGGACTAGCTCAGCCATGAGTTAGTGTGTGTGGTGATTTTACAGAACTGCATGGGTATACGGAAAAGTGAATCTCATTCATCTACTGAGAAACATCTGATGTTGTATGATGATGGAGATAGGGTTGTTGGTGTAAAAGTTGAAGAGGTCACTGGTAGAAAAGAGGAAGAGGATCCACAGCCAGCAACATCAGCAGTTATAAAGACTGAACCTGCAGTAAGTTGTATGTCTGTGTGTGTCCAGTGTTACGCACAGTGCACAGATACCCAGAGTTGCCTGCATCTCTGTCGACATGAAACATTTGGACTCTAGCGAATGGATGTTAAACAGACCTTAACAAAACTGTCTCAGGAATATTATATTTTGTGGTACATTACTTGGAAAATACACTTCCAGTTTGTCACAAGTGTGTTTTAAAATTCATTAAATTAAATACTGAGAAAGTTAAAGAAGAACCACATTTATGAAGAAATAACAGCAGAATAAATTCAGGCAGTCCTTGCTGCCTTTAAGTTCAGAATGTTTCATCTTCTCACGTATTAGAAAATGCAAGGCTTAAAATATATAAAGCTCACAGACTTCCTCTGGTTGCATGTGGGTTTGAAATTTGGTCACTTACCTGAAGGAAGGAACATAGATTTGGGGTCTTTGAAAGCAGGGTGCTAAGTAGCTGTTTGTATTAAGAAAGGTGAAGTAACAGGAGGCTGCTAATGAGAAATTTCATGATATTACTCTTAGTCAAATGTTAATGTGTGCAGATAAAACAAGATAAAATTTATGAGTTGTGTAGCATGCATGTGAGATACTAGAAATGGGTAAAAAGTTTTGTTTGAGAAACCTGTGGGTTACTGTATGCTGCTACTGTGAAATCACAACAACAGTAAACACATTAACGTCAGTCTTTATTCTCGTAGATATGTACAGGTTATTGTTATGTACAGTTGTCCGTGTCGGACGTATTTACAAGTGCTTCTCCTTTGCTATTGTGGCGGCTAAGGGCCGCGTTAGTGAGGTCCGACAAAGTTACTCCTGTGAAGAACGGACTCACTGAAGCAGTGCAGTGAGAGTGAGTTCTGTACAGTGTCAGCCGGTTGCGCGGAGCAGGCTGCGCGGTGGAGAGCCTGGGACAGCTCTGTGGTGCCGAGCAGCGTGTGCTGGTAGACACTGCGGCGCGTTCCGCAGGGTGCGAGCTGTAGATGCTGCTAACGGGCCGAGTGGCGGATGATGCTCGGGAGCCGATCGTGGAGGCTCGTAGCACGTTGAGTCTTGATATTGAACGCTGGATCCGGAATACTGGAATGCACAACTTTTGGCTGGAAATGTAGCCTTTTATACCTGGCCGTCGCTGGGCTGCCCGTCTGGGATTGGCTGGCGTGAAGAGCTTGTTGCAGTGGTGGGGAGACCGACTACCGCTGTACTGCGCGGAAAGGGCCGTTTTGCATTTGTGGGGATGTTCCCACAAACCCGAAGGTAAGAGACCACTTAGGAGACCAGTACATAAATGGGAGGATAATTGAAATTGTTTTTAAGGAAATAAAGTGGAAGGTTTGGACTGCATTTGTTCAGCTCATGATAGGAATGAGTGGATGGTTCTTCCACACAGGGTAGTCAGTAATTATCATGTATGGAGAAACCATCCACAAATCACCCTTCAGTTTCTGTAAAAGAAGGGAATTGCTTGACTAGTGGACAACCATTAGTTTCTGAAGAAGAAGAGTGCTGCATGGAGTTCATGTGTTAGTAATAATTTTGTGACTTCAGATGAAATAAATGTGTAAATGGCAGGTATTTTTATTTTTATGCAGTACCAAACAGTCATAATAAACTGTGTCCTAATACATGTAATGAAAGAGCATAGCCATGGTTTCAAGAGTGTGGTGATTACAGAACTGTGTGGTTATACTGAGAGACGAACTTTGTTCATGTACTGAGATGTGTCCAACATCAGCTGGAGATGGAAACCAGTTTCTTTTTGTAAACATTGAAGAGTTTGCTGATATGGAAGTGGAAGAGGAGCCAAAGCCAACAACATCTCCAGTTATGAACACTCAACCCGCAGTAAGTTTTATGCCTTGTGTGTGTCCGGTTTTATGCAGTGGGCAAATATCCAGTGTTGCCTGTCACTCTGTATGTTTGTGCACAGAAGCATTTGGACTCTGGTGAATATGGTTTGAACAGCTGCATTGAAAATGTGGAACATTGCTTGTAAAACACCTTTTCCCATTTGTCATAAATCTGTTTTAAGATTAATTTAATTAAATGCTAAGAAAATGTAAATAGGAACCACATTCATCAAGAAATAACAGTAGACTAAATACAGGCAGCGCTTTCTACCATTCCATTCAGAATATTTTGTCTTCCTGGTTTTTCGCGTGGGTTTGAAATATGATATATCACATCAGTGGAAGAACATAAATTGAGGGTCTTTGAAAACAGGCTACTGAGGGGAATATTTCAACCTAAGAGTGGAAGTAACAGGAAGCTGGAGGAAATTGGATAGTGAGGAAATTTGTTATATGTACTCTTCAGCAACCACTAACATAATCAGATGAAGGAATGTAAAATTTGATGGGTCGTGTAGCTTGCATGTGAGATATAAGAAATAGGTACAAAGTTAGAAAACCTCAAGATAAGAGACCACTTTTGAGACCATGACACTGATGGTGAGATAACATGAAAATCTGCCATATGGAAATGAAAGTGGGAGGTGTGGTTTGGATACACCCATTTCATGATTGGAATGGGTGGAGGGTTCCTGTAGACATGTTGCTTACCTTCCAGGCTCTGTAAAAGGGAGGGAATTTTTTGACTATCAGACATCCATTACTGTCTGAAGAAGTAGAGTGGTCTGTGGAGTTTGTTTGTTAGTAATGATTTTGAGAGTTTTAACGAAGTAAACCTCTACAAAGCAGCTGTTACCAGTTTTACACAATGCAGTGTTCTTAACAAGTTGTTTCCTGTTATGTAGTTTAGTTTATTACTTATCCAGTCCAGTAACACAGCTGTAATGGAACATCTCAATTTCAGTCACACTTCACAGTCACAAATACAGTAAACCCCTCTTAAGACGTTTTTGAAAATTCCGAGAAAATCTGACTTCTTAAGCAGGAAATGTCATGAAAGGGTAGGACTGAAAAGTGCTGTTTTTGCAATTTTTTTTTTTTTGAACTTATTATATGTATGCTGAATTTGTATAATTTGCAGCTGTCTTAACACATTCTCACCATCTAACCATTTTGTCTGTAACCTTTTATTCACAATTTTATATGTTGTGTACCGTGCATATTTACAAGTTAATTAGAATAAGCCAACAGTTATGCCCAAAATTCACAAAGTTATACTTACATCGGCATTATGCATACATGTTTCAATGGACATGCCATCATCTTCAGGGGATGCGAAGTGTTACAGGTACCAAAGCATCAAGAAGTGTAAATTCTTCCTACATGCATCAAACCTGGTCTATAATAAAAATCTAAGAAACAAGCAGCATATGGATATAAAGTTAATTAACTATTCTCTATTACGTAGTTTTTGTACTAAAACACAGTCATTAAGTGTATATACAGTAAAATGAAAATATTCTTCATTTTATTTTATATATGCAATCTTTTGGTCATCATGACATAGCCCAAGTAGTGGGGACTGATTGACTGGCAGACTGTCTGGCTGCAGTCTATGCATTGCAGAAGAAATACAACACCCCTGCGCCATGAGGTTGCATCATCCTGCTGTCTGATGCTTGCAGTAATGGCCTTGGAGAATAACATATATGAACTGATTGTGCCGTTTTAACGCTGTATTTTGGAAACAGAATGGATGGAAATTCTGGGAAATTGTTTAAGATTTTGATGCAGAAAATGTATTAAACTAGTAAAAAAAAGTGTTTCTTCATGAACTTTTGTTACTTGATAGGCAAGAAATGTTAATCAAATGAGAGAATTTTGGTGCTTTTTTATCCTGACGCCTTAGGCAGGAAAACATATTAACCAGGGAGTCTTAAGTGGGTTTTACTGTACATATCTAAATATTTCCATGTCAAAATTACATGTATATACATTAATAGTGCATAAAATTAAAGATCACAAGTCATCTGTCAATTTCAAAACTACTGTTTATGTAATTTGCAAGATGTATATTGCTTCACTGAGTAGAGTGTATGCTGTAATAGAAAGGACATTAACTTCCTTTTAAAATACTGTTTCTTTTCTAATTTTTTGATAGAGCCTATGATTTGGTAAATTGTTATATAATTTATTTCCTTTTTTTTTTTTCACTTTTTTAAGAGTGTCCTTGTTACACACAGGAACATAGGGCCCCAACAGTGTATGTGCCTTTTAATTGTGTATTTCAATGCTCTGTCCCAGATTCTCTTTATTGTTTGAGTGTAGTACAGTATTTCATCTATGTGTGTAGAAGCTACTGGCAGTTCATTCACTTTCCTTCAGAGCTGCGTGCAAGAAATATGTCTCCCAACACCTCTGATTGTTTCCATGACCTGCTTGAGCAGTTTACAGGTTCGTGTACTTCCAGTATCACCATCCCAGAAAATGAAATCATATCTCAGATGAGCATGAAAGTAAGCAAAATAGACACTCCTGTTATTTGGGCTTCTTACATCTTCTGAGAATTTTCTGTTAAGTCAAACCTTGCTGAATATGACCTTAGTGACTGAGTATGAACATCCAATCTCATATTTTCAGAAACGTGTATGCCTAGAAATTTGGATTCAGATTAATAAGTGGTATCCATGTTACAAAATCTGCTCTGTGGCTTTAACATATTTCTGTTTGGTCTGGAGTGATTTCGCCATTGTTTGTTCTGTGTGTGTCAGGAGATTGTTTGTATGAAACCATGACTGCAGCTCCTCCATAGCCTTATTAATTTAATGTTTGATAATATTTTTATTATTCAGTAAGCAACATGTTTTTCTGCAAATTAAGCTGTCTTCACCTTTCAGCACTGTATGATTCATTTCTGTGAAAGGAAAAACGGAAGTATTGTGCAGAGTTCCTGCTGCCCTACTGTCACTCTGGTTTATTCCAGGTGCATGTTGTCAGTGTGGTAGGTATGAACTCGGCCACAAGTTTTTTCTACCGCCTGTGCCACAAGAAATTTGTTTGGCCAGTAAGATTCCATGATTTATAACATCATGTGGGTACATTAGATCAAAAAGCATTCCAACTGATTTTATGCCCCCATCAGTGGAGTCCTGTGCATGTGCCAGAATGAATGTATTGCTGTCTCTGTTGATTTGGCACTGCACAATATATTGTCTGTTACTACAAAGTATATTAACTTATTAAACATTACTGCTTCCAATATTTTGAAGAATGTATTTGTTTATAATTCTGTATATTGTATGAATCCCATTTTTTATTGAGTGGCCATTTTTAACCTCTCAGGGGAAAAATACCTGACTTAAGTGATCCATTTTGAGCTACAGTCTTTTTAATTATAGTTATATAATACTGGGCTACACAATATGGTATTTCATCAGACACTGCAGAAAATTTACCCATAGTATTTCTGGTCAGTTACTGCACTTCATTTTCAATTCCTGGAAAAATTAGCATGGCCTCATTACATCTGTTTATTTTTGCTGTGGTAATTAATAGTTCAAGTTCCAGTTTTATTTTTGTTGTAGGATGTAGTGAGGGGGCTCAGCAATGATTTTAAGAGTATGATGTTTTTCCAGAACTGTGTGGATTTACTGAGAATTGCCCCTGGTTCAAGTAGTGAGACATGGCTAATGTCATCTGATGATGAAAAGCAGGTTATTGGTATAAAAGTTGAGGTCACTGATACAGAAGAGGAAGGAGATCCACAGCCGATAACATTTTGAACAATAAAGTCTGAACCTGAGGTAAGTTTTATGTCTGTGTGATGAGCTTTGTACAGCTGTGTGATAGAGGCTGGTTGACCTTAGATTATGTGTGGGCTCTATGTATGCCAGCAGAATTTAAACGCTGTACATTCTTTTACTGTCCACACCATGAAGTCGTGTAGGGAAAAAGTTACAGCTTCAATGATTCTTAACTCCACATTAGATGAAATTTAGTGGTCAGCTTCATGCTCCGATGATTTTATCCCAGGAGAGAACCCAGGTACCCATTGAATATGAGGCTGTCAGCGTCTTTGATCTGGTCTAAAAGCCATAAGATCTTCCTTATGCGACTTGTTTCTTTTCACTCTGCAGGGTAGTGGTCTCAAGTTTTGTCTGAAGAGGAAATACCACCGATAAGAGTGATGAAAGCGCAGTTCAATATGGGAGATGTATATTTTAAATGACACAGCTGTAGGTAGGGCTTGTGAATAAAAAAATTGTTCTACTGTGTAGTAAGCTTCAGTGAAAGAAAAGAAACTAAACTTCTAATTATCACTCCTGTGTTTATTATGGTAGGCAATGTTGGAAAGGTTTCCTTTCAAAGGAATGACCTCATGGGTCAGACCATACTTCAGTGCCAGAACACATTCATATGCAAAAATATACTGAAACTCTATTGTTTGTATTCTAATAATACATCAAAGAAATCCTTTTATATTATTTTTAAATGTTATTGGTCTTAAATTTAAAATATTCTTCAATTATTTCTTGATTTTGAGAATTTATTTTTCTCTCCTGAAGCTTCATTTTGTGCTCAAAAATACACTTACTATTTCTGACAGGTTGGCTGGGCTTAAGACTGTTTTTCATTGAGTTGCAGTTGTGCTTTCTTTAGAGAAAGTACACTCTTTGAAGAGGACAGACTATATATACAACTCAGTGTATGACTTCTTCATTTGTTGGTGTGTTGTATTTATTGCATAGTAAGGCAGAGTGAATTTTTTGTTCTCAGTGAGCACTTTCCAAAGGCATTCTTTGTGCACAAAGTGCTAAAAAATGAGTGTGCCCACAAAGAGGAGGAAGTTGTCCCAAAGCGAGATATCTGAAGTGATTTGGGACAGCGAAAGTGATGAAGCAGAGGCCCTGAGTGAGAGCAGCTCTGAAGATGAGGGAGGTATTGAAGACCAGCCAAGGGTGTCACCTCTGCAGTCAGAGTGCCCAACATCCAATGGCCACACTTCCAGCAGCCGACTTTCTTCAAGTGCCTTGGACAAAGAGGAGGTTGTTCAAAGTGGGTCAGGTCAACAGGTACAAATGCCATCCACCTCACAGTGGACACGGCCCTCTAGCCCTCGGACAAGTGTAGTACACATGTACACAGGGGGCAACAGGGGGAAAAATGACAATGAAGCGCCACACATAAATGACCGCTGCAGTCCACTTAGCGTTTTCTTGTTGTATTTTGCTGAAATTATCACACTGCTGGTGGTAGAGACTAACAGATATTACCATGAATACCTTGACAGACTTGACGAGGGTCCTTCTCCCCTCCCAGACGTAACTGAGGCCGAGATATTTGTGTTTCTTGCGATAACAGTACAAATGGGACATGACTTGCGGGACAAACTGACAGACTACTGGGCAACTTCTGACCAGCTCTACACACCTTTCTACACTAATGCTATGAAACGCGACAGATATCTTCACATCCTTCGCTTTCTGCACTTCACTGACAACAAGAATGAACCTGACAGGAAGGATGAAAGTTTTGACAGACTGTGGAAGATAAGAAGTGTATTTGAAATTCTAAACAGGACATTTTCAAAATTTTATAACCCTTCTGAATATCTGGCTGTGGACGAAGTCATTGTTTTGTACAAAGGGTGGGTCGTTTTCAGACAGTACATACCCAAGAAACATAAGCGTTTTGGCATCAAAATTTACAAACTTTGTGATGAAACTGGTTACACATATGACATGAAAGTATACTTGGGGAAGGATAGACAGCAAAGAGCACAAGACGTGACCACAGCCCATGCAACAGTGACAGACCTGACAAAGAAAGTACAAGGATGTGGCCACAAATTGTACATGGACAACTTCTTTTCATCCCCTGAACTATTCCAAGACCTGGCCACGAAAAAAATTTACTGTTGTGGCACTGTCAGACCCAATAGGAAAGGCATGCCACAGGACCTATGCCCCAAGAATATGAAACTCAAAAGGGGTGACATTCGCGTAAGGACCAGGGGTGACTTGACAGCAATACTGTGGAGGGACAAACGCGACGTACACATGTTGACAAATATTCACAATGCCCCTGCAGAAGGTAATTTCTGCGATACTAACAAGAAGGCCATAAAGCCGCAAATTGTGGCGGATTATTCCCGTCACATGGGTTACGTGGATAAGGGAGACAGAATGGCCAACAGCTACTCCATTTGCCGTCGAACACTGAAGTGGACGAAGAAATTGTTCTTCCATCTGTTAGACCTAGCCATTCTGCACAGCTACATTCTTCTTTCCTCATGTGGTGGTAAGAAAATTACGCATAGAAATTTTCGATTCACCCTTGTGAGGAATATGTTGGCACAGGCTGGATACGAACGGAATATACCGAGGCCATTAGGGAGACGACCCAGCGCTGCTGCACAGATCAGTAGACTGGAGGCTAGCGGTAGCAAACACTGGCCCATTCCGTGTGCCAAGCAAGTAAGATGTCGAGTGTGTTCGGCAAGGGGTGAATGCAGAAGAGTTTTAGTGAAGTGCCGGAAGTGTGATGTGGGACTTTGTGTAGCCAGAAGCTGCTTTGAGGACTGCCACACAAAAGCACAGCTCTGAAACTCTTCAGGCTGTTCAAGATAGACCTCCCTTCGCAAAACTGGGGCCTCAAACTGAAATGTAAGTAAAAGAAATGGAATATTTTCAAACTTTTGGAAATTTATTTGGTGTATGTAGGTGCTAAGAATTTTAACTGTACTTTTCCAGACATGCTGAAATATCTCTGTTTTATTTCGCACAAAATGCCGCCTCTTTCATTATTTCATCTTTTTAGGTTCATGTGAGATAAATGTTTTTTCTAACCCATGTGCAAAAGTTTAAAGAGAAGACTTGAAGAATGTCATATCTCAGACCCCGCCATTTTGATTTACATGCTGTTACCTGAAGATTAAACTGCATCATATGTGACAAGCTTATGGATAGGCTGCCACAGTACGCAGTATTTTATGTGGAGGAAAGCAGGATACTGATGTGTCTGCTCAAGGTCAAGCAGTGACAGACAGGCTGATCAGTGGATGGAGGATAGTTTCGCATGTTTCACGACATGAAATCAGGACTAGAGTGGGAGTGAAATGGTCAAGCTGTCTCTGCTCTCTCCCTCATAACACACATGAGGAAGAGGTATGTTAAAGATGCACATAATTCTCGTATCATGTAACAAATCCCATGACATGCATTTGTCTCGATGCTTAGTTATATCTCGAATAACATTCCCAATTTAAAGCTGTCAAGCTCCCTGAGCGCATTCAGAGCTTATATTTCAGGTGTCCCTAGAAATAAAATCACACACACTCAGATGTGGTAAGGTTCAAGCCACAGTGTATACATGTTATTACCGCAGCAAGAACTATCGTTACAAACAGTTGTCTGTTTTCTGTGGTTAGAGGTGGTGCATGGCTGTGCTGAAAATGTGTGTAAATATTTTATTTTCTTAATTCTTCAGAGGAAAGCTTCCAAGCACATTTCACTCCAAAGAACAGCATCTCAAATATGGTGGCTCTTGTTTGAACAGTACACTGTACACCAAATTGCTACTCGTAAATGTGATTTGGTAAAAGGTACAGCTCTTAGAATGTAATAATTAATAATCTCATAACTGATTTGAGACTCATTCTTCATCTCATGAAGATATATGTTAATATTTTTCTTTTTAACTTTTTACTGCAGTACTGTGGGTGGACAGCTTTGTACAAGTAGTGGAACGTGTTCATTTTGCTCTGAAGTCTGTAATAAGGCATTTGGTCAGCAGAATCATCTGATGAGACACAAGCAGATGCGTAGTGGGGAACAGCCATTCTCTTGTGATATGTGTAATAAGGTATTTAATGAAAAGTGTACTCTGATGACACGTAAGTGATAGATACATAGTGGAGAGCGACCATTCTCATGTCACGTATGTAATAAAGCATTTGCTGAACAGGCTGATTTGATGATGGTGGGAGCAGATACATAGTGAGGAGCGGCCATTTTGCTGTGATGTTTGTGACAAGGGATTTGGTCAGTGGGCTGATTTGATAAAGCATAGGCAGATTCATAATGGAGAGAGGCCATTTTGCTGTGGTGTATGTTATAAGGCATTTGTTTGACATGCTGATTTCATGACACATAAGCGGATACTTACTGGAGAGCAGCCATTTTTGTGTGATGTATGTAATAGGGCATTTGGTCAGCAGAGTAGTCTGATAAAACATAAGTGGATATGCAGTGGAAAACGGCCATTTTGCTGTGATGTGTGTAACAAGGGATTCGTTCAGCAGGCTTATTTGATGAAGCATGAACAGATTCATAGTGGAGAGCAGCCATTTTTCTGTGATACGTATTTTAAGGCATTTCCTAAACAGTCTGTTTTGATTAAGCATAAGTGGATACATAGTGGAGAGCAGCCATTTTTCTGTGGCGCGTGTCATAAAGTGTTTAGTCAGAAGTGTCATCTGATGACACATAAGCAGATTTGTGGTTGGGGGAGGGCATTCACTTGCAGTGTGTGCAGTAAGATCTTTAGTCTGCAGAAAAGTCTGGTAAGATAAGCAGTTGCATAGTGGAGAGTGGCCATTGTCCTGTGATGAGGTGATGTGATTCAGTAGCAGAATAGTCTGATGTCATCAGCACATATACCGTAATTTGCATAGTGCGTGCGTTTCTAAGATGTGTGTCTCATAGTCATTAGCACTGCCTTCATACAATGTGCTGAACATTCCTAGTCCAGTGACTGCTAGATGCTTACGTGCTATCATTTTATTGTGTGTTCAAGAATATGCTTTAGTATTGCTGTAATATGATATGTGTATGTACATCAGGCAGTATTCACAGTTCTGTAAGAGAATGATGTAATGAAGAATTGTTTCTGCCAAAAGGCTGCCTTTTTACGTGATCCTTCCACCGTATGAGCAAGGTGCTTGCAGTCAGACCACAAATATTCAGTCAGGGTTGTAGGAAATGACACTTCATGCAGTGATGATGGAGACAGAAAGTTGCTTAGAAATGCTAATACTTTTCTGTCAGACCATGTGACATAAAATTCAATAACACAGTAATCTTCACTGTTAGCACTACGATTGCTTGAGACTTCATGAAAGTCATTTTCATTTTAGTTACTGTGATGTATTCAATAATATTTTGTGCTTTCTTGTTAAAGATTTTATTTCCTTGTTAATTGTCAGCTTCCATACAGATTTGTATGTTCATAAAATAAAAAGTGATACACTAGAGCATTGATTATCTGAACATCAATCATCTGAACCGTCAATTATATGAACCACCGCCAATAAAAAAAGTAGGTAATAACGTGTGTTTTTTATTTTTTATATAAATGTGTGGATTTATTGTTGAAGCTATGTAAAACAATTAGGTAAGTTCCAAATAAATTTAGTATGCATTATTATTTCAATTATATTCCTGGAATGTCAGGACATTATAACAGGTCAGATCCCTTAGGAAGCTGATAGATAAAATGGTCAACGATGACTATAAAAATAATGTGGACGTGCTCACTTTACAGGAAATGAGGTGGATAGGGACCAGAATTATGGATGAAGGAAGGCATGTAATCTTCTATAGTGGACATCATAAGAAGCATGAATTTGGTGTGGGCTTTCTTGTGAATAATAGAATAAAAGATTCAATTATTGGATTTATACCCATCAACCATATGCTGTGTATAGCAAGAATAGCTGGAATATTCTTTAATTATAGCATCATTAATGCCCATGCTCCTGTTGAGGATGCAGATGATGAAGAAAAAGATGACTTCTATGACGCACTTGCTAAGGCCTATAAAGAATGTCCAAGACATGATATAAAAGTTCTAGTAAGGGACATGAATGCACAAGTAGGAAGAGACTCCATCTGTGAACCTAATATTGGAAGACATGATCTCTGTGATGATACAAATGGTGATGGATCACATGTAGTAGATTTTGCCTTAACACATAATCTTGTTGGCAGAACACTGTTTATACCTAAAAAGATCCATAAAGGATCTCGGAGGACTCCTAATGGAAATGCCATCAACCAAATAGATCGTACATTGACCGATGCCAGACGACAGGTCAGATCTGCTGCATGTGAGAGTATTTAGAGGAGCGAAAGTGGATTTGGACCATCATCTGATTGGATCCAAAATATGAGCCAGGGTTGCCAGAAGTGAATTGGAGAAAGGGGTGCAAATGGAGGAATTTAATGTGGACCTCCTAAAGAATAGAAGTACTGCAAAGCAATATGCAGAACAAGTGACTGAGCTACTTGGCCAATCTTCAGTTGAGATTACTGATACTAGTGATTTAAATGATGATTGGAAATTCGTAAAGACATGCATTATTTCTACAGCAGGTGAGGTAATTGGAAAAATCTCACAAGGAAGAAGAAAAATATGGTCTGATGAGGAATGTCAAGAGGTCACAAGGAAAAGAATTGAGATATATAGGCAAATTCAGCAGAGATGAACAAGGGCCCGAGAGGAAGAGTATGGGCACCTACGAAAAGCTGAAAAAAGACCACACCGACGGAAGAGGCGGGCCTTCTATAATGAGGAAATGAGGGAGCTAGAATCTGCAAGAAGGGAGAAAGCAGTGAGAGTATTATATCAAAAGGTTGATGGTATGAGACAGATCTTCAAGCCAAGGATAACCATATGTAAAAGTAAAGAAGGAAGATTAATATCAGATACAGAGGGTGTTCTCAGATGTTGGAGAGAACATTTTAATGGTATACTGACCAAGGAAATAATACCTACATCTGAGCCCTCACCAGTACAGGGTATGTAAGCTGGAAGCCAGGTAGTCTCTGAGGTGACAATGGAGGAAGTGCGGAAGGCACACCATAAAATGAAGAGTAATAAATTTCATGGTATAGACACTTCCATCTGAATTAATAAAGTTGGAGAGAAAGTCTTACAAAATGAATTCATGAGCTGATAAGGAAGATATGGACACAAGAAGATACCAGATGAGTGGAAAAGAATAATATGCCCAATACACAATGTTCAGGCGGCAGGACAGACTTTTGTGTTGAATTTATTTCATATGGATACTTAAGTCAGAATGGTTCAGTTTGGACGCCATCTGACTGCAACACTACCAACAGCGAGTATGACACACTGGGGTTCATATTGCAGGCGTGGGGCAATAACAGCTTCACCACATCTGTGTCACTTGCACAACGGGCACTCTGAGTCATACCGTGGTGGACAGCAGACGTGTGACAGTGTAGTTCCATAAGGGCTGTGGTGGTTGTACAAAACCACAACTACATGTGTTTTGAAATTCCAGTGAATAAGTGAATTTAATTGATTGTAGTGATCGGGAAAGTCAAACTGTGTTCTACTAATAATAGTGATCAATGTGTCAGTGAAGAAAGAGTAATGGACATATGATGAGTACAGTTAAATATTGTATTTCAAAATTCCAATTTAAGAACCGGCGATTTGATAGTCATTTACGCTTAGAGAAGCATTAAGTGTCTTCTGTCTAAATGATGGCATGTGGTTAAAACCTCATGGGTTAATCACGCAGGTTGGGCGCCAACACACAAGAGGGGTGATCTTTTGGAATGTGCAAATTATAGGGGCATATCATTACTAAATACAGCATATAAAGTTCTGTCTAATATTATTTATGCACACTTGCTCCCATACACTGAAGCAAAAATTGGATCATATCAGTATGGCTTCCAACCAGGTAAATCAACAACTGGATGCCCTATTCATCATACAACAGATTTTAGAGTAGGTGCATGAAAGTAAGACTGAAATACACTTCCCCTTTATTGACTTCAAAGCAGAATATGATTCGGTCATCAGAAGGCAGCTGTATAAAGTAATGAATGAACTAGGCGTATCAGAGAAGCTGACCAGAATGGTGAGAGCAACAATGGAAAACACGTCATCTAGTATATGTTTGCAGAACTTCTTCTCTGATCCACTAGATGTAACAAATGGGTTGAGGCAAGGAGATGTGTTGGCATGTCTCCTTTGTAATGTAGCGATCATAGGCGATCATAGATTCACGTATACAGACTAGTGGACATATTTTTGCAAAATCAGTGCAAATAATTGCTTATGTAGATGATGATGTTCTAATTGCTAGAACACGTAAAGACCTGGTAGAAGGATTGCACTATTTAGAAAGTGCACATGTGAGGATTGGGCTCAAACTAAATGAGAATAAACCAAATTTTTGGCTATGAACACAAGAAGATTGATGGACATACCTGTTTCAGAAATAGAGCCATACACTTTTGAACACATACATACTTTTACCTGTTTGAGTGCAATACTTACGAAAGATAATAATAGAAGAAGTTTGAAATAGAATTGCAGTAGCAAATAGATTTTATTTCAGGCTCCAGAAACACTTTAAATCTAATTTTATATCCACAGATACAAAGATGTTACTATATAAGACGCAGGTACATCCAATAGTTTTGTACAGGACAGGGGGTTGGACACTATCCCGAATGAACAAGAAAATGGTGGATGTGTTTGAACGGAAAATTCTTTGAAGAATTTACGGCGCTGTTCAAGGATTGTGACCCGTGGAGGTGTAGATATAACAAAGAACTGTTTGACCTTTTCAAAGAGCCCAGACTGTCAGTGATAATCAGAATTGCAAGATTACGGTGGGCTGGTCATGTTACAAGAATGGAGGAAAATTCTATGCCTAGGAGATTGATGTATATGCAACCGGAAGGACCAAGAAAAGTGCGAAGACAATGCGCCAGGTGGAGATGATGTGGGATAGGATGCAAGGATGCTGGGAATAAGGAGTTGGTGGGCAACAGCCATGAATCACAAAGAATGGAGGAAACTTCTGAAGAGGCCAGGACTCTCTGTGGGTTGTAGCACCAATTATTATTATTATTATTATTATTATTATTATTATTATTTAAATGCTTGCTGGTTATCATTTACAAACCATTTCCTAAATGAGTTATTTGATGATGATATTTCATATATCAAAATACCAGGTGCTTAAAAATAGAACCTTATGTACACTAATTTAATTGTGATTACACTGTTTGGTGTAAATTGGGTATTTTCATGCATGTTTGATTATCCAAGCAATTGGATTAACCAGACTTCCTTGATCCCAATTAGGTCAAATAATCAGCGCTGTTTGGTAAATGTGTTGGCCATAGTAAACAAACAGTATATTTGTGTTCTTTTGCTTTTTGTATATGACATATTTATTAAGAAAGAAAGGCGAAAATGTCGACAATTTGAAGGCATTTAGGGATATTAGAGGTTAAGCTCCATTCATTCTTAACTGTGACCTTAGATGAAGGTGAGCTGTAAAGTTTATGCCTTGGCAGCTTTACTGATGTGGGAAGATCCCCTAGTACCCAATGAGCAGGTGGCTGTGGGCATCAGAGATGCTCGGGAAGTTCTGGAGAAGGGAAACGTCTGTTACGCGTCCCAGGAATCAACCCCTTTATTACCCAGCCTATAGCTTAGTCACTATACAGACTGTGCTGTCCCAGCTCAATATTTAGTAAGTGCAAATGATTTGCATGTCATAATTTTTGCAGACGCAGTGTTGGCACATTGGCAGTTGCAGAGGCAACACACCACCATTAACTGGAATTGACTGTATGTGAAATCACAAGTTAATTGGAAGGGATGATACATTGTTAATTGCTATTAATTTAGAAGTTGTGGTACACAAGTTCATGTATCATGAATATACAGTTGTAGTTGAGAATATATTACTAAATAGAAAATAAACACAGTCCTCACAACTTCATTAGTGTATATAGGTCTGATGATGGTCATGTGAAGAACCAAAACATGTAGCCTTGTACTATATTATTTTATTAATAACAATCTAATGAAGCTGTGAGGACTGTTTTTATTTTATATTTAGTGGTCATTCTCACATCGGTATGCAAAATATAAAGATGAGAATATATTGCTGTTGTAACTACGTAAGATTTCACACAACACTTTCACTTACAGTCAATCACAGGCACTTATTGATATGCACTGTGCAATTATACTTTGATGCAATGATAAGCACAAATTACAGTTTAGTTGCAAACATGGAAACTTCATGTATCACTGTGGTAACACATCCGCACTGCTGAGAGGCCTGGAATTTGTGTGTCTCCTGTGAGACAAATAGCTGGTGGACTGATGCTGTGACTACATGCATATAGACAGGCAAACGCTGGTGGCACGAGAATGCAAGTCAGAGGGTAGGTTGTAGAACAGGTGGCATGTAGTTATGCCAACTGCTGTGCACAAAACAGTTTAAGGGCAGAAAACTGTCCCATAATCCAACACTCAGTTTAGACTAATATTTCATACCAAAGGCAATTTTGTTGCATATTAATGTACTTACACATGTAACAATCCCATGCCTTGTGCCTGCAGATGCAGTTCAGTTACAGTTCTGATTCTGTTTCCACACAGCAGCAGTTCTGTTCCGAACAATATGAAGCAGGAACACTTGGCCTGTATATGTCTGATGTACAGTTTGATTCTCAGCCAGCAGCACACAGACTATCTTGACTTATTTCTGTGGTTCTCCTTGTTCACTCAAGACTTTAGCTCAAGTAAGGCCATGAATGTTTCCTACCACACCATTTCCTATGCATTATTCGTTACTTTTCATGTGATCTGATGCTTTGTAACATGCTACTGACAGTGCCAAATCAGAGACATGTAAATGTGCAGTTTACAGTCAAGGTTTAATGCTGTGATTAATGACAGAAAAAGGACCATGAAAAAAGTACTGTAGCTGAGTAGAAGTGCAGAAGTTTATGGGTATATACATTGCAATTGCAATTACGTAGACTAAATGTGGAATATACGGCATTAACACAACATTACACCATGCAGTGCACTCCCAAGTTCACCACGTACGACGCAAAACACGTCCTTCGAAGCACCATTCATCATTTTAAACAAGAAATTTTATCCACCATTTAAGAAGAATGTGTTATCATATTTTATCAACATATCAGATACATCATAATGGACAAACATCTGTTGCCATATTGTGATTATGTGTAATCATTGAATGTGTGACCCCCGCTGAAGATGAATACAGAGTTCAAAACATGTAGGGGTACTTTTATGAATGTCTTAGTGTTAATGTGTGCATGAGGTGATCTATAACTATACATAAGAAACAGTGCATGGTGTGAATATAAAATTTATTGGTATATGTTATGTTTCTTCAACTTTTAACATAACATAAGAACTGTGTCAGTTTTTGTAGTGTAAATAGTCATGATAAGATGTGCTGTGTTTAATGACAACATATGTAGACCATCTGTGTGATAGCCAGTTTCACACCGTATGTGCAGTACAAACAATAATGTCAGTTATACTCATAACCAATACAGCGCATCAGAACATGTCTATTTAAAGTATAAAAATTAATGACTACTTTTTGGACAACCGTGTACAGTTTTACTGGTTGGTGGATCAAAAAGATTGAAAACTGCAGCCCGTGACTATAAACACATTAAAGACTGGCTACAGAACTGAACTAAGAACTATCACCACTTGGTTGCCTGATGGGAGGAGTGATTCCCTGGAGTGCTGTTGGAATCTTTCCCTCTGCCAACATGACTGAGTATGAATTAGAGGTCATCATACTCTCTTTTGTGTGTGTGTGTACTCCATTTCAACTTTTGTTCGGATTTACCAGTTCTTACTAGTAATAACAGTGTTCCAGACGTGAACTTGTGAGGTGGAAGCGAAGCTACCATCACTTTGCCTACTGTAGGGTCCTGATAAGATGCAAAGTAACAGCATGTCAGGTTTGCAATTCTTTTTTTAAGTTTTGATTTTATGGCGAAATTGAATGAACCAATTTGAATTAGGCTTGTGAAAATGGGTACAGAAAACATAACCTTCTCTATGCCGTGTACATGAAACTGTAAAGTAAGTTACAATTCATAACTTGCAAGATATAACCTACATATATGACACATAACATGTACCGGTATGAAGAAACAATGCCTTCAGAAATGTGACGGTAGTAACATCCGTAGGACTATAAACCTAAGCAGTTCGGAAATCGACTGCGATTTCTGTGCGGAGTTCATTTGTTGTGCCTACGCGTAGACCTATATCAAAAGGTAGAGGACGTGTAGGAAATGACGTAACGTGGCCGACTGTTTTGCCGTTGGTTCGTCGTGTCGACCGCTGTAGTTACCTTAACGTTTGGCCACAGGAAGCAATCGCATTGTATAATTCATGCCTGGACACAGGACACGTAACTTCGGTGTACACTGGGATATTCCGTCGATCATGACGTACAGCCGTGTGTGTTATTTAAAATGGCGAAATCGTGTCCTTAAGTTCCATAGCTCATTATGAAACCGTTGATAGTGTTTCTTGTGGCGGTCTGTCCGTTTGTGGTGCAGACGATGGTTGTAAACGCAGGAGTGACGCCGGCAGAAGAATTCTGTTCGTCCTGCATCGACACAAACAGCGATTTCTGCTGTAGGTTTTTCAACACTTGTTGTTTGTGTAAGTAGGGAAGACCATATAAAGAACCGGTTTCTGAGGAAAATATAATACTCTTAAACAGATATGATTAGGATAATATTAAAGAGAATGGGACAGGTGGGGAATAGAGCTGACATGAGATAGAAAGAACGAAAGAGAGAGAATGCAAAATTTTTGTAGGAATACATGAAAAAAAACTTCTAAGGCCTAAGTATGTAGGCGAGTGCAGAGGCGCACCCGAGGGAGGGGGGCTGCCGGGCTGCAGCCCTCCAAACCCCCTTCCCCAAAACTGAAATTTAATAAATATTTTTTAGATACGTATTATGATGTCAAAAGTTCTACGTGATTTCCCCTTCAGCCGAAGTCAGCCACTGAATTCGGCTGATGACTAGTACATTAGAAGTTTGAAACGTAAATTAATGAAATTAAAAAAAAAAGATAGGACACTGGGATTGAGTCACGGAACACTTCGTTATGTTCGTATGTATATAAATGCAGTTTCAGGCAGTGTTATGTTGTACTTACATCATTTTTATAACACAATTTTTAAAATCAAACATAAATTATATGTAGCCTTAGAGTCAGCCCCCCACCAAGGAAAAATTCTGGGTGCACGCTTGGACGAGGTCTGTGTTAAATTTTGACTTACAGAAATGGTATTTGATGGTGTGGATTGGATTCAACTGGTTTGCTTCAGGGTCCTGTAGGGGAATCTTGACGACATGTGAGTGTTCGGATTGTGTACAGATTGATTAATTTACTGAATAGCTCGGCGACTCATCTTCTGAGGCTACAGTCTACTTCACTTGAAAGAGAAACTGGTAAACTGGAGGTATAGCTCCAAAGATACTCAACCGGATCACTTAATGTAGGCGAGTGTTCAGCTCCACGCTCCAGCCGATTTATCCTAGGGAAAGAACCCCAGTTATCTTTTGAATAGGAGGTCGGTGGGCCTCAGAACTGGTCTTGATGCGATATTGGAGAAAAAAGTGTATACGCAAGCCAGAAATTAAACGTTTGCATATCCGGTAGTCCAGTCAGTAGCCTAGCCACTGTACTTACTGGGCTCTTTCCACTCTAAAACATGTGTTGTTAATAAAATGATTTTACATTGTTATCAGTTTAGAGAAGTGGGTCTTTTCGTGATCATGGAAGTGATGCGAAATTAATGGAACATACATACTGAATCAGTGACTTAAAAGCAGTCCTCATAACTTTTCAAACCTTGTATTATAAAAACATTGGTAGTAAGGCTACATGTTTCGGTCAGTTGCTGACCATCATCAGGCCTAGTTACAAGACTGTGTTGTTTACAGAGTTACTGCTTTTGAGATCTCAAGAGGTAAAAACGGTTGTTGAATAGTATATGTTCTTACGTATAACGTTTTTGTTGTAGAAGGTCAGCATATATATATATATATATATATATATACATTGTGTGTGTGTGTGCTGAAGTTCGGCATATTCATGCTTATATATGCTGACCTTCTACAACTACAACGTTATACCTAAGAACCTATACTATTCAACAATAATTTTTACCTCTTGAGATCTCAAGAGGAGTAACTTTTAAACAACACAATCTTGTAACTAGGCCTGAAGATGGTCAGCAACTGACCGAAACATGTAGCCTTAAGTACGAATGTTTTTATAATACAAGGTTCGAACAGTTGTGAGGAATGCTTTTAAGTCACTGATTCAATTGAATATCTCACTTCGGTATGTATAATATAAAAAAAGGACATACATATGCTTATATACCAGTTCTCATTATCATAGTCGATTATCTCTCACTGTTCAATAGTTACTCAGTACCTTCGTATTTAATACGCACAACACAAGCAATGGAAGTATAAACGTAGCATTGAGGCGCGTTTGCGTAATTGTCGCCGTGGAAAAGCGATAAGCGTTACATATTCTGAGCGTGTGTTTGTAGCCTTATTTATCGAGCACGCAAAGCGCATGCGCCATATTTTATGGTCATTTGTGGCCTGTCTGGCTGTACCACATTTTTCAACATCATATCATAAACGGCACGACTTTCAGAAAAAAGTTCTTAAACATGAAATGTGTGTTTTGATTTTTTCTACAACTTTCATCTGAAACATATTTCATTCTAAGAAGAATTCAGCAAGATTACATAGGCCTTCATGTAAAACACACATTATTCTTGTCAGATTTTAAAATGAAACTTGAGTTTTCTCGACAGATTTTCGACAAATATTCAAATATCAAATTTCATGAAAATCCATCCAGTGGGTGCCGAATTGCTTCCTGCGAATAGACGGATAGACATGTCGAAGCTAAATAGTTGCTTTCGCAATTTTGCAGACGCTGCTAAAATTTGCAGACGCTGCTAGAATTTGCTGCAGGTCGGTGTGTAACCAGGTACATACGTTGTGGATATCCGCCGTGTGTTCAAGTCCTAGGCTGTGATCACATTGGGAGCTACTTCATAGTGATCGTGCGTAGTCGTGCGTAGTCGTCAGGCTGAAACATGCATACAGGTACAGATGCGCATGGTCACATTGGAAGCTCCTGATGTGACCACGCGCATCAGTACCTGTATGTGTGTTTCAGTCTGACGACTACGTACGATGAATTAGCCTTATGAAGTCGCTCCCAATGTGACCACAGCCTTAACTTACACTTCGGGCGGCATGTTTCATATGACCTGGCCTACCCTGCAAATCGCCTTCGAAACGGTGCTTCGTAGATTTTTGGCGATTTCGCGAACTCTGTCCGCGTTCTCGTCTATTCCACCTGTGGAACGACGACCTGAAGGCTTGCAACCTTCAATTTAATTCACCCACCAGTCATGTAGGTAAGGTACCGCGTCGCCGGAGGCCCCCTGGATCGGAGGAGCCTCAAATATACAGAATTGCAAACTTTGTTTGGGTTCTTTCGGGGTTTGTGCCATTCTTCTGACAGAAGGCAATATTCTTGACCCCTCGTATGTTATCCGGGAGTAATTTCGCTAATAATGGGGGGGGGGGGGGTGTGGGGGTCCGGGAAGGGCCGAACGCTTAAGTACACCACTGAATATTTATCCCACTTTTTCAGAGAATAACCAGTTTTCTTTCTGTAAAAGCCTTCTGTTTGGGTGACTGAAAGGGAGTAAAGAACGGCGGAAATCCCCACCAGTAAGGGTACTGAAGGCACGGTATGATATCTACGTATCTACAACAACGACCTGTCGTTTCGACTTTTTCGGACACTCAACCCACGATATCTATAGCCATTTCGGAAATCCCCACCAGTAAGGGTACTGAAGGCAAGCCATCTGTATGATATCTACATATCTACAACACCGCTCTGTCGTTTCGACTTTTTGCGGACACTCAACCCACGATATCTATAGCCATTTCGGATAGGTAAATTTCTACAGCTAAAGGGAAATACAAAGGAAATACAGTGGGAAGGCCTCCATTTCCCAAAAAAGGCCTAGGCCTCTACGGCTGTCGAACCATGAAAAAAATCTTTGGGTATACAGATTACATGGAGAATGCCTGTAGAAATAATGGAAGTCAAGTCATTCGGGGTATTTATTCGAGTCTACGCCCTGTGCTTCCAATTAAAACGTGAGTGATAAGTTATAACATTGCCGATCCCAGTGGCCGCGCGGTCTAAGGCATGGGCCTTCGGCCGAGAGCTTGCTGGGATTGGGTTCGGATCCCACCGGGGGAGTGGCTGTTTGTCTTTTGTGAGTGTTTGTGTGTTGTCAGGTAGAGATCTCCGCAACGGGCTGATCACTCGTCCAGAGGAGTCCTACCGAGTGTGGTGTGTCTGAGTGTGATCAAGAAACCTCCAACAGGAGGCGGCCTAGGCCCGATTTGGGCTGTTGCACCTCAGGAAAGAAGGTGGTAACATTAAACGAAGACTCCAAAAAGAACTACTTGGGGCTATAATCGCTTAGGCTTAATGTGAAGCAGGAAGGCGAGTTTTCAGGTTCTCATAGCAGTGCTAATGAATTCATGTCTGTTTTGGATGGGTCGCCGTGTCTATTGGTAAATACCAACGTTCCGAAGGAACTTGAAGCACTCATCTTCAGAATCAAGCAGTCGTAAGAGCAAAGAAGTGGAGATTAGTACGCAGAAAGTGAAATTGGCAAAATTAAGAAATTAGACGTTTTTTAGTCTGCGTGACCCAGAAGATGAATAAACTACTCTCGTTCGAAACGTCGGTATCTGTGTACCAGTAAACACGGCGCAACATCTAAGAAGGGTTGAATCTGCAAGAAGCAGGAATGCTGTTCACTCACTCTCGACGTTTGGCCATTACTGCCCCAGTTCGGCGCTCTCTGCCACAAGCGGATGTGACCATGTCTGGGTGTCACACTTGTACAACCTTTTCCGCGTCACTGTGTGCCGGCATTAGTCACCTGGACGTCACTGTAGTGACGCAATCTACGCACCTGTAAACGTCCGTTGCATTACGCTTCCGGTTCCTGACGCGACTACGCACGCCGGTCATTACCGACGTCCTTCAGCCGTTCACGCACAAAACTACACCAGGACAGTAACACAGTTACCGGCTAGCTGAATGCGTACAGGGACGGGTTGCGTGATGGAAGACAGGGGTTCAGCTCGAAGCATGGTTAGGGATGACACCGTCGTTCTTCTGGGTTGTTACGCAGTGTAGATTGGTAGTTACCGGCGTTTCGGGACAACCTATAGGTCCCATCTACAAGATATTCTTGAAGATGGGACCGATAGGTTTTCCCGAAACGTTGGTAAATACCAATCAACGCTGCGTAACATCCCAGAAGAGGGAATATCTCAAATCACAGCACTTAGTCAGGGATCCATTACACAACAAACGCCTACATTTTAACTGTTTGACCTTGTTACATCTTTATATTGTGTACATGGATTGCTAGTTCGGTTTTGTGAAGTATTACTTTAATGTGAATCCCTGATGATGATCGCATAAGGGATCGAAACATGTAGGAGTGTTCAAAGTGATATTGTAATATAAAATATCTGGGAACAATATAGTGCATTTGGTTTGCCTGCGGTTGTGAGCTGATTACTGACAATGCACGGGATGAACAATATAAAGTTTAGGGACTGTCTCATACACACTGCAACAGAAGCCTGAAATCACGGAGTATTTGGGATTTTTTCATGGGCCGTCCTAGCTTCCTATCTAATGGCCGCAGTTATATTTGTTTCCGACAGTAAAGCGGTCGGTTCGTGAAGCTGATCACACCCGTCTGGTGCTGTGATCGCTAAAAGAAAGCGCATGGTTAGAGTGGATAGCAATTCTCGAGTCTTTCTTCTTCAGCATAATCGTCTTCCCTCCCTTTCGAGTCTGTTTTCTCATTTTTTAATTCCTTATTTCAAGTACCAGTCCTGAGTTTGAAAATTTTAAGGCCTTCGGCCGAGATGAAACCCCTTAGCGTAAGCGCAACCCTCCGTTATAGTTATAGGGTTTCAGTTATTGAGTCAAGGGACGCGGTCAAACGCAGGAATGGCAAAGACAGCGAGGGACATCGACTTACGCACAGCGCAAGCTTCTGCCCTTAGCTCTTTGGTTGGTTGGTTGGTTGGTCTCTGCATTTTTCTTGGACTGCTAGGCTCTTGAAGATGAGACCGATAGGTTGTCCGGAAACGTCGGTAACAAACTATCAGTCTACGCCATGTAAACTCCCAGAAGAGCGAAGATCTCACTCAGTTGGAGAATTCCTTAACTAACCGAGCGATTGTTACTTCTCAAGCTTCGGAGAGGCAGTTAAGTTCGTGGTTAGTTTTGTTTCTTGCACAAAATACACGTTACGTTATGTGTACTGAACTTGTTACGTTGTTTGATATAGTAATGAATCGGTCATTTATCCGAATATTTTTAAGAGTTTCTTAATTATTCGTAACTTGTTTGTTAAACAGCCAACATTTTGGCTAATTTTCGAAGGCCACTGCAATAAGCTACAGGTCATAACACAAGAACGCCCTTTCTGTTGCAGATGTGTCACCCTGTCCCACCCCAGCTAGACCGCAGTCTGTCATTTGTCAGAAGAAGAAATGTAGAACATCTTTGGATTGTCGGAAAGGACAGGTGTGCTGCCACAGAGCGCCGTGCGGGCCGGTCTGCGTTACACCTTCAACGCACATGCGCCGTGCCTCGTCCATCATCCTGTGACTACGACTGCACACTCCACTGCTTTCAGTTCTTAGGCGCGTTCGCAAAATTGCGAAAAGCGACAGCTAGCTTCATGTATATCCATCCGTCCTTCCGCCTGTCCGCATGGAACAACTCGGCTCCCACTGGACGACTTTTCGTGAAATTTGATATTTGAGGATTTTTCGAAAATCTGTCGACAGAATTCAAGTTTCATTAAAATCCAACAAGAATAACGGGTACTTTACGTGAAGACATATTTACATTCATGATAATATCTCTCTGGATTCTTCTTAGAATGAAATATGGTTCAGACAAAAGCTGTAAAGAAAATCAAAACGTACATTTTAACTTGAATAAATTTTGCCTTCGAAAATCGTGCCGTTTATGAGATAATGTGGACTAATATTGTACAGCCAGACAGAACACAGATGGAAATACAATACGGCGGCTCCTCTTTGCATGCGTTATAACTAAGGCAAGAATACAGACATACACGCAGGATATGTAATACTTGTTTTTCTACCGCAACAGTGGTTGCACGAATCTGTCTTCATGTTACGTTGTACTCGCTCTGCCTGTATTGTCTGGCTTCCAGTTAACTACGTAACATCGTTGTAATATGGAGGTTAAAACTACCCAATCTCTTGCACGAAACTCGTAAAATCGCCACGAAATTGGGTAGACATCTGCGTTCCGATGTCAGGTCTCAGGTTCTCTGTGCATAATGTTATAATAGAGCCATCTATAGAAAACTGCAAAAACTAAGAGTGTCGCGTGTATTATGTTGCCATCTATAGAAAACTGCTAAAATTTAAAATAAGATTTAAAAGAAATAGTCTGGGAGGACGTGGAATGGAGTAATCTGCCTCAGGGCAGTGACATTTTTTGGCTGTTCTGAACGTGGTAATGAATCTTCTGGTTCCATAAAGTGTCTGAAATTGCTTAATTAGCTGAACGATTCTTAGCTTCTAAACAGGGACTGTGTTCCGTGTAGAGTTACTTACAGTGTCGTACAACAAAGTGTGCTACGTGACAAAATTGATTGGTTCACTCAAATTGGCCTCATTTAAAAGTTGTAAAACGTATGTTACAGTAATATGTAATAAAAGGATAGCAAGGCAGGTCACGACAGTTTTTTATTTTGTACTCATCTTTTGTATCTCAGTATCGAGTATTCTGATATTTATTTAATAAGTAATAAGCAAACCTTACACAGTGACGGTACTTTTTCACCCTACCCACATTCACTTTCTTGCAAAGTACCCCTTCTGAAGGCTTACAAGAAACCCCAGACAAACAAGTCATGAATATGGGGTTACAAATTATATAACGTTCCTTAAAATTATACCCAAATGTGGAGGTGCAATTAATCTGAAGAAAATGAGGAGAAAAATATATGGCAGCCGCTCGCTGTCTGTTGGGTATCTGCGTCTGAGAAGGAGCACTGCCGTTATCCGTAGGTGGTGAAAGCTACAGTGTTACCTCCAAGGCTTAGAAGACGAAACAAATTACTTCTTCATGTGTCATTTGATTGTTTAGAATGACCAGACTAGGGTTGGATACCTAGGAATCATGGTTCGATTCCCAGTAGTGGCTTGAGATTTTTCTTTCCTCCATAGCGTTCAGACAAGCTGTGGGGCCCATCACACCTCCTGTTTAATATTTAACGTGGGCGCTTTATCTGGGTGCAAAGTGGCCAGAGGTGAAGTTAGTGTTGAATTTAAGGCAGCTTCCCGTATACCTCCATTACTCGATATGTAGTGCATTTGGTGCTGCAGCATCTCCAACGCCCAGGTCGCCCTCACGGGCACTGCGTGCTTTGCTGACCGGAGAAAGGTTACTTTCGGAACATATTTCTACTTGTTTTGAATATTGATGTACCGGTTCGGTCAAATAATCGATGCGAACCGGCTCCCGTAAAACTGACCCTTGAACTCATGGGCCCACCCAGAATTTTTTTTGGGGGGGGGGGGTGACCTGACCCTGAGACTGTATAAAAATTATGTTTCATTTTAAAAATTGTGTTATGAAAATCATGTCAAAACATCCGAACCGACATATAATTAGTTTAGAGGGGAAATTAAAAGCAACAGAAAAAGAAAATATCTACATATTATTATATTCCAATGTACCAGTCATCAGCCTATTTCAGTGGCTGGTTTTGGTCTGAAGCATAAATCTTGTAAAACCTTTGATGTAATTGCGTCTACAAAATCTGTGTTTTTAAATTTCTTTTCGGGTGGGGGGGTGCCGCTCTGCAGCCCCCCTTGGATGCGCCAATGTCTGAACTCGCATGTTATCATGAGCAAATAATTTTCCTTATCTTCATTTCGCGGTGTCGTTCACGCTTACGTTTCCGCTGGCTTCTGTGCGTAACTGAAACACCGTCAGACTTAAGCGTATACGACATCGTAAGAATATAAACATGAACACTAGCTGGACGGCTTGAGTCTTGTTACAAGTGGATGCAGGGATTTTTAATTTTGTCACCGCGTCCAGACAGAACAGGCCTGTTTAAAAAGACTAGTTTGTGACATGAATCTGCCATCAATAAGGTTTAAGAAAATGTACTTTTTTTTTTTTTTTGCTGTGTTCCAAGGTATTAATCGAGTTTAAATGCCGCCAGTCTTCCGAAGATAACTGTGCATCTTTCCCACTCTTACGGCCGAGTGGTACGTACAAGTTAGTGTTTGTGCGTTAAAATCTATCTTTCCCGTCCTTAGTTCTACTCCGCATTGTCATTCTGCTGTGCCAGCCCTACCGAAGAATTCAGGGTGGGAATTCGTAGCAGCCGACCAGACTGTGACGAAGGGTTGGGTGAAAGAATGTGAGACCACTTTTAATACTGAAACGGGACTTTTGTACTCTATTGCATCACGTTGTGGTACTACTGTACGGTCACGTTGTAATCCATGTATTATGTATCGAAAGCGGGAATTTTGCATTAACACATTTCCAAACATATTTGTTTATAGGGTGCTTGTTAGAGGAAAGTTACGTATAATTCACATAGTTTGGACGAGACTCGGAAGTATAGACTAATGGCATAGTACAATCAAAAATAAGCAGAGACAGGAAATCTCAAGGTTTCTGTCACACAAACAGCTGCAACTTGTCCTGCATAGCATGTGCTGCTCTCTGTTCGTGGTTACATGTACGCATCGTGCAGTATGTTATGTAACCTTCCGCTGTCGGATGTGCATGAAACGTCAAGAGCAAAGTAATTGTATTTGTCATGAGGTGTAAGTAATAAATAATAAGTAACATCACCGTATTTAATACCTACATGTTTTATTACGTTCATACATTGTATAAATTTGTCTATTTCTGAGATAATATACCGTACTAATTATTGTGGAAGGAGCGGATAGGAATTTTAGTATGGGTGAGACATTATGCTCAAGATGGCTGACACTTGTTGGTTGTTGTGTGTTGTGCGACTTTGTATTTGTTTTTGATGATGTGCCTTTTATTTGATATTAATGATGGTTCTGGGACTGTTTACGTGTGATGTTCAATGTATAATGTGCCGTTAAAACTTGAATTTCATTTGGATAAGTTGTGAGTAGTGACTAGTGAGTGAAGTGATCTTTGTATCTTTCATTTGGAAATATTTGAATGGCATCACTGAAATTGTAATATATAAACCATGGATAATTCGTCATCGGGGTTAGCAGAAAGGTGAGTAATCATATTTATTGAGTAATCGCATGGTATGATTACGGGTCAGTCAGGTGTTACGTATGTCATTTCTTGTTCTGTAATTGAATGAAATCTGGGACTCTGAGGTGTAAGGGGGTTGTGTGTAGAAAAGTTGACAGATTTCGGTCATTAACAGTTTGACAGGAGGAAGGGGACTGTGTTTTGTGTTAGTACTTGGTGTAGAGGGATTTAGACTGGGCATCACACTGGGCATGTCTTTAACCAGGAAATTAAAACTACAGTCATATAGTTACAGGAATTTTTTTGGTTTTGAAAGGAACCGGGTTAGCTCAGTTGGAGTAGTGACTAGACTACGAGCTGCACGAACGAGGAATTTGCCCTGTGGTGCCTGATGAAGCACATGAATAACTGCCTTTTTGCTTTTGGTCCTGGACATGGAATAAGGTTACCTTTAACTGTTATCCTTCTAAATTAAGTAATTAAGTTATAACAGCAATGGGAGTCAGAATTCCCTGGAAAGGGGAACTGTATCATGTTTCTTAAATACTTTTTTACAAAGAAGCCTTGTTTGAAGCCTTCTCTTATTGTAATAATATGTTTTCATTATTAAACACACTTTTACTGTCACAGTTTCCCTGAAGATCACCCCATAAGACACAGTGGGGGAAAGCAGGTGAAGTAGACTAATAGTCGAACATCTGTGTTCATGATTCTTATGACTGTCATAGCACAGCATACTTAACTTAGTTAACTTAGCATTTGTTTTCCAGGTTAAGTTATTGTTAGTTAGTAAGCCATGGAATTTAGTTGTTCTTGTTTCTTCAGTTCTCTTATCACATTCTGTATGGAGGCTGATAGATAGTCGGGCTTGGCTAATATGAATATAAATTTATAGTCTCAGTTGAGTTCGTATACAGACAGAGAGTGTTCTTGTTTTAAGGCTTGAAGCAATGGTCCGTGTAAGTGAACACAGTTGTTGTATTACATTGTGTGACAAATTGTAAAGTAGGCCTTAATGCTAAGTATCTGATGAATAACAGTTATTTTACTTAATTGAGAATATTTGTTACTTAACTGTGTTTACATTTATGTTACTGAACTTGTCTGCGTACTTCTTAGTATTGGATTATGGATTTGTGCATGTAGAAAGAATATTGCTATAACTGACTTCTTCCTGTGCAAAGTCTGCAGATCATTTTAAAGCAGTTGAATTTCTTGATTAAGGTGGGATGGCCCTACAGAAGGCCATGTTAATCTTGCTTATCCTGTTCTTGACAATAAGGATGATTGTGGACCTGAAGTATTGTCTGCTTTATGAGATCCAACTTGACATCCATATTTTATGCATCATGTAGAAATAAGAATGTAAAGAATTAAAATTAATTGACACTGTTCTACTTGAGTTAGAACCGGAAGTTTTATGTGTAGTATAGTTGAAGTCAGTCTTCAGATGGTTAATTAACCCTTTAAAGACGAAACGTGATCTGCTTTATATAAAGACTCTGTGCATACCGCGCAGTAAACACTTTCAACCTCGGTAATAAAAAACGAATGAGTTGCTGATGTTTACGACAAAAGTTGCAGTTTGTTCTGAGATATGTACAAAATACATAAACGCACTTTGAGCACTATGGAGAATTATTGAATGTTAAACCTGGTGGTACATAAAGTTACCGCAAGGCTTTAAAAGGTTAAGCGTAGGGACAACTACTTTTAATCTTTCTTGTGAATGTGGGGTTCTTGCAAACTTGATAATGAAACCTGGAGTTCTTGTTTTTGTAAAAGGCTGGGACTACTTAAATAGCTGAACTACTCTTATTTGTTCAACAGGAACTGTCTGCCATGGAGTGAATGTTATTTCTCGTACGTGCGCTGCATAATTATGATGCTATGTCATAGGGTCTAATTTTTTCAGTTAGTATAATACAATTTTCAATACATCCTGGGCAACAGGTTGCCATGGCTCCCATGTGATTTGTTGTGGTGCCTAGAATTCAGAAGCATGTATTATAAGTTACCGTCTTGTTTTTTCATTTAGAGGTCATGCTGAAACTTGCAGTTAGTTACTACACAGCTTGCTCATTGCCACGGGTGAATAGTTAGCTACTAAAATCAGTTTAGCATAATATCAAAATGTGTGGAAGGAACTCTTTAAGTGTCTTTGCCATGAGTTGCATGGGAGACAAAACATGAAGTAGAGGAACATGGGGGAGTAGGTAGTCTGTAATACTTTCAGGTTCAGGGTGTATTTTCTTGTTAAATAGGCATTTTAATGTAAAATCTGTTATCCCAATGTATTTATAAGGATTTTTATTTTTGCATTTTGCTTTGTGTGCCTTTCTGGATGTTTCTATTAAAGAAATTTGCAGAAAGTCGTGTCATGTCAGAATATCCTCACTGTTTGCAGGAATCGTGTGATTTATTATACACAAACACACAGTGCAAGCAAGGGCAGTAGCAGAGGATTAAGTTTGTTTGTTTGTTTGTTTGTTTGTTTGTTTGTTTGTTTGTTTGTTTGTTACAACATAAATGTACACGAAAAAAATGTGGCACCTAAATTTTGTGCTGGCACCTAGATTCAGAGAAAATTTGTCTTGCTGTGGTAGGGTATGATCTTATGGTGTGTGTCTTGTTAGTGAGGCCAGGTGAGCAACCAGGATTTTCACATGTAATTTATGTTTGATTTTGAATATTATGTTATAAAAATAGTGCCTTTAGTATAACTAACATAACATTGTTAGCAACTGCATTTTTGTGTGTATAAATATAACATGTTCCATGACTTACCGAATTTAAGTGACAAGGCCTAATCTTCTTGGTTCTTTTAATTTCATCTAAGATATTCTAAGATTTTTTATTTTATTTTTAAAAATTCTAAGATTATAGTCATCAGGTGATTTCAGTGGCTGATTTCAGCTGAAGGGCAAATCAAGCATAACTAACTCCATGGAGCAGAGGCCTTCTTGAGAAGCTAACAATTTCTCAGCTAGTCAAGAAATTCCCTGCATGTTATGGAACCCGAAGGTTCATTACTGGATTCACAAGGGCCAGCCACCTGTCCCTATCCTGAGCCAGCTCAATCCAGTTTATGCCCCCCATCCCACTTGAAGAGCCATTTTAATATTATCCTCCCATGTACGTCTGGGTCTCCCAAGTGGTCGTCTTCCCTCAGGACTCCCCACCAAAATCCTGTATGCACCTCTCTTTTCCCCCATACATGCTACATGCTCCGCCCATCTCATTCTTCTCAATTTGATTACCGGAATAATATTTGGTGATGAGTACAGGTCATTAAGTTCCTCGTTATGTGGTCTTCTCCACTCCCCTGTTGCCTCATCTCTCTTAGGCCCAAATATCCTCCTCAGCACCCTATTCTCGAACACCCTCAGTCTTTGTTGCTCCCTCAGTGTGAGAGACCAAGTTTCACACCCATACAAAACAACAGGTAAAATTATAGTTCTGTATACCCAAATATTTGTGTTTTTGGATAGCAACGTGGAAGACGAAAGATTCTGCACTGAATGATAGCAAGCATTCCCCTACTTCAATCTGCTCTTAATTTCTTCATGAATGGAGTTTCGATTCGTTAGGGTTGCTCCCAAATATTTGAGTGCTTCCACCCTTTCAAAGGATTTATTATCTATCTTTATGTTGTGATTGTGTCCTGCATTCTGATTTTGAGACATGACCATGTACTTAGTTTTCTCAGCATTTACCTCTAGACCAATCGCCTTACTAGCAATCACTAAATCTTCTGCGTTTTTCTTTATACTATGTATGCTTCCGCTCAATATATTAACATAATCAGCATAAACCAGAAGCTGATGTGTACCATTCAATTTCAAGCACTCCGGGTTTGCCTAAACCCTCCTAATGGCGTATTCTAAAGCAAAGTTGAAAAGCAATGGCGACAGAGCATCTCCTTGTTTCAAGCCATTATTAATAGGAGACGTGTCAGACAGATGTTTGCTTACCCGAACTCTGCTATAGGTTTCACTTAGACACATTTTTATTAACCTTACTGGTTTCATGGGGATACCAAACTCAATGAGAATATTATACAAGACCTCCCTCCTAACTGAATCATAGGCTTTCTTGAAGTCTATAAATAGTTGATGCACTGCCCCATTGTATTCCCATTTTTTCTGAAGTATTTAACGAATGCTGAATATATGATCAGTAGTTGACCTGTTACGTTGAAATCCACACTGATGATCCCCAATAATTTCCTCTGCATATGGAGTTAGCCTTGACAAAAGAATGTTGGATAGAATTTTGTACGTAGTTGACAAAATGATATGCCTCAATAGTTACTACAGTCTGTTTTATCACCCTTGTTATAAATAGGCACAATGACTGACTCCTTCCATTTCCCAGGCAATTCCTCCTTATTCCAAATAGAAATAATAAGTTTGTGGATCTCAGACCGAATTATCCTACCCGCTGCTTTAATCAATTCTGCTGGAATCTGATCAGTACCTGGTGATTTGTGTCTTTTTAGCTTTTCAATAGCCGTCTCAACCTCAAAAGGCACTGGGCTCAGGCACTAGTGGCTCTGCCATATGTACTTCAGTCTGCCTAGCATCATTAACCCCATGTATATTCAACAGCTGGGAGAAATGATTCCTCCACCTAGCCAAAATACTGTGGGAGTCCGCAACCAGGTCACCCTTGTCATCCTTTATTACGTTAGTTCTAGGCTGGTACCCCCTCTTAATCTCATTGATACCCCTATACAAGTCTCTGATATTCTTGTTCTTACTGTTTGTTTCAAGTTCATTAATTTTAGCTTTCAGATATTCCTTCTTTTTGTTCTTCAAATGTCTACTAGCTTCGTGTCTTACATTGTGCAGATTATCTCCATTATTTTGGTTTGGATTCTGTAACCACTGAATTTTAGCCTGCTTCCTTCTATCTAAAAATTGTGCACATTCTGCATCAGACCATGGTTTATGCTGCTTCTGTTCATGCAGACCTAGACTCTCTTGAGCTGATATTTTGATATTCTCTTTAATGTTTTTCCAAACTCTATTTATGTCCTCACAAACATTTAAGTTTTCCATAGCTGCAAACCTGTTTGAGATCTTAAGCTGATACTGTTTCCTTACCTCTAGTTCACATAGCTTCTTGAGATTAAGTCTCTCTGCATCAAACTTCTGTGCTGCTTGTTTACTTACTGCCAGTCTTTCCGTAACTTTTGAAACCACCAGATAGTGATCAGTATCACAGTCAGCTCCCCTGAAAGATCACACATGGAGTATACTCGAATGCCATCTCCTGTCTATCAATATGTGATTGATCTGGTTGTGAGTCTTCCCATCAGGAGAGGTCCAGGTGTATTTATGTATGTTTTGGTGCGGGAACATTGTGCTCTTAACAACTAGGTTCTTTGATGTGGCAAAGTTTACCGCTCTAACACCATTATCATTACTATCCTGATGTAAACTCTCATTCCCAATAGTTTGTTTGAATGTAACCTCTCTCGCCACTTTTGCATTAAAATCTCCTAACAGAATTTTCATTTGGTACTTAGGAAAATGATCAAAACCCCCTTCTAATTCCTCATAGAAACTGTCCTTTGAATCATCACCTTTCTCTTCTGTTGGTGTATGCGCATTCAGAACAATGATATTACACCAGCAGCCTCTCAGCACTATGTATGACATCCTATCACTAACAAACTCCACTCTCTTGATTGCTGATCTAGTGTACAAAAAAACCTGTTCCCAATTGATGATTTTCCTGCCCTTTGCCATAGAAAAAGTATACTCCCTGGCTCTTACAGTCCCTGCTTTCTCCCACCTAACCTCCTGTATACCCACTAAATCTAACTTATACTTAGCTAATTCCCTGGCCACTGTCATAAGTGACCCTGACCTATACATGCTCCTCACAGTCCATGTTCCAAAACTCATGTCCCTTTTCCGTGGCTGGGGTTGTACCAAAGAATTGGTCCAGGTCCGAGGCTTCTTTGTCTGATTCGTAACATAGTAATTTTTACAGTGAGGAGTTGTTAGCACCTCTCCGAACCCCCAAGCTGGAGGACCACCCTTTGTCGGCTGTCCGCGACTACTTATTCAATATATTTGCAGCTACCCTCCATAACTGGAGGCCGTTCCTCCATCCGCAACCTGAGGACGTGCCATGCCATGGTGACAGGACCTGTTAACATGGAGCATAACCTTTGATATTATACCTACAAATTTTTTTTATAAATTTCCATTTGGAGAGCAAGATGAATGATAATGTACAATATAATACCTTACTATTGCTGTGTGGTGCTTCTGTTATGCTTATGCAATTGAGTGATTGCTTGAAACTGTAAAGTTATTCCACTTTTATGATTTCCAATGTCAAACACTGACTGAGAGCATGGCTTTTAAATCAGCATGTAACCAGACTTGCTTCTTTGATGAAATTCATTGATTTACCTTTTTAAATTCAGTAATACTTTCAAGTATGTGTATGAAATAATGAGGGAATATCTATTGAAAACAGCAAGACAAAATATTAGTGCTTTTGTCGTATCAGTTATGTCTAATTTCAGAGGCAGTGACCCTTTAAAAAATCCAAATAAAAGCATAGGATGAAATTATGTGGCTAATTGATACTGTAAAGTTTTCAGATTTTTAGATTGTTGATGATGATTAACTCATGTAACATCTTTCATATTCTGGAACAACTTACAAGTACCTTACTAATCAAGGAAGAGATGACATAGTTTTCTTTAGATGAGGAGCCCTTGTAAGGAAAAAATAGGAGCCAGGCGGTTTTTGGTATCAGTGTATACAGATAATACTGCATGTATTGGTCTGCATGATCTAACGAACACCCAAGCCAATAGTTATTTACTGTGATACACATGACTTCATATGCCAGCGAAAGATTTGTTGCTCACTGATTTATATGTAGTTGATCTACACATATTAATAAGGAAATGTTATGTCAGATAATTGATGGTGACCATATCAGTGAAGAAAGTGTAGGCAGAGGTTTTACAGGTTACATAAGTGTATTTTAATGGAACTTTTGCAGTGAGTACCAAAGTGAACATTTCTCAATGTGATTTAAATTGTTAAGCTGCAAGAGGCATATGTGCATGGTGTTTGTTCAAATATAGGTTATTGCATTACTGGAGATGTGAATTCAAGCAACCCTAAATGTTAATGATGTTGCCATCATAAGAAAGAAATATCTCGTTCTTTATCTCATTACATTCTATGTTTTAATTCGAATAACCTTCACAGCAGTGAAGTCTTGAACAATCTTGATAATTTTCTAGTAGTTGCAGCTGTTTATTCTGAAGTGGCAGAGAGTGATGTGTGTTTAAAGCAGTAAACAGTGATTGAGTTTTTGGTTGCTGAATGTGATAATGCTCAGAGTATATGGTGAAGCAGCAGTATATGTGACTGTTGTTTGAGGACGGCAAAGAAGGATTAAAGAAGCTGAAACAGCAGGAGCACAGAGCTTTGTGATGCACTATGGAGTGGTCACCCCTGCACTGCAGTAAAGCCTGACATTTGTCAAGTAGACGAATGGATATGTGGCACCAGTCACATAAAAGCAGGTGAATTATGCTGCATCTTGTCCAGCAGCAAAGGGAGTGTATTGGTAGGTAATGGAAGAGCTTGGCTGTTCCAAGGTCTGCGCTTGTTGGATGACATGATTGCCGACAGGCTTGTGAAATTCTTGTGCAGGATGGTGACATTGAACTGTGACCACTGAACTGAAATACAAGTCTGATTGCTCGCCACCATCGAATTTGCCTCACAAGAAAATTATCAGAAGTGTTGCTTCTCCATGACAGTTCTAGGCCACACATAAGCGTGCACACGACTGATGTCATCACAGAATTTGCATGGTCAGTGTTGCTGCCTTATCCTACAGTATTGATGTCACACCAGGTTTTGAGTTGTTTGGTCCTCTGAGAGACAGGCTGGGAGGACACTCATAACACACATGATAAGACACTACAGAACACCATGTGCCTTTGGCTGCAAAGGAAAGATAGCAGATCTTGTCAGGTGAGATTGCCTGATCTTGTACAAATGTGGAAGAAGAACTTTAACAAAGGTGGAGACTACATTGAAAAATAACTCTGCTGTACACTGCGCTGGTCTGTATGGACATCCTCTAAGCTCCTGGTTTGGAGAAACATCTTAAAAAGTACTTTGTGGACCCTTTCACATATTCGTACATAATCGACAGTCACAGGGTAGAAGAAATAGCCTACATCAAAAACTTATATTCACTTGTCATAAGCTGTTCTGCTGAACAGCATTTTACATACTGTTTTTGCTCGTGTCTGCCTTGATGTTGAAAGCCTGCTTTTCTTTGCGTGCATGTATTTATATTTGTAATATCTCTGTTAATCTGATTATTGTTCAGTAAAAGGGAAAGTACAAACTGTTGTTTTATGGCTGTGAAGAAACATTACTTGCATGTTCTGTATGCATCAGATTTGTCAGATGTAGGCCCAACTTAAAAGATTCAAGTCTCTGGTATATGATGCCATGCATTATTGTAATGTTTGTAAAAGCGAGAGTTACAGTTCTCACGGTGGTGTTGCAGAGGATTCAGGTCTTGCACGTCATTGAGTGAGTGATTCCCAAAGTTTCAATTTTATAATTGCTGACCTAGCAACAGTATTTCATATCAAAATTGTAGGTATGTTTGTGGTCTGCTGCCATACCCAATTTCATATGCATCACTATAATATTTCAGGAGTTATCACCATCAAACTTAAAGCTGGGGAAATTTTTGTGTGGTCACTATCCTGTTGTTTTACATTTTACAAAAATACAATCATAACATAAATTGTATATTTTGCCGAGGTCTCTTATGTACTTCGCTTCTGGACCCTGGGGTGTTGTTCAAACCTCACAAGTTTGCACGTCCCAGTTCTTGTTGTTACTGATCATAGTTAAGTTTTGAGGTGGCCTCCAGTGGTACCAAGTTTGGTGAAAATTGGTCAGGTGGTTGAAAAGTTGATATATGCGCATACAGACAGACAGACAGACAGACAGACGTGATCTGAAGAGCCAGCTTTTATTACTGTTTAGAAGGGAACTGTGCCAGATGAGCTAAAATGTGATGTATCAGTTTTGGAAAAGTAATTGCTAGTGTACATTAATGATGCACTGTTGTGTTTGTAGCTTGTGAAGTATATAGTGAAGTATATTTTACTTTCAGTTCATGTGTATTGTAATTGGACCACTAGCAGTCTGTTATGCTTTGAGTAGAGAATCTTCACAGTCTCCAGGGGGTCGCATCTCTGACTTTTGGAAATGCTGGTCTGGAATAATGAATGACTACAAAGTGACTAAGCATGTTACTGATTCTAAGTTCATCATTATGATGATCTGTCCACAGAATTCTGCAGCATCTATTTTGTAACACAACTTAACCATATATGATGTCAGAACTTCTACGTTTCCAGGCATTCTGATGGTGTTAACCCTCAAGTCAGTATTTGATCACATATTACATGCTACCATTCACTTAGGATTCTGTTAGTGGCATAAACACTGAAATTTCAACAACATGGTATGATATCCAATCCCTAGTTGCAGTTTGCATATGTAATCCTTCTGTTAATCCACTCTTACACATATAAGCATTGAGAGGGACTTTGCCACATGGGTTTACTGCATGGACATGCTCTGAATTTAAAAATTTCAGGAAAGACATGCTGGTAGAATAAGCTTAATTGTAAATGCAGAAAGGTGTGTTTTTTTCATAAGAGAAATACTGTCGTTTTATTCATACTGTTTGATCGGAATTTATTTTCATTTAGTCCTTCAAGTACATGGAGAACATTTAAAACAGCAAGAACAGTCTCCACAAAGTTTTGTAGAGGCAGTCTTATACAGTAAGCAGTGTTGCTGTGATGTGGAGCGCATACCAGCTAAAGCATGTAGTACAATATCCTTTACTATGACCATCTGATGGTGCCGCCTTCACTAACTGTGATTGTCATTTTGATTCGTTGGAAAATAGCAGTGAACTGGTAGACATCGTGCTCTTTGATGTGATATGTTACACTGTGCTGTGACTGGTGATATGAAAGTTCTGTCAGTATAGCTGTATATTATGCATCTTATGGCACATTGTGACAGCGTACATATTAAATGATAAGAGTAAATACCAACAGTGTATACTAAAAGATGTTGAACATCTTGTACACTGTTGGTGTTTATTCGTACTCGTATATTTTGTTCCATGCTCTTAATGTTGGTAACCTAAATTCAGTTTTATTAAGACTAGTATGCCGGTGCCGGGCGACCCGGGCAGTATCTGGACACACATTTACTTATTTGCCGTGGAATCCCAGCAACCCATGGGAACAAGGCACACTTCATGTACGCAGTTACTGTAGAAACTCCACGACCCGAGCAGGGAAGACACACCTATTTACTTAGTTACATTTGAAACCTCGCGACTCGTGTGGGCAAAGAACACTTTATGTAAGCAGTGACTGTGGATACCCCGCGACCCGAGTAAGGAAGGCACACACATTTACTTAGTTACCTTTGAAAACTCGCGACCCGTTGGGCAAAGAACACTTCATGTACGCAGTTACTGCGGAAACCCCGCGATCCGGGCAGGCAAGGCACGCACATTTAAGTAGTTACCATGGAAACCTGAAGAATGTATATGCCTATGTGTTATAATTTCGTAGTAGTGCCTGCAGTTATCGTGAAAACCCGAATAATGTGTGTGTGTGTGTGTGTGTGTGTATGCATGCATGCACGCACGTATGTATGTATGTATGTATGTATGTATGTATGTGTATGTAATGTATGTAATGTATGTATGTATGTATATATGTATGTATGTATGTATGTATGTTATACAGTCGTATTAGTGCCCGGCGAACCTTTACTTAGTTAACGTGGCAACCCCAATTAGTCGTGTCTGTTACATACCATCCGCGCGTCCGTCAAACTAAATTCTATGTCTTGTCTTTTCCTGCCATTTGGTGGCACTACATGAAACTTCAATGTGGGGGTGTGACAGAGACTGACAGTGCTACAGTGTATATAACATGGGCTTACTGCTTGCAGAAGGCAAAAGGTTGAAGCATTTGAAGGAAAAGCCACAACATAAAACCCCATACCATGATTTAAGTTTTTCATGGAGAAGGACCCCGCAGCAGACGCTACGGACGCAACGGAACCTTAAGACTTCTTGTGCAACCTTATGATGAAGCGTATTATTATCATCATCATCAGCAGCATCACATCATCATCATCATCATCATCATCATCATCATCCTGGTAATGGAGCACCGATGGAATGAAATCGACAGGGGAAGACCGAAATACTTGGGGAAACCCTGTCCCAGTGCCACTTTGTCCACCACAAATCCCACGAGGACCGACCCGGGATCGAACTCGGGTCTCCGCGCTGGGAGGCCGGTGGCTAACCGCCTGAGCCATGGCACAACCTTAGATCATAAGTTACAACAAAGAGAACATTGTTTACGAATATTTCTTTGCTATTTTGTATCTTTGAGATTAACCATTTAAAGACTGAGATTACGCTGAATTATATATTACAGGCTAAGTTCTTACCGCGTAGTAAACACACTCCGTCTGGGTTTTAAAAATCGATCAGTTAATGCTGCATAGGAAAATGATTGTCTTTTGTTCCGAGACCCATACAAAACACGTAAATAAAGCTGAATTATGTTACAGGCTCAGTCCGTACCGCGCAGTAAACACACCCCGACAGGGTTTTAAAAATCAATCATTTAATACTGTATGGGGAAACCGTGGCGATTTATTCCGAGATCCATGCAAAACACGTAAATAAAGCTGAATTATATTAGAGGTTCAGTCCGTTCCGCGCAGTAAACGCACCCCGACAGGGTTTTAAAAATCAATCATTTAATGTTGTATGGCGAAACAGTCACAGTGTATTCCGAGATCCATTCAAAACACGTAAATAAAGCTGTATTATATTACAGGCTCAGCCCGTACCACGCAGTAAACACACCCCGATAGGGTTTTAATTCAATCATTTAATGCTGTATGGGGAAAGAATCGCGGTTTATTCCGAGATACATACAAAACACGTAAATAAACCCGAATCATATTACAGGCTCAGATCGTAACGCGCAGAAGACACAGCTCTCTGTATGTACGTCTTCTGACATGTAGTGGCGGTCTGTGGAACTCGAACGTTCTCATAGTTGTCCTGCCATCTGGCGGTGGCCCATGGAACTGCAAGCGTTACATACCTTTGGATTACTGAATTTTTATATGAATGTGCAGTTATATAGCATGAGAGCATTAGGCATGTTATGTTAGAATGAGTGCATCAAATGCTACAGTAGTGTGACACTGAAATGCTATAGTATGTGCAGTTATATAGCATGAGAGCATTAGGCATGTTATGTTAGAATGAGTGAATCAATTGCTGCAGTATTTTGACACTGAAATGGTATAGTGTTATTTTATGTGCAGTTGTGTATGAATCACAGCATATAACTGCTGTTGCATTCCAGTATTACCACATTTAAAACACTGGAATTTCGTAGTGGGGTTGTATTATCTTCATTCACGCTTGATTCCATAGACATATCAAGTACCGTAACAGCATAAATAGCATAAGAGCATAAATGTGCACTGTTACCACATTCAAAGTTTGTGATTAAACTCGAATTCTTTCTCATAGACCTATTTATTTGCGTCTCCTGACATCTAGTGGACATCTGTGGAACTCCGTTCTCATAGTTCTGTATCCTGCCATCTGGCGGCGATCCATGGAACTCCCAAGCGTATCAAAGCAAACGTTGTTCAATTTTATTATAGATGCAAGACTTTTTTGTTAGAATAACATTTTGTAAAAGTAACCAAGGGATATTATTTGTATACTGTAATCATGACTGAATGCCTTAAAACTTTTTGACAAACCTAGCTTTAATTTTGTAGATGAAAGGTATTTTTTGGCAGTCGGGGTACATAGAAGAATATTAGTTTGATAGTTAAAAATATCAAATCATGAATTCTTAATTTTTGACTGAAATGTAACTATTAAACATATGTTTCAGGTGCTGAACTTCCTGATATTTTGTAGTTTAACATATTCATATGGCTTGTTTTTTGCAGTGCGCTGTTTTTTTTTTTTTGGCAGTGGAGGTATAGCCCTACGTAACAGGGTCTGTGCATTACGAATACTGAAGATAAAACTAGTTGCTGCAATGGGTTGTTTCAGTTGCTACTTGGTCTTGTGCATGGGACGTGCATGGACCTTGTTAAGGGTTCCTAAACTGTAACATTTCAGAAAGTTCAGTGACCACAAACACGTGCAATAGTCACTCCTCACAAAATTAGGAGTCGTAGCATGCAGGTAGTCCTTAAGTAGGCGTGCCCAACCTTTTGTGTGATGCGGGTAACTTCGGCAAAAATTGGTCTGCATGCGGCCAACGTGAAATTCAATACACAGAGTGAAAATATGATAATTATGTGTATTTTTGCCTATGTGTATTTTTCTATACATCATGTACAATATAAATATACTGACAGTAATAGGAAAAGTTGTTTAAAAATTCAGTTCACGACCTAGGCTAGGGTGTCCAAGAAGAATGAGATGTGCAGGGCATGTGGCACGTATGGGAGAACATGAGAGGTGTATACAGGGTTTTGGTGTGGAGACCTGAGGGAAAGAGACCACTTGAGGGACCTAGGCGTAGATGGGAGCATAATATTAAGATGGATCTTAAATAAGTGGGATGGGAAGGCATGGACTGGATTGATGTGGCTTAAGATGGAGACAGTTGGCGGGCGCTTGCGAATGCGGTAATAAACGTTCGGTTTCCATAAAATTCGAGGACTGTGCTCCATGGAGTTATTTAGAGTAGGGTGACGCTTGTTTAGCCACATTTTTTACAAAACGAATTAGTAATGTAATGTGTGTCTCCATAAGTAAACAGCTCGTGTAAGTTTTCGCAATTGTTCCGACGTTCTCTCTCGGCCTTGCCAGGGAAAGGGTTAAAAGTCGTCGGTACTTCACGTCTGTGCGGGCAACCTAACACTGTGTCGGGAGCAAAATGTTGCCCGCCGGCTACCGGGTGATGGGCCTACTTTACAAGGAATACATAGGAAAGAAGTATTGGACATCGATAAATGCATATGATGCGGGGAAGGCATGACAGCTGAAGGGAGTTGTAGACGGGGTTATCCATGGGACTTATTTGCTTGCGTCAGTATGTGAAAATTTGAGATAGTAAATGAGTAGGCCGATCCCAGTGGCCGCGCGGTCTAAGGCGTAGGTCTGCGGCCGAGCGCTTGCTGGGATCGTGGGTTTCGAATCCCACCGGGGGCATGGATGTTTGTCTCTTGTACAGTGTGTTGCGACGGGCCGATCCCTCGTCCAGAGGAAGCCTGCCGACTATGGTGTGTGTTTTGAGTGTGATCAAGTGAAAAATAAAAACCCTCTACACCAACTGTGAACAAGTAGGTAGAAGAGGGAAGGACTACGAAACGAAACGACGAAACTGAGCGTAGAAGATACAGACAGTCCTCATTTAACGTAGCCCCGACTAGTGTTGTTTCTGTTTAACTTTGACGGATTTTAGTGACTAAAGTTCTGACGAGTGTTGCCTGGACTCGGATTGACGTTGTTGTCGCTGCCAGCTGGCGAGGTCCTCGACCTTTTTGTGAGGGGGGGGGGGTCCGTTCTGCGTTGTTTCGTCCTATTTGGGATATTCGGGATTGTGACCCTAGTGTTAAATGAGGACTCGCTGTAGTACGTAAGTCCACTAAGAAAATGAGTGCAAGAAATGGTACTAAGAGAGACCAGGTATAACTACAGTAGCAACTCTTAGTTAGCTGTAAAGTGATGGCTGGTATCCATGGTATCTAATACATGTCAAATGTAACGTGTCTGTTTCCTGTTTCAAACCGCGAACCTGGTAACATCTGAAGATGATGTGAAGTTTATCCATACTCTAGCCACTAAGACGTTTTCGCCATGGCTGTTAGAGCAGTATGCTAAGTATTGCTTCGCAGTTGTTGGGTGTAGCTCTTGTCCTAATTGCCGATTTCTTTAATTATTTCAGTAAACCAGAGTTTTATTTTGAATATGATTACACATTAAGTAGCGTTGTTTTGCGTTTGATATCTGCTGAGGTAGCGAAGTAATTACAGGATGACAGTGGAAGTGAGCAAGGTACTGCGAGGTGGGACGGTGTGCTGGACAGTGTACAGTTTGATACTGAAATAGAACAGCGTGTTTTGGGAAGTGGCTTTTAGTAAATAAGCGAGTTGTAAGAACAAACACGAAGGTCAGAGTTCAAGTCTTCTGGGATTTTTGCCATGTTAGTTGGTAAATAAACGGACGTCTTGAACGTGAAGACGAAGACACTGCGGTTCTTCGAAACATATATGACTCTTTACCAGTTGGCACGGTGTAATATCGCAGAAGACTTGGATCTAAAGCCACACCGCTGTGAGAACTTCAGATTTCGTAACATAGAGTTATTGAAAGTTCAGCATCATACTTACCACACCGCTTATTTCAAAGTGCTCCACTTTTTTACATTAGAACGTTTTGAGTGAAATTTTGAAATCACAGTTCCATCGAATGTGCACGCTATGCACTTGAAAGCTGCTGTCTGCAGATATGTTGTGTAGTTTGTGGCAGTGGCGAAGTTATAACCATGTTTTCCACTGTTGTTCAGTATTGCCATTTTGTATTCCTCTAAGTTATGAAACAAACTCTGACTGCAACACATACAGAATGACACCATTATCAAGTATTAAGTAAATTTTATGTTATTCGTGCCGTGCATATCCTTACAATTAATACATCAACCAACATATGCATAATAACATAATTCAATAACAAGTGCAAAACTCCTGCATGTTTCAGCACAGGGGTGCCATCATCAGGGAGGTACTCAGAACAAAGGAGTGTAAGCCTAGGTAGGCGTGTTAGGCTTGTACTCCTTTGTTCTGAATAACTTCCTGATGATGGCACACGTGTGCCGAAACATGTACCAGTTTTGTGCTTGTTACTGAATGCATTTTAGTATGCTTATGTTGATTGAGGCATTAATTAGAGTATTAAGTACTTAACCTTTAATGTAATTATAGTTCAAACGTAGGCTTTCCCAAGGTGGTATGATGTCAGTTTAAACGTGAGTAGTCGAGTGGGCAGTAAATGAGGCAATAAAATAACAGGTCTGTGTGATTGAAGAATGGGCAGGTATGTTTTAAGAGCAGTGGAAGGTTCCGGTGTTAGGCCAGGTAGTTTATTTGGCCCGTAGCGTTGGTCACTTCGTATCGGCATCCTTATCGAATCGATGTTGGCCGATGTGGCGAACCTCCTACACCTGATGTGTCGCAGAGGCTGTCTCTGCATTCATGAAGGTTTCATTCAGTGGGTATAATACACGGTGTTTCTGTACGATGTATTTGCTAACTACCGATCCTGCAAGACGTGTCGTGCTAAATTCAGGCGCAAGTTTCCTGACGCATATGTTCCAAACAAGAAAAAAATGTTCAAATCCCACAAAAGGTTTCGAGCGACAGTTTCAGCTCTAGGAAGGAAGAGAACACGGCGAGAAACAGGTACTGATTGAGAAAAACCCCGACGAAATTGTTGCTTATCTCCAGGAAAGTGGTTGTTTCGACGTGAAACAGCAAACTGGCATGTCTACATCACAACAAAACTGCTGCATTTACGCAGATTGAGGTATATATTTTCTAAAGAAAATTTTGCATATAACTTACTTATATTCATCAGGGAAAAAATGAGAAAGAAGACTGCTAGATTTAAAAGAGAATAACATACCTCGACTTGGAAGGTGATGGTGAATTATACTATATTGTGGTTGACTGCATTGCGGATAGCTGTCATTGGTAGCAGAATTTAGGGAGGAACTTGGAGTAATAAGACAGGAAATTATGTGTCGAAAACTGACAAATATTAGATATGATGTCAAAACCAACAAATGCATATAAGTGTATGAAAATATATTATACACACTTTCTACCTCCTACATGTTTCGGCCACTCATGTGGCCATCTTCAGGGAGGTGCATTGCAAAGGATAGGTACATCGAAATACAGCAGTTTTTGCACAGACAGAATATTAAATTTTAAAAATAATACATGGTTTAAAATGCATATTAAAGATTAAAATACAGATAATCTTTGTGATTGATTCTATGTGTAACGGATAGTATGTGTGTAGTAAATCACCATCCTGAAAGGAAAAATAAGTGTATGTAGGAGCTCATTGATAATACATTGATAGATAAAAATTATTTAAAAGAATACGGAGATGAAACGGCTGGTTCGTGTGGAACTCAGGAAGCCCACTTTCTGTACTGCCCAGACGTCATTCCTACACGTCTTGTATTGCTAATGTATTTAGGCAACATAAATTTATAATTAAATAAAATCTAAATTAGCTCATGAGTTACCATCCTGGATTTGTGTGCAAATGGTCCTGCAACTGAATTCTCTTTGAGTCATAATTATTTTATCGCTTGTGTTTGTAAATACGTTAGAGTGTGACGAACATAATCACAAAATAATGCCAGCCATTTAAATTGCCACCATAATCACGATCAGGCATAATCTCAACGTTTTATATCATCGCCATGTGGACATTATTTCATAATGTGTAAGTGTATGGTTACGGTTTATTTCCGTAGACAATTTCGTGCTACTAGCCGAGGCAATGTAGTTATTGCCATCAGACTGATGGCTGATAAGTAACGGAGAAGTTATAGAGGATTATCAAGTTCGAATCTGAGATGGGTTTTGATTTGTAAAATAAAAGTGAAAAATTGTGACATTATTGTGGAATGGTGGCAGGGAACATATTCAATAAAGAAATGTTGCGCGTTTAGTAAGGGGTGGTCCTCCGGCTTGTGGCTTAGTGTAAATGAGAATTTGTACTTCATGAACACTGAAAAAGAAAAGAGCATGTTATGGGATGTAACACATGACAATGTAAAAATTATAGCGGTAGCCGTAGTGATAACGATGCATTTTCTAACACGTGAAGACAGGTTTGGTTCCATGCCCTGAGTTGCTAAAACAAGCTATCTGTGATTTAAAGGCTTTAGTCAAGTGGATGTATGTAGGAGCTTCCAGTTTTGTTGGACACACACACACACATATTTCATGGCGCAACAGCCCCTTGTGGACCAGGGTCTACTCATTATCGAGGCCTCACGATCACACTCAGACCCACCACACTCGCTAGGACTCCTCTGGACGAGTGATCAGCCCGACGCAGAGACCTCTAGCCGACAACACACAACACTCACAAGATTCAAACATCCACGCCTCCGGCGGTGTTCGAACCCACAATCCCAGCAAGCGATCGGCTGCAGACTCACGCGTTAGACCGCGCGGCCTCTGGGATCAGCATTCTTAGATATGGCCCCTGTATGTTACTGTATAGGTCCAAAGGAGTGGGTCAGTACCCCTGCGTTGGTGTATGCGGTGTCATATAACAGCATGGACTTGTCAGCATTGCTGTGACAACCGTACATATCGCACGAATGGAAGTAAACGCAGTAGCAGGATGAACATGCAGCTGACCGGAAGCAAGCCGTAGACACGGTAACGTTAGAGATCTTCTGGTAAAGTCGTAAATAAATGAGAAAGGGATACCAGCCTGTCATGAACTTGCTAATAAGGCGAGCCATTCCGTGTCATATCATCACAGTTAAGAGGGCGCAGTTGTCATGTAGGCAGCCTTAGAATGTGATGGTGAACCGCCTGGTTTTCACTTTCATGGCTGCTGCCGTGACACTTGTTACAACGGAAATTTTGTGCGCTCAAATAACATGTTTAAAGTGAAGCAAATTTGTGAGATTTGAAGTAGAGGTGTGCCAGGGCCCGGACTTCTTCTTTCCCCAGCGGTCGGGCCGGGTATGGGCGAAGGCTTGGCAGCGCAGTTGATGTTCAGATTCGGGCCAGGTTCAGGTGATGCCTGTCAAACATTTCGTGCTTTTTGCGGGCCATTCTTTCTTTGTAAAGGAAAGGCTGTTCATAGTTGCGTTTATGTGTTGCTCGTGACCCACAAAGGACTGTGATAGGGATCTGTGACGTTGGTTGTGCTTTGCCAGTTGACCATCGAATAACGATGGGATTGCACGTGCACATAATGGCGTGAGATGAGATTATTGTGATAGTGGAAAATTGTGTTGGGCTTCGGAAACAGACAAGATTTTCTAGGGGCGTTTCGTAGCTGCATCCTCCCAGAAATAGAGATACCACATTTGTGGCGGCCGGGATAGCTCAGTGGGTTTAGCGACTTGCTACGGCCTAGACGGTCCGGCGATAGACACCCGGTAGGGGTGAGATTTTGTGTACCTTTCCAGACCGCCCTCAAGGCCCACCCCGCTTTCTGTACAATGGGTACAGGTTTTTGCCGGGAATAAAGCGGCCGGGGCGTGGTGCTGACCACAACCCACTTTTAGTGTCGAGGTTGCGAATGAGTTGGAGCGATACCTCCGTCTTCCTTTTGTGCCTGCAGAGACATCTCGGGGGGTGTCCAGTATCTGTGTACCGTTCCTGAAACGCTAAAATAACATTATGTGTGCTTATAGGGTCGTTAAGTAATACATTCAAGCATTATTGATGTTTGTGCATTAGTACAGACTTGTCTTAATGACACGATAACGAAGCAAGTTTTAAACTGCAGGGCTTCATTGGGGCTGGAGTAGAAGGTAGCCGGCTTTCGGTCGACTACGGTGAAACGTTTCAAGGCAAACTGCCGTGTCAGGCCCGGCCGGGTATAATACTAAAATCTCCTTCTGTGGATTTTCTAATGTGAGAACTTGATAGAGGTGCCAAGGCATATTGAGATAGTGGTCTTGTAGGATGTGACCCGTTGCAGTGTAGTAGATGTAGACGTTTCGGAGGAACTTGCTTCCCTACGTTGAAGATGGAAGCTGCATAGACCCTACTACCTGTCTACTGAACTACACGGCGTCAGTTCTTAGACGACGACAGTATTAATACTAGGAATTCGCGCCTGTTGGATGCTTGGACCATTTTCCAGAATTTGTTGAAGGGAGGTGGAAGAGAGGGACAGCCAAACTGCGTGACTGCAAAGTGGTAAATGTATGTAGGAGATTCTGACTGTTGTTACACCGTTTAGTCCGAGTGGTGGTTACCGACGTTTTGGAGGAACGTACTGTCTCTGTCGTCAGGGCATGTAAGGTAGTATGTTCATCTGTGACGTTCGTTTACACCTGCAATACTGCACGGTTCTGCAACCCAGAAACCACACACGAATGTGACAACCTCAAGTATCAAGGTCAGTGTTTTAATGTTTCTTGAACTGCGAGATCAGGCATTATTTTCGTACTCACCCACACCTACTTCGTTTATATAGAGAGATGATGAAAGTGTATTAATTGCAGACTCGTGGATATGTTTGTAAGAACACCATACGAAGTACCACTTCTACGGTTTTCAAGTCGTTTTATGTTCTAAGGATCAGTGGAGTAAAAATAAATACAGTCAAACTCGGTTATAACCTCGTGAAAGGGACCGAATAAATTGTGTCGTTTTAAACGAGTGTCGCTCTAAGCGAGGTGTATGGTACACGTGAAGGAAGAATATTTCAAGACAAAGTGCAGGTCTCTATGCATATTACTTAAATGTTTGCCCTACCTTCTTGCAATTCTGCGAACGCGCCTAAAAAGGTAGAGAGCAACGTAACTCACAGAGTGAGTTACCGTTACTATTGTCATTTTCCATGCCTAGAATTCATACCTGAAAGAGTAGGGGTGAGGAGATGGTTGAATTCTCAAAATAGCCTACGTCTTGGAAAATTATATTGGAACCGATGACTAGCAGTGTCGTTATGTCCTAGGTAGATGCTCGTGTGTGTGTGGTACTAAGCAAGGCAGAAAAACACGTGCCGTATGGGGAGTTAGTTGGTACCACTGAATGTATAACGTTGTAGACGAGGTGTCGGACAAACCGAGGTCGTTATAACCGAGTTCAATTGTGCTTGATGTTGTCGTTTCAGTTGTGCTTAATGTTGTCGTAGGCATTTGTCTCCTACTTACTATTTAAAAGATGCATTTCAGTCATATGTGTCCGTTATTGGAAATTGAACAGGATTGTTCGCGTGTGTATAGCGTTTTTTGGTCCTTTGCCGGATCTCTTTCCAGCTGGCTGTATGGAAGATGCGATTGTGTTAAGTATCCAAATAATTGTCCTGGAAGTCGAATGCACACCATTCTTTGAAATTATGATTTTTATAGGTATTTATGTGTGACCATTTGTGTGATTACCGAGTTTCAGGCAATAATTTCGTGGAAAAATACCTTGCAAGACGTTAAGTGTCACACACTTTGGAATTATTATGTGACTAATTATTGTAGGTATATGGACAGTGTAGAAGAATGACTCACTTTTTGCGCGAGAATTTCTTAAAAATGTTCTGTGACAGACACACTAACAACAGTAGGTCAGTAACGCACTTAATCTACAGCCATTTTTCTTTACGGCTTACACGAAACCGTATGTAAAGCCAACACACCGGTCCACCTTCTCACATTGTTCCTTTCTTCTCTGCCATTAATCAAGTTTGTAAGAGGATTGAGTAGGAAGAGAAGTGAGAATTATGTTTTCCTCCTCCTTCCATTGTGCTGCTCTTGACACAGTAATGTATGAAGCAATTTCAATTGCATAGTGTTGTGACGATGGTATATTACACGCAGGATCTCTTGGTTTCTGGGTCCATCATTGTGTTCCAAAAACGTCACAGTGTCTCAGAAACGGAATCTGTTTCTATCCTCAGGTGGAAGAATGGTTAGATACGCATTCAGTTGGGTCGAATAGGAGGAACTGTTCTTAATCTCCGTGTGCTGTTGGTGTTTGGGTGGTAGAGGAGTCCCGACACTATCTTATAAAGTAACTTGTGGATTACGTGCTGTACCTGGTGAACCCTACACATGCTAATTATCGAAGATTTCAACTGTCTTCAGGTGCCTGTGTTGCCGAGGTTGAAAATGTTGAAATTAAAAAAAAAATCCTGTATGTGGCACTATCTGGCATTTTACCTGTCTGATATAGCACAAGGACCAGCGGGCACTGCCTGGGAACGAACAGCGAAAGAGGGAGAAGCATTTTATTTGTGGTAGATGCCAGTGATAAGAACTGTATCAGCAAGTGATCATAATTGTACGTGCTGAGGTACATTTGCGATCAGTTTTAAAGAATTTTTAATTTAGTAAAATAATTATGTAATTAAACATCAGCATATGGCGTTCATCAAGGTATACAGAATATGTCATCACTGGGACGTATTTATTTTTTCTCGTGTATTTTACTTACTAAACTATGCTATGTATGAAATTATGGAAATTATCATCTTCCTTACAGTAATCACTGGACTTAGAAGGGTTAAAGATAAAAACTCAGAGCTTTGTTCAGGGGCAAAAGGGATTGCTTATCACCTGGTTGGTCGTCGTCTTGTTGAGGTTTACGTTACCAGATATTGACAGCTGTCAACTGTGTGCAGCAACGCATGTAACAGTAGGGCTGTGTGACATCCAGGCTCGATCTCCTCCTGTGTTGGCAGTTGATTTCTGTGTTGCTGCCTCATGTAGATGTCACGAGGAAAATGCCACAAAAGAACCCACAGTTTCAGGAACAAATAGCGTATTCATCAATGACTCTCAGCATTGCCTATCTGGTATTACACCGGTAATTGTCTGAAAACGTTAGTCCTACAATACCAGCACAACAACGAAGCTTTATTTTTCCGAGAAATGAATTTTTACGATTATGTTCATTTTAATATTATCTCAACCCTTTAAAGCATAGCGGTCACTGTACGTGCTCTCAGCTTTTAACGTGACAGATTCTTGGCCTTCTTGGACTTCTGTACCCTTGAAAATGGGACCGATTAGTTGTCCCGAAACGTCGGTGAAGGGTTATCACTCCCTGCTGCGTCATATCCCAGAAGAGGGCAGGTCTCAGATTCTGATTTCTTTTTTTCATTGGTGGTCTTTATGTGCTTTATTTGATTTTCACGATAAACGATGATTGTTTACCTATACGGAATTAACGGATTGGTCTTAATAATGGAAACACTGTGCTCCCTGTGAGTTACGAACTGTGTTTATATAGAGGGTCGTTATTTTGTCTAACGACCAAGACATGTCTGAGGTGGTTAGTCGCCGGTCTCTCAGCTTGGAGGCCTGGGTTCTGTCCCTGTGACATGTGGTGGACAGAGTGGCACTGGGATAGAATTTTCTCCAAGTGCGTTACACCAATGTTTCATACTGGCCTTCTTATTGGTACTGTTATTATCAGAAGGACGAGCGGAGAAAACGTCGGAACTTTCAAACAAAGCAGTGCTCTTTCGGTAATCGATGAGCATCGGACAGAATAGTGCTTTCACGTCTGCTTTGTTAGCTTTGAAACGGTCAGTCATTAATGAACTTTCTTATTTTGAAGACCTTACGTACTATCCAGTGTCCCACCGATTGAGAATCACTGGTCTGCATCCAAAAGTAGAATTTAGTACTGTATTCTGACTTCTGAGGCTGTAATCTTTTATTTCAGTACGAGTGTCTAAACGCATCTCTCAGTTCTTCTGTACGCAGCGTATAGACTACGTATGATATTTTGTGTGCAGAACATGTCCTTTTTTCTGCCTCTGACCTGATATCAGCGATGAAGCTGTCAGATTTTCATGAAATTCGGTACGTGAGTTCACAAAAGGTCGAGAAAGCGTGATTTTTCGTGAAAATCGGCTCGGTGACGTACGTTACTTAAGGGTAGAAATTAATTTCCACCCGTACTCACCATATGTGGGGTACGCGGTGGCGCAGTTGCTTGAGGCACTGCACTACAGGCCGAAAGGTCGCGGATTGGGTTGGGGTTTTTCATTGACGTAGTCCCTTCGGCTGCACTGTGGCCCTTGGGTCGACTCAGCCTCTAACAGAAGTGAGTACCAGGGGTATCTCCTTGGGGGTAAAGACTGTCGGTGCGTAGGGCTGACAACCTTGCCACCTTTATGTACACATTGGGAGCCTCAACCTTCTGAAGCCCTAAGGGCCTGTCGAGGCCTGTAATGGGATTGCTTTACTTTCTCTTTACTCTCCATATTTCTTGACCGGTGTGAACGGAATTCGGTATAAAAATGCCCTTGAATTGTGAGTTCCGTGGAAGCCAGTGTAGCGAAAGCCGCACTTTACTTAAAGGCGTCCGTATTTTATTCATGTGTTGTTCGACTTTGGTAACATTCTGCAGAGACGACCTATACGTAATGTCGTCGCTGGGGCGTATGTTAATTTCTGTGCGCATTTTCTCCATTTATTGTTGGTGTTGGGTGAAAATCGATGTGAGCGGTCCGCACATAATGGTGTTGAAAATGTGTGAGTTTTGTGAAAATCGACATAGGGGTGACCGTACTTCTGTTGTGGGCGTAAATGGAAATACGTTTACTTGTGCACCGTGAAGCCGTTTGGCGTTTTGAAAGTAAGGAACGTCGGGGTGCGTATAAAGTCTGTGTACTGCGTCACGGAGTGCAAGATTTGCAGTCTTGCTTGAAGAAAGGACAGTTGGCTTAGGTAATGATGTCACCGTGCCATGTGTCCCACATTTAAGTTTTTGAACCAGCGGACCGATTTTGACAACATTGGTATGGGAAACAACCCAACCATCTACTGTTTACTTTACGAAATGTGTGATAACAAAAACAGACACAGGATTTGGGGGGGGGGGGGTTGGCAGGGGAATGGAGAAGACTACATAACGAGGTGCTTCGTGCTCCTGACCAAATATCTTTCGGGTGATGAAATCAAGAAGAATGAAATGGGCGGGGCATGTGACATGTATGGGGGACATGAGAAGTGCATACAGGGTTTTGGGGGGGAGACCCGTGGGAAGGAACCACTTGGAAGACCTAGGCCCAGATGGGAGGATAATATTAAAGTGGGTCTTCAAGAGGTGGGATGGGGAGGCATGGACTGCATTACTGTGGCCCAGGATAGGGGCAGGTGGCGGGCGCTTGTGAACGTGGCAGTGAACCTTCGGGTTCCATAAAATGCGGGAGATTTCTTGACTAGCTGACGACCTGTTAGCTTCTCGGGAAGGACTCTGTACGGTGGAGTTATTCAGTTAGGATTTGGAGGGTGGGAGCGCTGCTGGAGCCACTTGATTTAGGTTTCTGACAAACGATGTGTGATCTTCGAAAACTGTGCAACTTTGTGTTTGTAGACTACGAAATGCAGTGTGGTCACTTTGAGCGCAGGCCTGTACGTTGTAATGAAACGTTACGGGAATGCATTCCGTTGGACTGAACACTTTGGTAGATGTTTGAATGAAAAGTTGTACGTCCAACTTGAACACGCCTTATAGTTTTGAATTTCAATTGTATGGTTTACACACACACACACACACACACACACACACACACACACACACACGCGCGCGCACGAGTTGTATATGAATGTTACAGCGTGCTGAAACTGTGTTTCTCCCTGATGATGGCCCAAACATGTAGGAGGCTGTAATGTATAATGGTATTGTAAAGGTAATATTTACCACCAGTGTTTTAGTTGGGTTGTTTAATAATCAACTAATCTCGGAAATTGTGGAACATACTAAAGCAAGAAAATGTTTAGTTTGATGCCGATAGGTAGTGGAGTTTGGTGGATGGAATTGGTATTGAGATCGATTAAAACATAACTACATTATGTATGAAATATTGTTTAGAAGTTTAACAGTTACCATCGTGGCGCCGTTGTGAAGTTTCGAAGTTATAACCGGCAAGTTGAATGTAGAGAGGATCAGAGTAGTCCATTCCCACTTGACTGATAAGTGCCGGTCAGTCGCTGTAGTGATTTTTTATTTGAATTTCGAAAGGTTATTATCACTGCGATCGTTTGTCTAGCTTCCGTCACCTACTGTTAAACGTCCCCGACACGCGGCGCACGACGCAGTGCTGGCGGAGAGTCGGGCGGAGCGTTGGTTCGGTGCTCATCGGTCAAGCAGAAAACAGACACTCTGTAGATGCCCCTCAAAGTTAAACCGCATGAAGCAAGACAGGCAGCGTACGTATAAGTGTAACACTGAGGCGCGTTCGCCTAACCATTGTTGCCGTGGAAAAGCAATAAGAAGTCCGTATGCTGGGTTTGTGGCTTAGCCAGCAAGCAAAGCACGTGGGCCGGATTATGTTGGTCATCTGTGGTCTGTCCGGCTGTACTATATTTTCCCACTTCATCTCATAAACGGCGCGATTTTCGGGAAAAAAGTTACTGAACATGAAATGTGTTTTGATTTTCTCTACAACTTTCGTGTGAACCGTTACTCATTCTAAGAAGAACTGATCGAGGTGTTATCAGTAATGTATATAGGTCTTTAAAGCTCCCATCATTCTTCTCAGATTTTAATGAAACTCGAACTTCTCGACAAATGTTCGAAAAATATTCATGTCAGATTTTATGAAAATCCGGCCATTGGGAGCCGAGTTGTTCCGTGCGGACGGACGGAGGGACATGACGAAACTAATAGTGGCTTTTCGCAGGTTTTGCGAACGGGTCTAATACCAGTAAGTCTAACAGTAGAAATCTGCAGTAGGAAAGTAGGTTTTATTTCTAACATGGGCAGTAGTTGCCCGAAACTTTTGTAGAATTTGTGTATATTGACTGATATAGATTCAGTCATTTCGTGCTTCTCGCAGGTGTGTGCTTAGCGGTTTCGCAAATTCACGGGGTCGCCCCAAGAATAAAATAAAAACTTCCTGGACTTCCCTGTGAAAGGTTTCAGGAGCTCCATATGGAAATGGTGCATCGAAATTGTTTAACTCGAACAGGTCTTCGAGCCATATCGCGTGATATTCAAGGATATGAAGGGAAAAAAGCTTTTCATCAAGCCCAACGAGCGAAAATGAACCAGTCTCGAAACAATATTAAAAGTGCGTAAAAAGCAAATTATAATGCGTTTTATTTTCATTTGTATTCTTTATGGTTAAATGACTATAACGGGTTTAATCATAAAAAGGAACATAAAATATTATTATAAAGGAAAACACTAAAAATGACTAAAACATCGCTTTCGGGGGACAGTCAACTATTGGCGGATGTTCGTTTGTGCGGGGTGTTTTGGAACCTAATCCTTCATGAAAAGCGAGCGATTAGTACAGTGAAACCTACGGAATCGCAAGGGACCGGAACTTTTTCCGTTGTAGGCAGGTTGCTTTTCGTGCAGGTACTTGAATTTTGGCAAATCAGTGTGCTACAGTTTCTGCACAAACATCCGAACTTCTCTACAGATTTCGTTAAATATAATTTTATGTCTCGTTCTGAAACTTTCTAATTGTCCATTAGATGCCCGAAATTCAAATTTCCCGAGCTTTTAGCCGCATTTTTGCATGTCCCTATACCACTGTTCCAGATGTTGGCAGGTTTCTGGCTCTTGCTCATAAAAACCACTTGCACACAATTTCATTGCTGTTCATTTTCATTTCTCCTTAGTTTCCGTTTCATTGAACCATTATTACAATTTAACGACCAGTTTCTTATTTCCCGCTTGGTCTTTAATGTGTTATATACTTCGAGGTTTCTGATTGCTGAAGTTTGCTGTGATTTACTGTCAACTTGTGTTTTTCACTTGCTTCGGTCACTTTTACTTCGTGTTGAGATCAAGCACTTGCCTCTTTTTGGAGGCCATGGCTACAAGTAATTAAAAAAACATAAGTCTTTCTATATTTTACCGTAAATGGAATGGTTGCCCTTTTCCGTGGGACGTGAATTTCCGTTAAAGTGCTGTCTTTGCTTTCCGTGGCCGCGTTAGGCAGTTGCCGTTCACTAAAGGCCGTGTTACGCCGTTTCTTACACAAGGTGCTTGGGACTGTAAAATTTTGTGGCCAAAGACGGTATTCCGTTCTTTGCAGGTTTCGTTTAAGATAGATTTCGCTATAGTTGCAAAGGTATATGCTATATGCAAGTAAAGCGATAATCGCAATTGGTTTAACACTCGAATCAGTTGTCACAGGTTTGGTGGGGAAGTAAGTAAACACATCAGCGAATCTGAGGTTCCGTGAAAGGTGGTGAGACATTTGTTGACCAGACCAGGAGAGAGATGGTTGGGTTTTCGCGAAGGTCGGTGCTCCATGGAGGTGGTTTAGTTCTAGTTCAGTTTTTATACAGAACTCCACTTGTTCTGCAAAGTTTAGAAGCCCAAACGCGCGACATGTGTGTTATGCCTCTTTACGTAAAGAACGCTTGAAAAGCAGATCAGTTGTCGGAGAATAGCCAGCTCCACAGAAAAGCCGTGATAAGCTGATAGACCCACTTCTGCCTTTCTTGGATCCCGATAGTTCACAAAAACCTCCCTCTGAACCATATTCTGATTCACAGCCACTGTTTTGTGTAAGATCCTGTTAACCCTTAAACCTTGCTGCCTTTTCAGTTATCTTTGCTTGTGAGGTTTCCAGGCAAGGCTTAGGCATTTTTCATCCCTCGCATGCGAGATGCTTCTTTCATCCATTTCATCCATTGGACTTTATCATGGTGATCACATTTGTGAAAAGCAGAAATTATGAATGTGAGACATTGTGAAAGTTCCACATTATGCGGCTTTGTGCAGCGTCCTGTTAACTGTCTAACGTCCATATATTTCTCTTCAGCACCCTGTTCTCAAGTACGTTCAGTCTGTGTTCTTCCCTTAGTGTGACAGGTTTTCATACGCTTGAAAAACAACAGGTAAATTATAATTCGTATATTTCTTATCTTTACATTTTTAGATTCCAGACGGTAAGGCACACTTTTCATGTTGTAGAACATTCAGTCCTTTGAAGACCAAGGGTGTAATAAATCACACAGTTCCCCCCCCCCCCCCGACACCCCCCCCAACGTACACACACAACAGAGTCTGTAATGAAGATCCGTTAATTCCGTGTGGGGAAATAGTTGGTGTTTGTTCTGAGAACAACTGGAAACACACAGGTACACTGTGTGAGCAAACTGTGAAGCTTATGAACGTTACACGTGCTGGTACGTATAAAAGCATGGGACGTCGAAGGGTTAATGAGACCGTAATTATATCTGGACTGTAGTCTTTGACAGTTCAGGGCTATATTTAGGTAAACTTTGTACATGGGTTATCCTCAGTCTTTTTCCCTCAGTACGGTAGGCGTTTAAGTGTTTGGTGGGGAGGGTTGTCACACACGAAACTTGCATCTGCCGAGAATTTAGGCCGTTTGTCTCCCGCAGTTCAGCCATATGTCATAGAAGAATCTCGAAATTCTGACTTCCAGCTTCAAACAGGCCTCGTATCTTCTGGACACAGTGGAGCTGTTCTTGGAATGTTTGCAGTTTCTTTCCGAATATTGTCTTGCATTTCTTGCGAAGAATGTGACTTGTTCAAATATTCGTATCAGGAGATCTACGCGGTTACAGTCCGAGAGTTATCAGCCATTTACCGAATAATTCTTCTAGGGCGGACATAGAGTGTTTGTTGCGTGGCCGTTCTGCATGCAGTCACCGTACAGTTTTCCTCTTCTCTTAATTCTTTGAAGAATTGTGCCAGAATTAACAGAACGTAGCTGATGCAGTTTATTGTTTCGTAGACAAACGTATACTTACAGCACCCCAGACCTGGACTTTAATGTCATACAAAGGAACTTGGTGAACTGCATGGGGATTTTCCGAAGAGTAATATCTGACTCCGGCTGCTTACGGCCCCACTTAATGTAAACCAGTGGTACGCACACTAACCGCGGGTCACTTAAACAGGAGTTATTTTCCGAAGTGCCATACAAGTATGAAAACATAGTAATATATTGAAACATCGACTTGTTTTCGATTACAGTGAGATGTGTATCTTCTTTAAGAAGTAATGATTACTTGGATTCCCGATGGATTTTATATGGAACTGATGCTCGTTAGAATCTCGCTGAACTAAAGGATCCACGGGCCGCTAAGGAAAGGGCCGAGGACTACAGGGTGTTCACCACTGATGTAAACCGTAGTTGTTCTTGGAGAAATGAATTCCGCATCAGGGGTTCCATAGGGTCCCGATTCTTGAAACTGTTGTGTTGGTGTAAAGGAAGAGTTGCTGCACGGCTCTAATCCTATATGGGTGTCGAAGCACGTTGACGCAACTCGCGGCTGACACGCCTTGCGTGACCAAGCTCGTATTTGTCTATGCTCGGGATGCTAACTAAAGAGACACTGTTCAGAATTGAGAGAGGTTTAGTGGAACTTGGTGACAAAGGCATGACAATATTGTATGTACAGGTTCTGTATAAATTTATCAAGTAAAAGTCGTCGGAAATAGTATGTATCGTCCTGAGGCATATGTAAGGATATCCGCGCATCCTTTAATTAGATTAAATTTTTGTTGTCTACCCCAATATTTGTTTCAGGTCGACGGGCGGCGGAACTGATCTTGTGAATGGCCCGTCCCTCCGCCGCACCCCGAGCTCCAGACCAATTTCGGCAAATCCACAGTTGGATGGCGGTGGCGGTGTTGGAGTTCAACCACACCACATACAAGTTGTGACTGTAATTGTTCAGAAAGATGAAAATGGCTACGGCATGAAAGTATCTGGTGATAAGCCCGTGTATGTCCAGTCTGTGAAGGAAGGTAAGTCGGTGTTTGCCGCTTCCTGTTTATACGCGGTCAAACTTGGAGGTCTTTGTACGTTCGGGGATGCTTCCGATGCTAGAAACAGACTGTAGAGAATTCAGGAGACAGAAATATATAAATGCCCGTATCGTGGTCTTCTGAGCTATGAATCCGTATAGTGTAGTAGGTGGTTACAAATGTTTCGGAGGAGTATACTGCCTCCATCTTCAAGACAGAAAAATTTGTGGCGTAAGTACTTTGAAAGCGAAGTACAGTCGAATCCGGTTACGACTACATCAGTTTATACGACACCTCGCGTATAGAGAGTCACATTTTGTATGGTGCCAATTAATTCGTCACAGTTAACCATAACATTATACTCCTTTGTTAGAACGACACTCGTTTATAACGACACAAAATATTCAGTCCCTTTCATTATGTTATAACCGAGCTCGACTGTCCTTTGTTTTCTTGAATCACGTCCTTTGCGAAAGTGCATTGTAAAGGAAAATACCAGCCTCATTTACGCAGTTTCTTGCATTTTCAGCAACATGCTAAAGACAACAGTATTGATAGTCACCGACATTTCGGAGGAATACAATACTCTCCTCGCCCCAAATCCGAACAGTTGGTACAAGTGGTAACGCTTCTGACATTCGGGAGGGGTGGCCAGTTCCAGTCTCGTCCGGGCCACCGTCCTTCCTGATCGAGTTTTCTTAGTTTTCTCAATCCCAGCAGGCAAATGCAGGGATATTATTGTAATTAGGGCACTGGCTTTTTTAAACCACATTACTTGCAGTTATTAGTCGGTGTGCTACCTGCGTTTCTGACACCCTCGTTAAGTAAACTACATCTAATCCGTTCGGAAGAAAAGCACAATATGTTCTTCGAAATGTTGATACCCACCTATGAGGCTAGGCACACGGAGCCATAACCGGGAAGGCTACATCGCGTTCTTATGTACGTCCGTGATTGTTTTGGCTGTTTTCCCGGGAAGTATAAATGATCTCCATGTCATGTCTGTGTGTGACTTAAGTTTTTGCACGTAGTGTAGATTGTGTGTTATGAATGGATCACATTTATGTTCAGACATTTTTGTTTATAGTTGGTGTTTTTTTGCACCTTTTCCACAGGTGGGGCAGCGGAGAGGGCGGGCTTGCACAGTGACGATAAAATAATCAAGGTATTTACACACTATATTTTGTTCTTCATTTCTTATTATTACTTGCAGGTGGATTGGTTCTGTTTATGTGATTGCTTATCAGTATTTATCGAAGCTTGGTCTGAACTTGAATGCCTTCTCACACGTATTTGAATTTTTAATGAGCGTAGATATCGCATATGTTCCCAGTTAACAGTTTAACAGGCGAAGCTGATCGGAATAACATATGAAAGTTTCGGTTGTGTCGCATGTTGTACAACAGTGATGAACAACCTTTTGGGAACGAGAGCCAAATGAGGGGCGAAAGTGTTTGCTGGCCACATTATGAACTAATACATGTATACTCTTCGTAATGCGTCATTAATGATAGTACCCTGCCGTCCCTAGCGTGACGTCTAAACTAAACCCCTTTTTTAAGGGGGGCAAGGAAGCACGCAGACGGAGAGGGACTAGCCTGACGTCCAGGGGCGGCTGTTCCGTAAGGGCTGCAGCGCTGTACCTCTCTCCCCGGCCCCAGAAATTTTGAGAAAAATTAAATATTTGCGTAAAAGTTTTCGGTGGGAGTTACGTACATTCTTTAAATGCATGTGAAATATCAAATTCATATACTCGCGACGCAGTCTTTAAGCACTGCAGTCAGAGCCGGCTGTGCCCTACGCAGACCTCGCGCCCTGGCTGCGGCACAGCTAATACTACTACTGATGGGGAGACTCACCGAGCTAGGCCTGCTGGTGAGATGCAGTCATTGCAGCCCGAGTGCAGCCCAAACAGCGTTTCGAGGAGGACTTCGTATATCTCCTTGTGTTCCTTAACGTTTCAAAAGCTGGCATTTTGATAACAGTTCGTACCTTGCTGTTTTTAAAGCCATATTTGTGAATGTATTATATTTAGTAGTTTCAGTTTTAAGATAAACATGAACAAGAACTGTGAAGTATTTACAGGGCATCAACTTTTCGCAATTAACTCTAGCCGAGAAGACAGATTAAGAATTTAGGTCGTGCAACACCTGATTTAGTTATTTCTCTGTCATCATGAAGCAGAACACAGACTTATCTGAGACAGTCTGATCCTGCTGTGTACGCTAAACGTAAGTGGTTGAGTGGCTGTGCTGAAAGGAACGCTGTATTTGGACCCTTCTGACTAATCATGTAATAACACTAGCCGCACCGTACCATAAGAAAGGGACTAGGATGCCTTCGTGTCACAGTCTGAGGTACTGTCCCTGTATTTATCCGGTAGGGTTGAGTAAAACCACGGAAGACTTCTCATGATGTTGGGCTTATCGGTCGCGATTCAAATCGGGCAGCTAGGATTGTGTTAGAAATATTATCGCCTGAGCCAAATTTGACGCCTTTGTAGATGTCAGTTGTAAATACAGTCGAGCGGGCTTACAACGACAGCGGTTTATGCGACACTTCGTCTGTAGGGTCAGATATTCTGTGCTACCAATTAATTCCTCACTGTTAACCACAGCGTTACACTCCGCGGTTACAAGAGGACTCGTTTATAACGACATAAAATATTCAGTCCTTTTCGTGACTTTTATCGAGTTCGACTGTTTTTAATCTACTGTATGCATAAACACGAACCAATGCAACTGGTTTAGAAACGCTTTTCTTAGTAGCATTGCATGCCATGTATCCTGTTAATTGTAGACTTAGTGCATGCACCAATACAGTGAGTTTCCTGTATAGCCCAGCTGGCAAGCAACCATCACGGGCCTGTGTTATGGATCGTCCGAGCCTGACGCGATGTCTGACTCTTCCGGACTCCGCCCTCACAAGAACTCACTTTACTTTATAGCGTGGTATTTTGTCCCTATTGTGTTACTGTTCGTTAATTCTGTCGTCTGTCTTACGACAGGTCCATAGCCTCTTCCAAAGCGTATTCTGCACAGAGTGACATCTAGTGGGTCCTCTTTCAGTTTCCAGTATCCTCTTTTTCCATATGGTTATCCAGTAGCTGCTTACGTTTTCTTCCTCATCTTTCCGTCACTTATGTACTTCCCTCTATCTTTCCTTCAGTCGCCTGTTTTTAAGGCAGTTTCTACGCAAGGTGTGACCATCCAGTTAGCATTCCTTCATTTTGCTGTATGTAGGACATTCGTCTCCTCTTGACTCTTTGTAATACAGTGGGACCTCGGTTATACGACATCCAGTTGTACGACACATCCGGTTACATCACGTTTTCGGATGGTCCCGGCGAAACTCCATAAGAGACCGTGGTAGAATATATTCAGCTGTACGTCATTCACTTATACGACATATTCAGTTGTACGACCTGAATTTTCAGTCCCCTCGAATAAGAGTTCTTCACTTACACGTCGTCCTTTCTCCGCGCCGAGAGCCTAACTGGCAGAGACAGAGGCCATAGGTTTTTCATGTAGTCGTCCCATTGCACCTCAGAACGTAACGTCACAAGGTAGCGGGCGTCTAGTCTCCCGCGCGTTCAGTAGCAGTCCGTCGGCCGTCGGGCAGGTTTAGCGCGGAGCTGATCGTTTGTTTAGGGTGCCGTGTCATGACTACGAAGCGGAAACGGAGTGCACTCGGTGTGGAAGATACGATAAGGATTTTGGCCAAAGTGAAGAACACTCCGCAGGAGACGAGTCCCAACCAACCAACCAACCAACCAACCACAAGCTAACGTCCCTTGGTCCATGTAGCCATTCCTGCGTTTTAAAACATCGCTGGGCTGAATAACAGACAACTTACTCTAAGACTAGGGATTATGCTTGCGCTAACGAATTATAATCTCGGTTAGTGCCGGGACTTTGTATACTAAAGGCTAGTGTTCTAGGAGCACGTAGTCTTACTAGTTGAGGGGGAATACTTCGGTCGGATGGCTCCTGGGATTAGAACCCAGAGTGGCATATTTGCGTGTATAACCTATTGGGCACTTTGGAGCAGCCGCCGTGCCCGGGAGAGGGGTGAGTGCGGGTCGTGCCCCGACTTTACAATTATACTCTGGCATTCACCTTACAACTGAGGAAGAATCCCGGAAAAACCTGTCACGGTAGCCGAAAAGTCCCCGGCTGGGCACGAATCGTTGTCAGTTGGCCGCCATGTTGCAGGCGACCGCGACTGGTCTACTGACCTGAGTTCCCGTGGGTAGCGCGCCAGGCGTCGCGAGTCAGACCTCGGCCAACGTAAATATCTGCCGAGATGTCGAACTAGAAGGTTCCCCACATCAGCTGACGTAGAGTCGTAAGTCTCGGTTAGAGCTCAGATGTGTTCGGCAAAGAACGGAACTCCCAACTCCTCGTGAGAATGCTCGTTCAGCATTTCATAGCCTGCAATAACACTAAGGCCGTGCCAACTTCAGGGAGTTACACTCTAGGCGTCCTACAGATATTTATAGGCGCTCTCTGAACTTGTCCTTTTTTGTGGCATATTCATTTGCACAACACCTTCAGTTATACGACGAAATCTTCCGGTCCCTTGAGTCATATAACCGAGGTTCCACTGTGCTTCATTTTTCACACGATCGGTCCGACTGATCTTCTCCATCCTTCTCCAGCACCACATTTCAGAACTTCCGAGGAATTTCTGATCTAATTTCCGAAGTGTCCAAGTGTTACTGGGTCGCTTGGTTAGCTCAAAAACGTAGGGGTTACTGTATGCACCACCTGCTTTCACATTAAAACACCGATTCGTTGTTCCGGTGATGTGTGTTGTATGATGCTCACAATACACAGCAAGTGTTTTTCTTAACAGCATTAACTGATTTGTCTTAGTAATGCAGACGGTGTTTTGTGTGAGGGGTAGATTGGCGTTAAGGCAGTAGGCCATCAGGTTATGTTTAAGTTTATGCATTTTAGCATAGCCATAAAACTAAACTGTGTGTTTCCAGCCATCGATTCTCACCATTCTAACGTCTTTACCTTCGTACTGCTGTTACGAAAAGGACGAGCGGGCGAAATGTGGGAGGTATGTTTAACACTGTAACACAGTGTGTCATATGAATCTCGCGTTAAACACCGATTGTTTGTATAAACAGCCATTATCGGTGTAGACAGTATTAAGCGACTTGTCCCTGTAGTGCAGATGGAATGTGTTTTTTGAGAGGCAAGAACTGAATTTGTGTGTTAGCTGCGTGAGTATAGTTCACCAAATTATGTTTCCGAATTACGCATTTCACCATTAGTGAGTCGTGTCGGTCCATGGCATAAGCCACAGTTATAACATGTTCGCTTCCATACTACGTATAGACGGGTTACATCCACAAAGGCTCCATCATTTTGCAGGAAACCTTCAGCGCGAGTCTCAGAAACCTTACGGCCCTCCTACCTCAGTCACATGATCGCAGCTATTACGTAAGCAGACGAATACTTGCACCTCCACCGCTCTGATTGCAGAAACACACTGATCTACGCGCACACCACTTCGCGCACTCTCCCGACTTGCGACATCAACATAGGCTGGCGGACGTTACCTACGCCTAAAGCTAGAGGCTTTGTGGAATTACTCCTACTTTACTTTTAACAGAAGGACTATCGGGCAAAGTCTGGGAGCCAAACAAATTGATGCTATTTCTGCCCTTAGAGTAAAGCGTCTGTCACTTCTGTGAACTCATCTGTTGACCTGCCCTTTTACTGTCCGTTTCGACTCTCTCGTCACCAGGCTTCAAGGCTTGCTATTTAGTTGCTGAGTCCCGTTTCCTAATGAATTGTATTATGTAAGGGTAATAGTCTCCCATAGCTGCTGATACGCCCATTTTGTATAAAGTACGCATAATAGTTATGTTAGTGCAACTGATTGTTGGCTTATATAACTGTGTCACGTGATGCATGTGGGCATGTCGCCTTAACGATAACGTAAAGCGACGCACCTTTTACTGTTTTTAAATAAATTTTTCCACCTTTCTGGCCCAAAACGTCCGAAATTCTGCTGCCTTTCCGGTCTAAAACTTCCGAAGTCGCCTACACTTTTATTGAATTTGAAGTTAATTCTGCCGCCTTTCTGACCTAAAACGTCGGAAACCGTTCGCAATTTTATTGTGTTTTAAATAGTTTGGCACATTTCTGGTCTGAAACTTCCGAAATCACCTACACTGTTATCGCATTTTAAATTCTGCCATCTTTCTGGCCTAAAACATCCAAAACCATCTACGCCTTTATTGTATTTTAAATTAATTCTGCGACGTTTCTGGTCGAGAACTTCTGTAACGGAGTCATAGAATATTACTCCTTGCATCATACTCTTCAGAAGTTGTTTCAGTGGACATCAGCGCCGATCCAGAGAGTATGTTCTGGGACTGTGATGCTCCATGCAGTGCTCCATTCAGTCCACTAAGTGAGGAGGTATTTTTATACTTAATTTATGAACATTGGCCATATAAAAATGTTCATATCGATTTTTCAGATTCTTGAAATTTTTGTCATTCTTCAGCCACAGCAGGCCATACGAAAACTGAACACGGCTTTGTGTAAGTTGAGTACGAAGATTGTAAGCGGGGAATGTTCGGTGTTTTGCTGTCACTTTTCTTGTAATCATGTCCATCAGATGGGTGATTTCAGACTTACGCCGCGATGTAAATGAGATCTGCGCTCTTACGCAGCGTTGAGTGGTAGTTACGTGCCGACGTTTCGGGACAGCCTATCGGACCCATCTTGACACTTGAAGATTGAACTGAAAGGTTTTCCAAAACGTCGGTGCAGAACTACCACTCAACGCTGCATAATATCCCAGAAGAGCGCAGATCTCCTCCATCAGATGATTGCCCCCATAACTTTCTGCAGGCGTTATATTAAAGATGTCTTTGTTAGATGCCTCTGAGTGGAGAGAAGAATTTGTTAAGGAGGGTCTTCAGTTTTCTTCTGAGTGGAGGGAAGTGTCGAATGTAGGTTTAACTATACCGGATTATTAAGAAAGAAAGTTTTTATTTTATTTGGTGTAAGCGGCCCTTATGCACTTTACATGAACACCTCGCACCTGCTACTAGGTAGATCTAGGTGTAGATGGGAGTATAGTATTACAGCGGACAGGAAAGAAATACAGTGTTGGGATGGATTGGTGTGAGGACAGGGACCAGCAGATTAATCTTTTGAACATGGCGATGAAGCTTCGTGTTCCGTAAAAGACGGAGGAATTCTCGACTACGTGAGCGAGAGATTCTCAAGAGGAACTCTGGGTAAGATATTGTACAAATAAATGGCTCGCTCGTGATTTAAGGCTTCCGCCGCGGCGTAAATGAGGTCTTTACTCTTCTGGGGTTTTACGCTGCGTCGATTGGCAGTTAGTTACCGGCGTTTGGGGACAGCCTGTTGGCCTCATCGTCAAGGTTCGAAGAGCTGCTGCTTGACCCTTGGATATGGGACCGATAGGCTGTCCCGAAACGTCGGTAATTACGACTCAACACTGCCTAACTTCCCAGTAGAGCGAAGACCTCAAGTGGCTAGCTGGGCGGGCTGTAGTGGTGGTTTGTTAAGTCACGTTTTTTGTCGATGCAGCTATGCCTTGCCAGTACTCGTATTTGTGGTGTTATTCATTTTCCGTGTACACACTGTGAATAATGTCAGGTCAGTGCCATCATGTACACTGAGCATAGACAAGATAATGTTTTCATGTAAACACTTCGTACATGTTTCGGCCGAACCAGGCCATCTGCAAGCAATACGTAGCCTGTATATGATGTGGAGATAGCGTTGCGATTGGCTTGGTATGCTACGTGTATATAAAATGTCAGTGTGTTGTAAATAGTAAAGTTTCAAAACATATCGTGTAAAGTAAGTAATACAGTACAAAGTGCGAATTTGTAGAAAAAATTGTGAAATTTACAGCATCATACGGAATTACGCGCCATGAATCCGGCAAATCCGTATAATGGCGTGGGGCTTAATTACAGACGGGCATTGTTTTGCCTTTATTTTTCACATGTTAAGTGTGAAGTCAGTCCATTCTTATTTTAAATCCGCTCGTGCCGTTCTTAACCCGATGCTACATGCGTACATAGTCGCCCAACCAGTAGGTGAATTGTATGGAAACGTAATATTTATTATGGTGTTGGAAAGAGCCTGCTAATGGCAGGGGCATGTCCAAGGGGGGACTGGCGGTCTGCAGCCCCCCCCCCCAAACCCCCCAAAACCGAAATTTGAGTAGCACAGATTTTGTACGTATTATGATATCCAAAGTTTTACGTGATTTACTCTTGAGCTGAAATCGGCCACTGAATTCGGCTGATGACTAGTGCATGATACTTTTGAGAAATAAGTTAATAAAATTAAAAAAAAACAAGATGGGACACTCTTTTTGAGCCATGGAAGGTGTAGTTGTATTTGTATATATACTAAGTAAGTGCAGTTGCAAACAGTGTTATGGTGTACTTACATGATTTTTATAATTTTAAAACTAAAACATAAATTATATATAGCCTCAGGGTCAGCCCCCCCCCCCCCACCTAATGAAAAATGTTGTGTGCGCACCTGGCTAGTGGCCCCAATCCTGTGCCAGATGGATTTAGTCCACAGTGTCGCACCCTGTTTTGTTTATATTTTTAAATGTTATGCTTCACATACGTTTCCCAAGTGGTCTTTTCCCTTCTGGTTGTGCGAACAAACGTTTGTGTGCGTCTGTCATCACTCATTTTCCCTGCCCATCTCATCGTCCACCGTACTGTTATTATTGAAGGATACAGCTGTGAAGCTTCTTATTTTGTAATTTGCTCTGTACTTCTGTTACTTCTAACCTCAGAAGTACAGATATTCTCCTTGGCATCTTGCTTTCGTGATCCTCAATCGTTTTGCCTTTAAAGACCAAGTTTCCCACCCATTCAGACAACACGAAAATTATACTTGATGGTACAGTATTTGCATATGTGGAGTTATTTTATTTTGCTCATATCCCTTGGTCACTTCACATCGGCTCGCTTATGGCACGGAGCTTGGCTGACTCAGCTAGCCACTTGCACTCTGTCGCGGAGGTTATCCCTGTCGTAACGTCCGTGTTCAGTCGCTGTGGGAGTGCCATGGGAACATCGCGGTTTTCTCTACGATGTGTATGCTAACACCAACCGTATATGAAGCGTCGTCCTGAATTTGGACGAAAGCTCCCTGATGCCTTTGTTCGAAACACGAAAGCAAATTTCACATCCGTGATTTGAGGCTTCCGCCGCGATACTGATGAGATCTGCATTCTTCTGGGATATTACGCAGCATAGAGTGGTAATCCTTTACCTCTACCATTCTACTCTGCGTAATATCCCAGAAGAACGCAGATCTCAAATTTCGGATCCGTTAAAAGGCTTGCAGCGCTAGGATCATTCCTAGGCAGGAAGAGAACACGCGTAAGACACGCGCTAAATGAGGGAAAACTAGATGAAATTGATGCTTGTCTCCAAGAAAATAGGTGGCTGGACTTGCACAGGAGGCGGTTGACTATGTCATTAACACTAATTGCAAGAAAACTGTTGTATTTAGGTCCATATACTCGTAAGACAGCTGTGGTTCGCGAACTCCACGACACTGTGAAGCAAGACTGAATTTTGTGAACTGATGTCTTTATGCGGTGCATGATGGGGAGATAGACACCACAGTCGTGCTGTTATTGAGGAATTTGGGTTTCAGCTCAGTGCATAAGTGAAATCTGAGAAGAGCAATAATGAATTGGGCTGCAGAAAATCCCGCGGTAGTTTACAAAGTTTCATTATATGACGTTAAGGTCGGTGTATGGTGTTCTGTATGTGCAGCTAGGTTTATTGGGCCCGTTTATTTGGTGAGACCGTGAATTCACACGAATATTTTACACAAATTCTGACAGTTTTTTATTACCTGTGCAGTTACGAGAGAATCTCTACCGTTTTTTTTTTTTCAGCAAGCCGGTGCAACAGCTGACACCGCGAACAGTTCTGTGCGTTGTTCGTGGAGTCTCGTTGGTGGCAGATTAATAAACAGGGGATTGTGGCCTCTATGTTTGCCAGATCTGAAGCCGTGCCATTTGTTTTTCTTGTTGTGGGGATGTAAAAGAATGAAAAGTATAGTAATACTCATAGCATTGACCACGGTGTGAAAGAACGAAAGTAGAATGTATTGTCCTCAGTTTCACCATTAGTACTTGGACGTGCAGTAAACAATGTGTTTGCGAGATTTGAGGCTTCCGCTGCGGTGTGGTCGAGGGCCTCGCTCTTGTGCGATGTTGCTGCTTGGTAGGCGATAACCAGCTACCAACAAGAAACCTACGCCGCGCAACATCCCAGAAGAGCGAAGCCCGTTATATTATGTTAGATGTGATGGGCGTTTGCAAGTTTAGGGGAAAATGTCCAGCACATTCCTTAGATGTGGTAATAACCTAAGATTGACTGCAGGACTCACTGACCTAAAACTTTCCTGCACTTTCTTTAAATAACTGAAACGTTAAAAATTATTTATGAATTGGAATGCACTGAATTGTAACGCGTGGACCCCGACGCACGGCAGATTGGAATAGCGGCGAACGCTGCGCTGCCTGTCGCCATGCTAGTCTGTGAGGTCACCAGCTGTATGGGACACACTGACTACAGGTCGCGTATAAAACATCATCTGGTAATGAAACGTCGTACGCGCTTCAGTACCCTACAGGTGCAAGGTGTGTCCTAGTGCACACCGTTAAGACATAACACAGCCAAGTCGTAACCGTGGGACTGGATGGAGTTGAGTGGTCAGCTTTACGCGCCGCCCGCTTTACCCCCGTTGCACATGGAGTAGGAGGCTGTGGAGAAGAGAAGAATATCTTGCCCTTGATGGGGATGGAACGACGGTTCCCTTTTCGTTCGGCAGCTACCGTAATCTCTATACTGACTTGGCTATTCTTGCTGAGGTTAAAAATGCATGGGACTGTTCCTCCATTTCTCCATACGTCGTTATAGCATAGTGTTTAATTAAGCGCAGAGACAACGTTAACCTTTATTTTTGACAAATATAAGGTGGGCTCGGGTCAACGGAACCCCTGTGCGATTATTTTAGGTTCGGTCATCAGGTTTCTGATTCTTTCTGTACTCCTTTACATTAAGACATGCGCGCTTGCCTGATACTTCATGTTAAATTTCCAGACGTGTGTCGCGATGCCACACAATGTAATGAAGAAGACTGTGCCATGGCTTAGGCGGTTAGTCGCCGGCCTGTCACCGCGGAGGCCCGGGTTCGATCCCTGCTCAGTCCATTTGGGGTTTGTGGTGATCACAGTGGCATTGAGACAGGTTATTCCCCGAGTACGTCAGCTTTCCCCTGTCAGTTTAATTCCAGCGGTGCTCCATTACACGGAAAGACGAAAAAACTAATTACATCTTCTTCAAAGGGTTGCACAATAAGCCTCAAGGCAGCGGTGCGTCCGTAGCGTCTACTGCGGGGCCATTCAGCACAAAAAAGAGAGGGAAGCTCTTGTTCTTCATTGTTTCTTTGATTTAGGTATTCTGATTGATCTTACCTGTTACGTACATATTTTGGACAAACTGGCGCACACGTGGTTTGCTTTTAGTTATTTAAATGCAGTGATAAGTATGTATACCAGCTGTCTTAACATCTAAAAAAAGCCTGGCAGGGCAGTGTCGGGGACACATCCGTTACGTAGAATACGTCAGTGTCGTTTGTGTGTAGTAATGAAACAGTGGTTAGAAATGAATGTAATTTCTTTCGAGGAATTTCATTTGTTTTTACAAATTGCCAACAGCGGTCTGTGATATGAGTCGGCCGCGCGCTCGTACTGTGGCTCTGTGGTCACTGCGGCCTCCGATGTGGCACACGGTTCTCGACTCGTATCGTCTGTGACCATTGTAATTTTGGTGAAACCCGACTCCTGTGATGAGGGTGCGACATCGTCTATCGAATCCATGTCGTTCACATCCATAGGCACCGCCGGCTCCGCGGTGGAAGTGCTAGCGCCGACGGTGACGCCGCGCACAGCAGCTTTGCAACGCTATCTCCAGCGCCGTGCTAGCTCGGCGCCGCTCAGTGGCCCCTCATTTTGTCGGGCATTTGTCTTCTTTCTTCCAACACCCGAGTCTTATATCGGTTGTATATTTTCTTTGCAAATGTCGCGACATTTCGAAGTTAGGTCGAAACTGTTGTCACTTTTTCCATTTTTGCACCGTGTTACGGTTATGAGTTCACTGTTTTTGCACTTTAGTATTGTAGAACTCGTTACTACGAATCGTTTGAGTGGTTGAACACGTGTGATGCGTCTCCGAAAGCTAAGTAATGACTGCCGCAATGGCATGGAATAGCGTCATTTTTGCCTCGCGCGCCTACGCATGCCGGCGCCGTCTCAATATCAAGATCGCAATAAGTCGCAGTACGACGCGTACGTCTATAGTCCATCACTTGATACTGTTACTATGTGACTCCGACTATTGTACACGTAGCAGTAAGCTTTTGAAATATATCCTGCTTTCGTTACGCTCGATTTCCCGGAACGACCCCCCATACTGCCTGCGAACAAAGACGTATTCTACGTCAAAACTGTGTTCATTCTGCCGTTGTAGTATATTTAAAGCGGCAATCTCCCAGAACAGTATTAATTGGTTTGAGTTTAATGTTCTCGGTGAGTTAGGAAGTGAATGTTTAAATATTTACATGAATTTGTAGCGGCACTGAGTCGCTTAGGGAATGAGGCAAGATGTAAACAGAAGCACTTGAATCGAAGCTTCATATTCTGAGTTGACGTGATGTTACAAACGGAAACTTGATTCACACTAACTCCTGTGTGTGTTGAACTGTTGATATACAGGGTGTGTCTAAAATGCTTTGACGATCTTCAGCATTGAGTTTCGCACACCAAAACAGGGTGGAAAAAGTTCATACTCCTATCAGTACGTGTCTGCAAACTGTTTTTGAGATACAGCCAAATGACTTGTTGACCTCAGTCCTTTGGACCTTTATCTGTGGGGACACTTAAAACCCCTAGTGTATTCAGCTCAAATCGAATATGAAGAGAAACTTCACCAACACATTTTTGATGCCTGTCAAACCATTAGAAACCGGCCCAGGACCTTTGAAAGGGTGCAACAGTCTATATGATCAGACGTGGTCATGGGGGTTATTCAGGTGGAGGACATTTTGAGCATTTTTGATAAACAGTAATTCATGAGTTGTTACATTGGGAACGTGTGTTGTGAATGTATGTGTCAATTGTGAGACAACATTTTCACGTAGTTAAGGTGTTTATTGTTGAACGTAGTCTTTCAGTTCAACTAAAAGAACGCTCATTTATGCACATATGTGAACTTTTTTTCCTTGTTTTCATGTTGAGAACTTACTCTTGAAGTATGTCCAAGAATTTTAGATATATCCCATATTTTCCCGCCCTTGTCGTGGGGTAGTGCATGCCTAGCGCAGTCGGCTTTAAATCCAAATGTCTGCATTTGGAAACCTTGGCTTGCCTCTCCCTTAAGGGACAGTTTGTGAACGTGTAGCCTTTGGGACGTGAAGTCATGCTGTCTGGTTGGGTGGGGCCGTTATATAGGTGTATTTGCGAACACGGTGGAGTGGTGACGTTATCCAGTGCAGTTGTGTTCACGGTAGAATGGTGCCAGTACCTACCTGTATTTGTGAACACGGTTGAATGGTGCAGTTATTTCTCTGTATTTGTGAACACGGTAGAATGGTGCCGTTATCTATCTCTGTGAAAACGGTAGAGTGGTTCTGTTATCGACCTGTGTTTGTGAACACGGTAGAATGGCGCCGTTATCTACCTGTGTGAAAACGGTAGAGTGGTTCCGTTATCAACCTGTGTTTGTGAACGCAGAGTAGTTTCGTTAACTGCGTGCATTTGTGAACACCATAGAATGATGCAGTTGTCTAGCTGTGTTTATGAACACGGTAGAATGATGCAGTTGTCCAGCTGTGTTTATGAACACGGTAGAATGGTGCAGTTGTCTAGCTGTGTTCGTGAACGCGGTAGAATGGTGCCGTTATGTACCTGTGCTTGTGAACGCAGTAATGAACGTTCGGGTTCCATAAGGCGAAGAACTTCTGTTAGCTGTATGGACTCTTTAAGTCGAGTGAGCAATTCCACTGCCTTCTATTATACAGAGTTTCAGCAGTTCTGTCTCCTGGAGCAGTCTTTCGTGAGAAGCTAACAGTCGGTCAGGTGTTCTTTACTGGAACTCGGGGGGGTGCGTACAGGAGCCTGCCACTGGCCCCTGTCCTGAGCAGGATAAAACCAGTTCACATCGCCTTACTATTTTTACATAAGATTCGTTGTGGTGTTATCTTCCTGTCGAACATAGAACTCTGAAGTTGTTACTGACGTTTGTTAAGAAGTTTCTCTCGGATAGAGGTATTAAGGTGTCCGCTTAGTGACAGTCCACTAAATGTGTGTACGCCTACTTGCTTAAGTAGCGTGTGTAAAGGATTTGAGAAATGCATTCAATGTCTGTAGTCCAGAGGGAAAGATGAAAAAAAAAAATTGAAATGCCAGGGGGTAGATGAGAGACTAAGTGAGCTGTATGGTAAAGATAGTGTCCAGGATGTGTGGCTGTGGGTTGGATTCGGCTAATTCCGAATAGCAGTCGTACTTAGTAGTAAGTAAATTTAGCACTCAGGTGGACGATTTTTAATTTCCAAGTCGGCGAGACTGCTGTCTGCTTAGACGGAGGTGTAAGGAATAGCAGGTGTCAACGATATTATCCTACTGAAGTCAAAGCATCAAGTTCACTCGCATAACATTAAATTTTCAGCTTGTGTTTTACAGTGAACGCGCTGCATGTGATACCCTGCGCAGACCAACCTGTTAATGCTGTTAAGGAAAACTTTATTTTAAAGGAAATCGTGCGAAAGAAATTCATGGTGGGCACAGTGCAGTGTAAAGCACAGTGGTACACAGGAAGCATTGTGCTTTGAAACGTTAAAGGTATATTACAGTTTTTCAAGGCCATACGTGCCTAGTTTAAATACCCGCGACCTATTACTGAGAGGAAACTAACCAATCTTCCTTTTTTCCGCCTTGTAATAAATCAAATGTAATGAACAGTGATGTATTTGTAGAGAAGTTTTGGAGTAAAATAAACTCTTTGAGGATAGACCTTCATCAGAAGATAAAAAAGGGCTGTTTGTAATACGCCAAGCATGCACCGAGGGGAGCCAGAGGTACAGATCTACAAATACCCTACGTTGGTGCTAGAAGGGGGTGGTGTTCAGCGTAACCCCCGGCCGCTTTAGCCCCGAGAAAGGAGCCGGTACTGGTAACTTGAGTAGGTCTCGGGCCCGGTCTGGACGGGCCCGAAAAAATTCACTCCCACCGGCGTTCGAACCCCGGGCCGTCCAGTCCGACATTCATCTAAATTGTGTAAGCTTCAGCTCCTACATCAAAGAAAGCAGAGTGTGTAATCGTTACAAAGACCAGTCGGTAAATGTTAGGAAAGTACTGGGTATTTATTGTGGGAATCATACGAAACAGACACACCGCATGGGCAGAATACGCGGTTTCTTAACGTTACGGCAGGTGGTACATATAATTACCATCGCTTTTAAGAGTTTTAAGTACATAAGCATGAACTAAAATTTTTGCGCAGTGTCCGACACTAGTGTGTGTAAAACTCTGAAAAGATTCTCGTATGTGGAGCGTACCAACGTAATTTGCAAGTGTCTTAGAGAGGTGGTTTTTAAACGCGTCGTATGTGTGGAACCCTTGGCACCAAATCTGAAATTTCTTGAAACCCTGGAAAGTAAAAATGTACTTTTTGGTTACGAAAAAGGATATAAAACTTTCCCTAACACAATCTGTTGTCTAAAAATCAAAGAGTTGACATTTTTAGGCGCGTTCACAAAATTGCGAAAGCGACTGTTAACTTCGTCATGTCTGTCTACCGTCCGTCCGCGTGGAACGGCTCGGCTTCCACTGCACGGATTTTCGTGAAAATTTGTATTTGAGTATTTTTTGAAAATTTGTTGAGAGAGTTCAAGTTTCATTAAAATTCGAGAGAATAACCGGCCCTTTACATGAAGACCTATGTATATATATGTGATACCTCGCTGAATTCTTCTTAGACTGAGAAATTTTTGAGACAAAAGTTGTGGAGAAAATAAAAACACATGTTGAATAACTTTTTTTCCGAAAATCGTGCCGTTTGTGAGATAATGTGGAAAAACGTGGTAGAGCCAGACAGGCCACAGATAATATAATACTGCGCCCGCGCTTTGCGTGCTGGATAAATAAGGCTACAGGCATGCGTTCAGAATATGTAATAGTTATTGCTTTTCCAGAACAGTGGTTATGCGAACGCCCTGTGCTACGTTACACGTACGTTGCCTCTCATGTTGAAAAACTAAGTTTTTTATTTGTGATATACACTGAAAATAAACTCAGCGTCTGTTATACATAAGGGTGGGGAGGAAATAATAATGCAGTTAAAGGTATGAAAGTGATATTTACCAGTTTCGTTGTGAAGGAAATGTGCTCGTGGAACCCTTTGAAGTCGCCCCACGATGCTGCACTGTTGTAGGATGTACGATAAAGGCTAATTCACGCATGCCATGCTGCGCTCATGCCGTTCCCCTGCCATGCCGTGTCGTCAAAGGTTTAGATTGTGTCGTTCCCGTATGAGTTCTACAGGGCGACCGTGTTTAATTCACACGTGCCATGCCGCGCCCATGCCGTGCTCAGACCATGCCGCTTCGAAAGCGACTTCTCAAGGCTACGGCATGAGCACGGCATGGCATGTGTGAATTAACATCGGCCGTTTCTCGACGGCCTGTGGGCGACCTGCCCAGCTTCGTCTTCTTCCGGCTACCACGCGGACATTCACGAACGCTGTTAATCAGAATGCTATTGCCTTTTCGGATGTGTTTAATCTGTTCTGATGATGATGGAGACAGCAGATTATACAGAATTATAAATTTTTATGAATTAATCTTGAAGTTAAATCCAGCCTTTCTTCTGTTGCTATGCTACGTCTCCATCATGCGTTCTTCTTTTGTCTGTGGGCAACAGCTGTTTCAAGTTTTCAAATTTCGAAATACTCATTCTAAAATATTTGAAAACTTTTTGCCGGTCGTTTTTCAGACGTCCAAACAATGTGAAATTCTCCTTCCTCCTCGCTTAACTCGAGACGCCTTATGAATTCAGTATTTTCGTCAGGGGCGCAGCCAAGGTGGGAAGACTGCCGGGCTGCGGCCCCCCTCCCAAACCCTCAAAACCGAAATAAAAAAAACAGTTTTTGTAGATACCGTGATATCGAAAGTTTTCCGTGATTTCCCCTTCAGCCGAAATCAACCGCTGAAATCGGCTGATGAGTAGTACATTAAAATTTTGAAAAATATACGTAAATTAATAAAATTAAAAAAGGAAGATAGGGCACTGTGATTGAGTCATGGAACAGGTAGTTATATTTGCAAACAGTACTATTTTTTACTTACAACATGATTTTTACAACATAATTTTTAAAATCAAATTATATATAGCCTCAGGGTCATCCCCCACAAGGGAAAATTCCGGTGCGGACCTGTTTTAGTTTATCCCTCTTGTCTTTCTCTGAAAGAAGGTAGAGCCCACTGCAATTATCACATCCTCCTCAGAACTATGCATTCTGACGACTGTCAAGAGGAGAGATCATCTAGTATAGGTCAAGAGTGGTAGCAGCAGACTTCAAAAGATGACCCATTAGGTTGTTGGATTAGCAGTTCGGATTTTTTCGGCTACCACGCGGACTTTCACGGAGGACACGGCATGGCAGGGGCGCAGCACGGCGTGTGTGAATTAGCGCGGCATGGGCTCGGCATGGTGTGTGTGAGTTAGCCTTAACAGGGACGATGAACGACTGGGCTTTGCTGTTGAGTCTCAAGTCGCTTAGATTGTCCCTCCCTTTGATGGAACCAAAAGGGACTTGGCGTGTTGACGGGAACCCGCAACAGCTATTCCGTGGCCCCATGCAAATTTTAGTAAGTTGCTGAGGTGGGGATATCTTCGTCTCGTGCCAAACGCCTAATGTAAAGGGCTGTCCTTCGTAAGCTGTCCGCCGACTGAATTTTATTCCTATATTGTGTTGACTCGCAGTTTTGCTAGGATTTTGGGCGATTTAGTCCGTCGGAGGACGGTGATTACTCTGTGTGTAACGTGGTTTATAACCAGGGCTGTGGAGTCGGAGTCGGAAGGAATTTTAGGTGGAATCGGAGCCGGAAGGAATTTTTAAGTGGAGTCGGAGTCGGTAATAATGTACCGACTCCGACCTCAATCTAAAATCTTAACAAGATACTCCAACTCCAGAGCCCTGATAGCTACAGTAACCATTAGACTTATACTTAAATATAGGTTAAGTCAAAAAGTAGCCTAATGATCCACGTGGTGGCGATGAAATGTCTTGTAGGTTTACCGTTAGTAATACATATTGAGCTTTTATGAAGGAGCCTGAGTCGGAGTTTTAAAAATCGAGGAGTCGGAGTGGGAAGTTTTAAAAATCGAGGAGTCGGAGTCGGAAGTTTTAAAAATCGAGGAGTCGGCGTCGGAGTCGGAGCTTTTGTGTACCGACTCCACAGCCCTGTTTATAACAGTGAGTATTTATTTATTTCATATGATGATGATCATACTGTTTATTTTGACGATCATCCGAATAAACGGCGGTTCTTTCCCACATTCACCATCACGAGGCTAGTATTTGTGATGGGGATGTATTGTGTTTACTTTGAGGTGTGAACTGAATTTTTCGACGTTTGTGTGGATTTCCTAATTCAGACGGTTCGCTGGCAGAGCTGCAGTTGAGTTGTTTGGAATTACAGTCCGAATTTATCAAAGCTGCCTTCGTTATCTGTCGATGACTCACGATCGCGTGTACCTTCGTATCACCAACTCGTAAAACTTGAAAACGTTAACTGAACCTCACACCTTACCAGATTTGGCTGCCAAACAAGCTGCTCCAAGCAATAACGCTGTTCGGGATTTTACTTTTCCGATGGAGATTTTCGTCGCTTTCCGCAGTTCCTCCAAGCAGATCCCGCAATGGTACCTTAAATTAAGTCATGACCGCTTCGACGTCATTTCCCTGTAGTATGGACACCATCGTTTACATAAATTAGAATTTTACTCCGTTCGAGGTGGTGACGGTGGTGACTACGAAGGTTATCGTCTTCTGGGATGTGATGTGAAGAATACTGTTGTACCCAGAGATTCAGGTAGCAGGGTCCTCTACCAGACTACACGATGTCACACTCCAGAAGACGATAGTATTCAGTTAACTAGTGAACTGTCGTACTTTATCTCATTGTAATATATATATTTTTATTACTAGGTCAACGGCGTTAACGTGATGCAGTCGACGCACACGGAGGTGGTGGGACTCATCAAAGGTAGGTAACCTCTTTGTAAATGTTGTGCGGCTGGGAGTAGAGGAGTGTTACGAAGGGGTTCCGTTTGGCAACACTTTAGGTACCTGACATGTTACGTATGTCAGAATTCGACGTCCTTCCAACACACACACACACACACACACACACACACACACACACACACACACATATGTATATGTGTGTGTGTGTGTGTGTGTGTGTGTGTGTATGTAGGCTGTCTACATCAAACCCATACAGTTTTGAATACATATTGCCTTCCGAATGGGGTCACATAATGTAATGCAGTTTTTTGCATATTGAAAGGCAACGCAGAACGTTTATTTTTATTTATTATTTACTATTTTTGTTTATTTTATCGTCAATTATTGTATATTACACCAAAGCTGAATGTCGACAGCCCACGGGAAGGCTCAGAATTTGGGGGGGGGGGGGTGTGGTACAGTGAGACCAGGTCAGTCCTTCACACGCGACGCGAATCGAGCGAAGTGCCGAAGGGCAACACCAAGTAGACCATCGATTAATGAGTGGCGTAAGAATCTTACGGAGAATATAGGTGTCCTTTGGCAGACAGAATGCGGGCGTGTGAACACGTCATCCCCAGATCCTAACGTTGGTGCGATTGGTTCTCTCTGAGACATGGAAGGTAGCCTGGTTACGGCGAGCAGTGAAACACACAACGCCTTCGCCTGGAGTGCCGACATTGTCATTTTTCTGTAATAAATAAAAGTAATTAACAATAGAATATGTAAGTAATACACTAAATATTAGTCAGTTAAAATAAAATGTACGATTTACTTTAACGTATACGAAAAAACTGCGTTACGTGTGTGATCCCATTCAGGAACTGTACTGATTCAAAACTGCAAAGGTTTCATGGGGACATTCCACATAGGGCTATATAAATACATATACTCAGTTGTTGTTATTTATGTAATGTGTGTGTGTGTGTGTGTGTGTGTGTGTGTGTGTGTGTGTGTGTGTGTGTGTGTGTGTGTATTAATCCTTAAATCTATACTGTGATACTATGAAAAGTGTAATGGTGTTAAAACCAGGGCTGTGGCATGGGAGTCGTAGTCGCAGTCGGGGTTGGAGTCGGAAGGAATTTTAGGTGGAGTCGGAGTGGGAGTCGGTAAAAATATACCGACTCCGACCTCAGTCTAAAATCTTAACTAGATACTCCAACTCCAGAGCCCTGACAGCTACAGTAACCATTAGACTTATACTTAAATACAGGCTATAAGTCTAAAAAGTAGCCTGATGATTCACGTGGTGGTGATGAAATGTCTTACAGGTTTACCGTTGTTAATACATACTGAGATTTTACGAAGGAGTCGTAGTCGGAGTTTTGTGTACCGACTCCAGAGCCCTGGTTAAAACCTTAAAGATAATTGTGGGTACAGTAATCAAGGCAGTGGAAATAATGAGAACTAGTGTATGAAAGCAAATGCAGTCGAACCCGATTATAACGACATCGATTTAAGCGCCGCCTTGTCTATAACGTCAGATATTCTTTGGTACCAAGTAATTCGTCACAGTTAACCGTAACATTATATTCCTCAGTTATAACAACACTCCTTTATACCGATACAAAATATTCAGCCGCTTTCATGACGTTGTAACCGAGCTCGACTGTATATGTAAGGTCGAGTTCACCTTAAGTCAGGGCTTACTTAACCTGGGGACTGAACTTCTACACGACCTTTAAATATTGTTTTCACAGCTTAGGTAGCTACATCGGATTCTCGAGAAAGGAAACTTAGGGTTGTGCCATCCTCAGACTTCTTTGTAAGTTTTATTTTGGGCATTTTATCTGTTGTTCTCGTATGATCTGGTCCTCCAGTTTGTCACAAAGGCGCGTTCCCATTATGATTGTGGGCACATAGTGGGTCACAGTAACATTTAAAACACCGCGATAACGAAGCCCATACAACACGCATCCTTTCCGTAAGAGCTACTGTAGTGCAGCAGTGAATGTGCGCGCCTTCGTCCAGCGGTCTTCTTATGCCACCGCGTCTACCCTGCGCCTGCATTCTGGTAAGCGAAAAGTTGGCGCACGTTTAGAGAAACTCTACGGAGGGATCGAGATTTTCCGCACCCGTCCAAACCGGCTGTGGGGCCCACCCTGCCTCTTGTACAATGGACACCGGATCTCTTTCCCGGGGTTAAAGCGGCCGAGGGGTGACGCTGACCACCCACCCCTACTAGCGCCAGGGCGAGTGTGGGTACAGCTTATACCTCTACGTCCCCTCACTGTATGTTTGGTGTGTAACGGACAGCCTTCAGGTTTACTTTTAATTTGCTACTATTATTATTATTTTTTCGAAAATTTTGGAAGTCTGAAATTTTGTAACGTATGGTAAGTCTGGGATAGGTGCACACTGTTTTAAATTAATCAGGTCAGTCTGTCAGCGTGCTGTAATATCGAAATGTAGGGTAAACCCACCCAGTTTTGACATCGACACTGTGTGTCGTGGTACGACACTGAATTCCGTACGAAATTCTTTTGTGTGTGTGTGTGTGCGCGCGTGCGTGTGTTAGTTTTAACAGATCTGCACAGCCCTTCTTTTGGACAACGTATGAACTCATCTCGAAAGTTGACTCCGTTGTACCTTTTTTTATAGATGTCTCAGTTTTTAGGCGCATTCGCAGAATTGCGAAAAGCGGCTATTAGCGTTGTTATGTCCGACTCTCTGCGTGGAACAACTCGGCTCCCACTGGGCGGATGTTCATGAGATTTGATATTTGAGTATTTTTCGAAAATCTGTCGAGCAAATTCATATTTAATTAAAACCTGACAAGAATAATGGGCACTTTACATGAATACCTATGTACCTTTATGATAATATCTCGCTGAATTCTTTGTGCGGTGAGAAATGTTTCAGACGAGAGTTGTAGAGAAAATAAAAGCATTTATGTTCAATAACTTTTTTTCCCGAAAATCATGTCGTTCTTGAGATAACGTGTAAACATATAGTAGAGCCAGACAGGCCGCAGATGACAATATAATACTGTACGTGCGCTTTGCTTCACACTGAGGCTACAAACACACACTCATAATATTTAATACTTATTGCTTTCCCACGGCAAAAATGGTTACCCGAACGCTCTCTATATTGCGATTATACGTACGTTGCCTGTCTTGTCGTAGTTTTAATTCTGTTTCGAACGCGGTAGTGAACTCTGGGGTTCGGTAAGGGTGGGGAATTTTTAGAGCGTCAGGGCGATATTAGCTTCCCAAGGACCCTGCTGCTTGGAGATAGACTTTAAGGCAATGATCGGTACGCGTTGCTTTCACTCGTTGTTACAGTGGCCTTCTATCCGCTTTATTATTATTCTGACATCGGTGACTAGTACTAGCAGATGGCCTTTTTCCTGCCAGGATTACCGACTAAAGATTTGTGTTTCCTCATATTGCATCTCACCTTCCATGATTTCATTATAGGGTGAGTTGGGAGACCCCGTTATACATTTTTGTCACTCCTCCGTCTTGGATCCGTGTTAAGTGGGTCCCTGTCACCACGGCATGGCGCGTCCTCGGGTTCCGGATGAAGGAACGGCCTTCAGTGATGGAGGGTAGCTGCAAATACATTGACTAAGCAGTCGCGGACAGCAGACAAGGGGTGGTCCTCCAGCTTTGGGGTTGGGCGAGGTGCTAACAACTCTTCACCGTAAAAAAAGTATGATGTTACGAAACATATGGACAAGCCTCGGACCTGGACCGATTCTTTGGTACGACCCCAGCTACGGAAAAGGGATATGAGTTTTGGAACATGGAATGTGAGGAGCTTATATAGGCCAGGGTCACTTATGACAGTGGCCGGGGAGTTAGCTAAATATAAATTAGATTTAGTGGGTGTCCAGGAGGTTAGGTCGGACAAAGAAGGGACTGTAAGAGCCGGGGAGTGTACTTTTTACTATGGCAAAGGGCAGGAAAATCATCAATAGAGAACAGGATTTTTTGTCACCAGAGAGTAGTATCAACAATCAAGAGAGCGGAGTTTGTTAGTGATAGGATGTCATACATAGTGCTGAGAGGCCGCTGGTGTAATATCATTGTTCTGAATGCGCATACACCAACAGAAGAGAAACGTGATGATTCAAAGGACAGTTCCTATGAGGAATTAGAAGGGGTTTTTGATAATTTTCCTAAGTACCAAATGAAAATTCTGTTAGGAGATTTTAATGAACAAATGGGGAGAGAGGATACTTCCAAACCGAGTATTGGGAATGAGAGTTTACATCAGGATAGTAATGATAATGGTGTTAGAGTAGAATGCAGGACAAAATGACAACATAAAGATAGATAGTGAATCATTTGAAAGGGTGGAAGAATTCAAATATTTGGGAACAACCCTAACTACTTGAAACTCCATTCATGAAGAAATTAAGAGCAGATTGAAGTCGGGGTATGCTTGCTATCATTCGGTGCAGAATCCTTTGTCTTCCAGGTTGCTATCCAAAAGCACAAAGATTAGGGTATACAGAACTATAATTTTACCTGTTGTTTTTTATGGGTGTGAAACTTGGTCTCTCACACTGAGGGAGGAACAAAGACTGAGGGTGTTCGAGAATAGGGTGCCGAGGAGGATATCTGGGCGTAAGAGGGACGAGGCAACAGGGGAGTGGAGAAGACTACATAACGAGGAACTTTAATGACCTGTACTCATCACCAAATATTATTGGGGTAATCAAATCGAGAAGAATGAGATGTGCGGGACATGTAGCACGTATGGGGAAAAGAGAGGTGCATACAGGATTTTGGAGGTGAGACCTGAGAGAAGGCGACCACTTGGGAGACCCAGGCGTAGATGGGAGGATAATATTAAAATGGATCTTCAAGACGTGGGGAGGGGCATGGACTGGATTGAGCTGGCTCAGGATAGGTACAGGTGGCGGGCTGTTGTGAATGCGGTAATGAACCTCCGGGTTCCATAAAATGCGAGGAATTTCTTGAGTAGCTGAGAAATTGTTAGCTTCTCAAGAAGGCCCGTGCTCCATGGAGTTAGTTAGTTCTTCGCCTTAGATACGAATGTGCTCCTTCAAACATTATGAATATCTGTTCAATCCTTGTGACGAGATACCAGACGTCACGCCCAGTACGGAAGTGTGCTCTCATGCTTGTGCGGGATGTATCCACTTCAATTCCCGAGCAGGACGCAAAGTTTATCACTGAATTTTTCTCGTTACCTTCTTCAATAGCCGCCCTACGAACGTGCTGATACATGCACAGTAGGTCATGGCCGCTTACTGCCCCAGAGTTCGAGCTCGTTCAAGAATTGTTGCTCCGTTGTACTTGTCATGACCCGATGTGTAGTGCTTTCGTGTATGAATTCAGAGGTGCAGGTGGACATGCCGCGAAGGCGTGTGTTGGAGGGGAGGTATAGCGCGACGCATTTTTAGCCTCGGCACAGATGGAAGTCAATAGTTATCGTGACTTCTCAGCCGTATTACCCCTGTTAAAGCGCTGTGTGTGCCCATTCAGTTGGAGGCTGCGTGAGTGCCACAGTCGGTATGGACATTTTGAGGAGCGTAACTTCTCCCTCGAAGGGAATCGAACCACAGGTGTTGGTTTTTAGGTGTTTTCTCAAAATTGCGAAAAATGAATCAGCTTCATCATGTCCGTCCGTCCGCATGGAATAACTCGCTCCCACTGGAGGGATTGTCATGAAATTTGATATGAGTGTTTTTCAAAAGCCTGTCGAGAACATTCACGTTCCATTAAAATCTGACTAGAATAACGGGTACTTTACACGAAGCCATATGTACATTTATGATAATATCTCGCTGAATTATTCTTAGAGAAATGTTTAAGACAGACTTTGTAGAGAAAATCCAAAAACATTTTATGTTCAGTAACTTCTTTTCAGAAAATCGTGTCGTTTGTGAGATAATGCGGAAAACTATGGTAGAGCCGGACAGGCCACAGATGACAATATAATACGACGCATGCGCTTGGCGTGCTGGGTAACTAAGGCTACAGACACACACTCAGAATTTGTAATAACTATTGCTTTTCCACGACAACAATGGTTACGCGAAGGACATTCAGTAACTCCATGGAAGAGAGTTCGGCTTCAGTAATTGATATTGCTCGGCTAGTCGAGAAATTTTACATATTTGATGCAACCAATAGCTTCATACTCTTCTTCACAAAAAAGGGCATTATTTACACATTGATACAGGGTTATCTGCGTTGCCTTGTACGTGTTTCTTGGTTCATTAACGACCCACTCCCAGCCCTCTGTGTTTAACGTGGCATATTGTTTCTCTACAAAGAACGACTGCCCCGCATATCTTTGTAACTCCTTTGGTTTCAGTACGCTAGGCAAGTGGTGAATGCACGGGACCCTACGCACGTGGAGGAGATTATGACAGCTGCGAAAAGAAAGCTGGAACTTAATTTATGTGCTATTGTCCTCGAGCAGTGACGCAAGTACTAGGGTGAGGGGTGGGGGGTTCGGTCGAGACCGGGTTCCAGGCCCCAGGGAGGCTCCCCTCTGTATTCAGGCACCCAGGTTTAATTAAAGGGCTTGTTACGTAGCTGACAAGCCACACTTTTAACGCTACAGTTATCCACTCTGACTTTTTAAGGTAGAGTTACTTTTATACCTCAGGCGAAGCGTATGATAGATGAACGATGTTATCTATATATTGTTTGTGTTCTTTTGTAGAATATTGTGGTTTGTAGCATTGGATGAGAGCTACTTATAGCTAATATGCAGAATTCAGGTGTTGTGGATTGTTATGTTGATTCAGTAAGCTTTTCGCTTTCAAATACTATTAATTTTTGTGAACATGTGTAGTCACAGGCGTAACCTGGCTGATAACATTAGGGGGGGGGGGTGCAAAACAGATCATAGGTATTAGGAAATTTGATTTGCGAAGGAGTCAGGTGAGAAAGAGGACGAAGATGGGTTTGAACCAGTCCTTAATATACAGACACCTCTTTCCTCGAGTCACCCCAATTTTTTATTTTCCCCTCTTCAACTCGGTGGCCAAGAAAATGTTCTTAGACTGAAAAAGTATTGGGGGCGTTTGCCCCCTTTGTCCCCCCCAAGTTACGCGTAATTCTAAAATAAAAATGTAAATAAAGAAATAAATGAATAGTATATAAATAAATAAACAAACAAATACAAAGCTGATAAAAGTCGATCCCTTAAAGCCGTGTAATTTCGCAATTCGAAAACTCAGCTTGACATAACAGAAGCATTAGTTACCGCCAAAGGTTCTGATGAGTTCAGGGGTGGTGTTGGGCGGGGTCATTGTGTGAAGTAGAATCCCTTTTTGGTGTGGTGAAATTGGGCTTAGATCAGTCATATAAAATGCAGGTTTGTGTGTGCGGAATGATTGTCTTCGTATTACTGTGGTGTTCAACGAATCTCTAATTTGTGCGCGCGTATGGGGGGGGGGGGGGTCATCGCCAATACGCCTTGCGTTCATAATCTGTTTTTGTGTTTCGGGGAGGAGACAGAGATTGCGTATCTGGAGAACATTAACAGTTCTAAAATGAGGCGTAAATCAGAATGACAAGAGCCTGAGAGAAACGCTTAACCCGTTAAAACACGTCGATGGCTGAGTTTTGATTTTCTGCTTGTGGTTTATTCAATGACGCTGCATATCGCAGGGTATACAGTTTCGAATGGTAGTGTGGCCAGTGGTTAAGATATACAGAACTGTAATTTTGCCTGTCGTTTTGTATGGGTGTGAAACTTGGTCTTTCACATTGAGGGAGGGACATAGGCTGATGGTATCCGAGAATAGGGTGCTGAGGAAGATATATGGGCCTAGGAGGGACGAGGGAACAGGGGAGTGGAGAAGGCTACGTAACGAAGAGCTTTATGTACCGTACTGCTTACCGAGTATTATTCGGGTGATCCCATGAAGAATGAGCTGAGCGGGGCATGTAGCACGTATGGGGGGCAGGAGAGGTGCATACGGGGTTTTAGTGGGGAGACCTGAAGGAAAGAGACCACTTGAAAGACGTAGGGGTAGATGGGAGGATATTATTAAAATGGATCTTCGAGAAGTGGGATGGGGCATGGGTTTGATTGATCTGGTTCAGGCTAGGGACAGGTGGCGGGCTGTTGTGAATGCGGGAACGAACCTTCGGGTTCCATAAAATGCGGGGACTTTCTTGACCAGCGGATGACGTGTTAGTTTCTCAGGAAGCATTGTCTTCCGTTGAGTTAGAGTGATCAGCGAATGTTGAATAGGAAAGACTGTGGAAAGTACTTGCAATGACATAATTGAATTGTTTATTTTGTAGAAACCGTGAATCGGCATGTCTTATGTATGTAACACATCTTTCTTGGACTGGGGGGGGGGGGGTGTCCGACAGGGTGCCTGCGGCGCATTTACAAAAGGTGTCGCGTCTGTGAAATACGGTTAGTTGCATTCATGCGATGAGTTTTGTTTTCTGGTAAAAGTTTAGTGAAATGCCATTTTGAAAGGATTCAGTTAGGGGTATTACTTTGTAATTTGGCTGGAGGGACTAAGGAAAGTAATGTGTTTTAATTGAAATTGGATTTATCGTTCATACCAACATATACACATAATAGAAATTAAGTATCATACACAACTTTATGTCCTTTTACGTGTTTCGGCCATTAATCCGCTATCTTCAGGGAGGTCTAAGTACAAAGGAGTACATAATGACAATGCACTAATCTCTTGTGTACAATATTAAAATGTTAAAGTTACAAAATGTGTAAAAACGCAGTCGTAAAGTACAACAGCGTGGCCACCATGGTTGTTACGGTGTTGGTACGTTCCTAGTTAAAGTTTTTAGAGTACGTGCAGTTATATGTACATATATACCTGGCCTTGACATAGTCGATGCAGAAGGATAAAGTCCTTGTGACGTATGTTGGTGTGTACTTTGTACGACGGTGTTGTGTGCTGTAGGTTGGTGTGATTGAATGGTTACGAAAGCAGTGCACGGTATGAATAATTGGAAATTCGAAATTGGGGTGTTTGGACAGGTTTTTAGGCCCGTTCGCAAAATTGCGAAAAGTGATTATTAGTTTTGTCTGTCTGTCTGTCTGTCTGTCTGTCTGTCTGTCCGTCCGTCCGTCCGTCCGTCCGTCCGTCCGTACACATGGAACAACTTGGATGCAGATGAACGAATTTTCATGAAATCTGATATTTTAAGTATTTTTCAAAAGTCTTTCGAGAAAATTCAAGTTACATTAAAATCTGACAATAATAACGGGTACTTTACGTAAAGGCCTCTATACATATATATCTCTCTGACTTCTTAGAATGAGAAATGTTTCAGACAAAAGTTGTAGAGAAAATAAAAAAAATTTATGTTTAATAACTTTTTTCCGGAAATCGTGCCGTTTATGAGATAATATGGAAAAAAAAATGTTGTAGAGCCAGACAGGCCATAGGAATATAATACGGCGCATGCGCTTTGCATGCTGGATAACTACGACTGGACGCCTGCTGGATAACTAAGGCTATACACACACCTTCAGAATGTGTAATACTGGTTTTCCACGGCAACAATGGCTACGCGAACGCGCTTGAATGTTACGTTGTACGTGCATTGCGTGTCTTATTAGTAGTATAAAGTTTATCAAAATTCCTTCGTTGGTTAATTTCTTACGTGTGGAGAGACAGGAGGAGAATTGCGTAGCGGGCCTGTCTGTCGGGCAGTTCACATATTTGTTCGAACTTTTCTTTTCTTTGCGAAAACGCGAAAGTCGTTACCGTCTGTGGAGGAAAAGACGTGGGTGTGTTATCACTAGTTTGACCTTGACTGGCCCTTGCGTGCAAGAAACACCGAACTGTGTGTCATTAAAAGTAAATTGCCTTGCCGTAAAACATTACGAAACAGTTCCATGTTGGGAAGATAACCATCATCTGTGATGTGGCAACATGTCGTCTGGTAGGTACGTACCGACGTTTCAGAAGAACCTGCTTCCTGCATCATGAGGATAGATCTACCCTGATGGTGTACTGGCGTTTATAAGGAACCCGCTTAGTCTGTAAGCAAGGTTACCGCAATGATGGCGGCAGCAGGTTACTCTGCAACGTCGATAAGTGTCTGCCAGACCACAACTTTTTGATGTAAAATCACTGTTACAGACTGCGCCACCGTCTGTAATTTGAAAATTTTTCTTCACGTGGTGGTTGGTTTATTATGCAACACGTCGTGTAGTAGGATCCTTTATAAGTTATAAAGGTGTGGAAGGAAGCAATCTTTGCCTAGCCCGACGTTCTATCACCTGGAGGGACAGAGTAAAACGGGAGTGATGGTCTGTGGCCCGAAATTTGAACAGAAGACCTTTCGAATACGGAGGAGTGCTAACCAAGCAAGCACTCGACCGCGGTGTTGGGCTCTGCCTCCGTTGTTTAGGGGTACTGGTAGGGAGCAGTTACAACGGAGGTATGTTATTTAAATTCGCACTTTTCACGTTCGTGGCTTGTGTGTCTGTCAGAATGTCTCCCATTGCGTGAGTCCAGTGTGAAGCCACAAAATGCACGGTGCGCATTGCAGGAACAAAATGCAATTTTTACGGTAAAATACAGCAGAATTCCAGCCTTCTGGAAAAAATGTGTGTTGGTTCCGTTTGGTGTGCCGGCTTTCTGATAGGAAACTCGGGCCTATCAGTCGGGCAGTGCGAGGTGCACCTCATCCAACAAAGAAAATGATTTTTGGTAAATTGTCACTGTGCAGACACGGTGTAGTAGTACTCACTACCACATTTGTAACACGGATGAGACGGGGATATATGATGTTCTGAAAACATTTAAAATTGTGACTGGAAAGGGGAACGAAACACGTGGGATTACAAGGTGAGGCGATCACCATGGCTATAGCTGTGAACGCCACAGGAAGTGTCCTAGCAACATTTGTCTCAAGCAAGTTATTTATGGACGTTCTCTTTCGTAATCCTCCTGTTACTTCCTTCCTTTTAGGTTCCAGTATCTTCTTCATTAACCTTTAAAGACGAAGATTAAACTGAATTATATTTAAGGATTCTGCACGTACCGCGCAGTAAACACACTCCGTCTCGGATGTACAAACCAGTCAGTTAAGGCTGTGTTGGGAAATAATTGCTGTTTATTCTGAGATCCATACAGAACACATAAATACACTGTGCGGGCAGAAGGTAGAATTTGTTAATGTTAAACCCGATCGTACGTAAAGTGATCACTGGGCTCTAAAGGGTTATATTAACCCTTTAAAGACGAAGCGTGTCTGTTTTATATAAGGACTCAGTGCGTACCGTGCTGTAAACACTCTCCACTTCGGTTATAAAAACCAATCTCTTAATGTTTTATAAGGCAAAAGTTGCTGTTTGTTCTGAGATCCGTACAAAACACAGAAACGCAACGTGGCACCACGTAGAATTTTTTACTGTTAAACCTGGTCGTATGTAAAGTTACCGCTAGGCTTTAAAAGGTTAAAGGACTTAGATTGTACAGTACATGTTAATGCAAAAGAAATGTATCTGTACAGAATTAAGATCTGGTAGCTATCGAGTGGTAAATGATTTTGTAATTTTGAACGAACACACAGTGGGCAAGAAATTTGTTTACGCATTGGTGTAGCACATCCTTTCATGTTTTTATGCGATGCGGCCCGCGTGTGTGAGAGCACTGTCATACCGAAAGGGAAGCCCACTAGGCAGACAACCACTGTTTACGCTCGTACAACACACACTGCATTAGTATTGGCGACACCTTTCATCAGCTCCGCCTTGAAATTCCAGGAACGCCCTCAACTTTCAAATAATATCAGGCATGACGACGATTGTGTGTGCTGTACATTTACTAGGTTTTAGCCTCTTTCCTCCCTGACAAGGAGAGTGTGGGGTTTGTGAGATAGTCACGGTATATGGGTGCCGTCATTTATGCGTTTGAACAAGTTTACTGATTTATGCGGAACATAGTACAGGTGCGGCAGAAACTATTAGACGATTTGTAATTTTAAAAAGAACATTTTAATTAAAATTAAAATATTGAGTACTTACATAAAACCAAGCTACAAAGGAAAGCATTGTGTTATATGGTCACTTTTTGAAAGTAGTGTCACTTCGATGAGCTCCACCGGATTCCAGGCAAAACTCAACACACCGCCTAACACTGCATCACTTTCCGCAACCTATCCTGTGGAATTAGGGCAATACCAGCTCGAATGCTATCGTTCAGATCCTGGAGAGTGTTGGGTCTATTCACATACACTCTTGCTTCAAGTAACCCCATATGAAAAAGTGGCATGCTGATAAATCGGGTGATCGCGGAGGCCACGCTTTGTCCTCGAAACGAGACACGACGTGTGTCCGGGGTCCGGTGGAGCTCATCTAAGTGAGACTAGTTTCAAAAAGTGACCATACAATATAATGCTTTCCTTTTTAGCTTGCGTCTATGCAGGTACTCAATATTTTCATATTACTTAAATTGTTCTTTTTAAAATACAAACCGTCTAATAGTTTATGCCCCACCCTGTATGAACTCTATGCCATTGGAGGTTACCTAGAGCTTTTCTTTTTTTAATTTTCTGTAACGAGTAATAGACGATAGAGCAAGAAGAGTGAGATGGGCGGGGCATATGGCACCAGTGAGAGACAGGAGAGGTGCATACAGGGTTTTGGTGGAGAGTCCTGAAGGAAGGAGACCTCTTAAAGACGTGGCATGGTGGCATGGACTAGATTGATCTTGCTCAGGATAGGGACAGGTGGCGGGCTCTTGTGAATGCGGTAATGAAACTTGGGTTTCATAAAGTGCGGGGAATCTCTCGACTACCTAAGGACATGTTAGCGTATCAGGAGGGCTCTGCTGCATGGTGTTAGTTACAAGCAGTAATAACAGCATGGCGGATTTGAGACCGTGAGATGCGGTAGGGACGCTGTCGCCATTTTGTTTAGGATTCTGGAATGATATAGAACGCCACATTACAGTTTTGCATAGCTTTAGTTTGGTGGAGGTAATGCAGGATTGTTGCTGGGCGTGTGAAGTGTGGCACGCGGGTAGATGCCACATAACTGCACATTATGCACGAATTGTCATTTATAAGTTAGCAGATGCAAGGGCGGCGACCGTGAGCATTTTTTAAGCTGTATCCACACTGCTGACAGTAGAGAAGGGTTTGGAGAATTCGAAATAGGAGGACAGGTAATTCGCACCGTGCAATATGCAGATGACCTTGTGCTACTGGCTAAGGAAAAAGGGCTGCTATAGGTCATGATTGATAGACTAAGTGAAACTGGAAGACGCTGTGGAATGGAAATGAATGTGGAAAGAACTAAGGTAATGAGAATCTCAAGGCAACCATCCACAGTAGAGATTATGGTAGATGAAAAACAGCTGGAGAATGCGGAATATTTCAACTATTTGTGTAGCATGATTACAAATGATGCAAGATATACACGTGAGATTAAATCCAGGACTGCCCTGGCTAAAGCAGCATTCAACAAGAAGACTCTTTTCATCAGCAAATTGGACTTAAATTTGAGGACGAAGCTAGTAAAGTACTACATTTGGAGCGTAGCTTTGTATGATTCTGATACTTTGACGCTTCGGAAAGTAGATCAGAGATACCTGGGAAGTTCCGAAATGTGGTGCTGGAGAAGGATGGAGAAGATCAATTGGACCGATCGTGTGAGAGATATGAAGAAGTATTGCATGGAGTCAAGGAGGAGGGGAATAATCTACATACAGTAAAAAGAGGAAGGTACTGCCTTCTAAAACACGTTATTGAAGGAAAGATAGAGGGAAGGATAGAAGTGACGGGAAGACGAGGAAGAAGACTTATGCAGCTACTGGATGACCGTAATGAAATGAGAGGATACTGGAAATTAAAAGAGGAAGAAATAGATCGTACTCTATGGAGAACTCGCTTTGGAAGAGGCTATGGACCTGTCGTAAGGGAGACGACTGACTGACTGGGTGAATGAATGAATGAATGAATGAATGAATGAATGAATGAATGAATGAATGAATGAATGAATGAATGAATGAATGAGTGGGTGTGTGGGCCGGGATATCTCGGTGTAGCGACTCGCTACGGGCTGGACGGTCCGGGGATCGAATCCCGGTGGGGGCGAGATATTCCGCACCTGTCCAGACCGTCACCGAGCCTTACCCAGCCTCCTGTACAATGGGTACCGGGTCTCCTTCCCGGTGCAAAGCTGCAGGGGCGTGGCGTTGACCCCCCACCCCCATATAGTGCAGAAGGTAAAGAAAGAGTACAGCTGTACCTCTACTCCCTTCCTTTGTCTTTATGGCGTGTTCTTGGACTAAAGTGCTTCAGGACAGGAAACGAGTGAACGTTTTGACGAACGGCATTGTTCCGTAGTATGCAGGGTGACTGTACACGCGACTGTTAGCTAACTCCTTAAATTGCAGTGGTAACGTGACATAACGTAAAAAGTTTCTCCAGAAGTCCGTGATTTCAGGCTTTCGCCGCGATGTTGATGAGATCTGCGCTGCTCTGGGGGGTTACGCAGCGTCGAGTGGTAATCCTTTACCGACGTTTCGGGACAACATATCGGTCCCATCTTCAAGTCAAGCAGTCCGGAGAGTTTCGTTTAATTGTGAGATTAAACAGCGCTACTTTTATATAAGTTTTTCCGATTTTCACTGCGTCATTCTTCCGTGTTTGAACCCGTTGTAGTGCTGCAGGTTGATACGGATGTGGAGGAGGGACATGCTGGTTTCAGCCCTGAGTATGGAGACAGAATATTTTTTCCCTAAACGTCGGTGTCAGTACTCAGCATTACACGGTGTTAAAACCGATAAAGTCTGAGGAGTAATTTTTCTGAACGTGCATTAGACGAATTGACAATAATTTAAATGTTTTTTATTTTCTGTGAAGACGGAATAAAACTTCTGTTTATTATTCATATCTGCGCAGTCGTTCAGAATGATAACGAAGGCATGCTGCATGTTGTGTGTTACCCTCTAGAACTGTCTCGGATTCGAAATTAACTATAACCTCAGTTTCTGCCTCAGAGTAAACACAGTTCTTGTTCGTTATAAAAACAGATTGGTCGATGTTTAGGGATACAAGCGTTGTTTTCTGTGAGAATCATATGAAACACATAAACACACGGTGTGGGCGGAATGTAGAGTTTCTTTAATGCTACAGCAGTTGGTGCGTTTAGTTACCACTGGGTTTGGAACGTAGGTGTTCTACCTCCTTATGGCAAACGACCACACCCATTATTGTGGGCTGTTCGCGGGCCGCAAGTGGAAGAATAACAATAAGTGCTATACATTACCGCCTAAACTGTTGTGCAATTTTTATAGTATGTATATGTACACACACACACACACACACACACACACATCTGTACGTACACAGTGGAACTCGGTTGTAACGACATGAAAGGGACCGAATATTTTTTTGTGCCGGTGTAAACAACTGTCGTTGTAACCGATGAGTATAATGTTATAGTTAACGGTGACGATTGAATTGGTACCACAGAATATCTGACTTTATAGGCGAGGTGTCCTACAGACCGATGTCTTTATAATCGGGTTCAATTGTGTGTGTGTGTGTGTATACATATATGTATATATCATTAACAAATGTGGCCGCAGGCCGCATGCGGCCCTCGGGCCGAGGGTTGGAGACCCACTGTTTAGAAGGTTAGTAGTACTAAAACAGGTTCCTAATTACCGAGTCGTGATTTTTTTTTGTGATTTCAACACGAATGATTTCTGTCTAGTGCAAAACCACTGAAATCAACGAATGGGTTGCCGATATAGATACGTATTATGCAGTTGTTTGTATCTGAGTGGAACCTGAGCATAAGTCTTGGCCGTTTGGGTTGCCGAACTGAATTTTGCGCGTTTGAACGGAGGCAGGAGCAAAGACTTAATTAGCCATGGCCAGTAATTGTCCAACGACACTTCTGTGTTCCGCCTATCTAATATTTGGCGCATACGCAAGGAAATGTTGTAAAATTGCACCTATTATCTCCTGCATGTCTGAGATTTTCATAGAATTTGATGTTGGGAAGTTTTACGAAATTTTATCAGCACATCCCATTTTTGGTCAAAGTCGGACAGAAAAGCAGGCACATTACATGCACGACTATGCGCTTTTCTGCACATATCTCTGTAGTTGAGAAGTGGGCAATTTTCAAAGAGAAGTCGAGAAAAAGGTACAAATTTTATGTTCAGTGCGCTTTCTCAACAGCTTATATTCTCGAGACAAGTAAAGGGGACTGATTTAATCACATTATATATAAGAAGGTAAAAGATAAAGTTGTCCTTGTGCTCGCCATGAAGGAATATGGGGGAGTGGAGGAATAGCTACGTTCATTCTTAACCTTGCTGCGGGGTGGAGATGAGTGGCCACCTTCACGCCTCGGCTGTTTAACGCTCGGAGAAAAAGCCCTTGGTACTCTTTGGGTAGGAAGTTTGGTGGCCCCCAAGGCCGATCTGGACGTTTGGGAGCAGAGGAACCCTTCTGCCCCTCCTGGGAACCGAACCACGTTTCGTCGGTGGTCCAGCGCGTAGGCAAATCTCCGTACGGAGTTCACTGTACCGACTTCTGCTGTATGAGAGATCCTGATGAAAGTGGACATTTACGTGAGGCCAAGACTGCACTAAAATCGCGAAACGTGTAAGGTATATGCCGTAGGCCAGGCGTCTGAAAGTGTGCCTTGTTTAAAATTAATACAGTGTTAAGAGTACTATCATGCTCACATATCCAGTACCACAGTCCCTTCAGCGAAGTACCAGGATACGAAAATTACCAGGTTGCTAATTGGTCAGGTCTTGCCTGAGTTACTGTGTAGATTTGCTGGCACCTTGGCGTCGTTTATACCGCGGGAGTATTTCCGTTCTCGGAAAGATATCACCGTAAACCGCTGTCGTGAGAGATTGCAAATGTCCGTCTGTCAAACGAGATAAGCTTGTCAGCGTAGTATTTATTGTTCATAAAAGGTGAAAGGTAAAGTTTACCGTATAACCTGCCATGAAGACCCATAGGGGGATTAAAGGTATAGCTCTAGTCTTTCTTACAACCTTGGCGCTGGAGAGGGTTGGGTAGTCAACACCACGCCCCGGCCGGTTTACCCCGGAAAGAGACCCGATACCCATTTTACAGGAGGCTGGATGGTCCCCAGGGCTAGTCTGAACGGGTGCAGAAAATCTTGCCCTCATTGGGAAGCCAATCCCCGGACCGTCCTGCCCTTAGATAGCCGCTATACCGATGCTGTTCCGGCCCACTGTTTGTTGTTCACACGCATAGTCCGTGCCGAACGTTGCAATTGCCAACTCAGATAATCTGAACACAAGGAACTTTCTTTTGGCGAGTCGGAGTAAAAGACTTAGTATCGCATAGCGGATTCCATTTGCAAATGTTGTGGAGCCTTGTAAGAGCCTGTCTTTGAAAGTAAAGAAAACAACGAAAAGTTCTGGTTCCCTAAATTTGAAGTCTTGAAATCGTTTTCGTACTCTTCCCGAAGCGAAAGAGGGGACTGGAAGTATCGTTGAATACGCTGCGGCTCGATAGTGTTAAGAGAGTTCAGGCGCGGACAGTGTTACGCAGTTTGAATTCATTTTCCTACACTCAAAGCTTGGCTGAAGGCCCTGACGTTGTGGTAGTCTCGGTGGTGAACTTACCTTTACTTTGTATCTGTATGTTCGGATTATTCACGTGGCCAGTCGCTTTCACAAGACACGCTAAATCGGTTACCAACCCTTCGTCATCATTTATGCTCTTCTTGTCCATGAATAGCCTGATTTCATTGAAGGAATGAAAAACAAGATAGGCAGTGTACTATAACGTAACATTGAGGCGCGTTCGCGTAGCCATTGTTCCCTCGGAAAAGCAATGACTATTGTATATTCTTAGTGTTTGTTTATGGCCTTAGTTACCCAGCATGCAAAGCGTATGCGCCGTATTATATTGTCGTCTGTGGCGTGTCCGGCTATAGGTCGACCGTATTTTCCACATTATGTCATAAATGGCACGATTTTCTCAAAAAAATTATTGAGCATAAAATGTGTGTTTTGAGTGTCCCTACAAATACTATCTGAAACATTTCTCATTCTAAGAAGAAATGAGTAAGATATTATCGCAAATGTGAATGTCTTCGTGCAAAGCGGCTGTTATTATTTTCAATTTAAATTAGACTTTAATTTTCTCGAGAGATTTTCTTAAAATCCTCAAATATCAAATTTCATGAAAATCCGCGCACTAGTAGCCGACTTTCTTTCATGTAGACAGAAAGACGGACTGATAAACATGACAAAGCTAATAGTCGCTTTTCGTAATTTTGCGAACGCGTCTAAAAAGTCTTCAAAACAGACCACAGACTTACGCATCTCACAGTAGTATGATTAATTGCTTCGTTATAGGCCTACGAGTACGCACTTTCTGCTACTTGCGGAAATGCTACAAATTGCACGATGGTTAAGACGCTTGCATGAATGAAATTCACAGTGTTTCTGACAATGTATACACCACTGCTGCTCCTACACTGGTTCACTTTAAAACTCTTCACACACTGTGCTTCTTGATGAAGGATACAGACAGTCGGGATTAAGGAAGTAAGTGCTTTCCTCCAATTACTTTATTTCTCTTTGTAATTTTCTTGTACCTCCATTATTTTTTCCGATCATAGCCGGATCCACGTCAGTAACAATCTCATCCATTTTTTCCCAACAAAATTATTACACTTTTCTTTAACTCGGCACTTACATAGTGTACAACACACAAAGAGACTGCAAGACCCACGTATTTACACAGAGGAGAGAGAATATCTCATTTAAGCGCAACTGCCTGAGAGTAAATTTCTGTCTTTTTGTTTGAAATGCCAAAATTTAGTAACTTCGGCGTTTTTCATGTTGTCGTTCGATGGACCAGCCTTTCTTGCAATTCCAAGTGTCGTTAAGTTTATAATGTGCAGTATTTCTGAGCACTCTGGTCATTTCCGCGATACAACGAAACCGTATTTAAAATTGTTAACAAAGAAGGAAAGCTTCCACTGCACGTGAAACAACTGAATGTATCGTTGCCACCAAAGTAGTAGCGATTCAAGTACCTGGCGATTTTATTTAGTGTGGCCACTCACATGAGGGACCCGCGCACTTATTCAGTTACAACGTGAACAGCAAGGATGCTGCAGGTGTGTTCTTTGTTACTTCGATCTAGAAAAGTAAAGAAAGGCAAACAGTTTTGGGCACCTGCAATAACGAGTCGAATATTACTAAAACGAAACTTGTGCTGTCTATAAGAAGACCTGAGGACATATCCAGTGAAAGTTGTAGGTGCGTTCACGGACCTGTCCGCATGGTTCAGCTTCTCGTGACATTTTGTATTGAGAAATTGTACTAAAGATTTTGTGGAAAAAGTCCAAGTTTGCTTATAATCGGACCAGAGTGGCAGTTTACATGAAGACCTACGCAACTTATGGAAATATCTAGCAGAATCTGTGCGAAACTAAACAAATTTCAGATGAAGGTTGCAGAGGAAATCGAAACACATTTCATATAACTACGTTTTTTTTGTAAAAGTCGTGCCGCTTACGAGATAATTACGAAAAATACGGCAGACCACGAATATAATCATCGAAGAACTGACGATAGGTGTAAAACAGACAGCATGAGTTGGTGTAACGAGGTGTGACATTGTAATGGCTTAATGAAATAGACGTTGTAAAATCAGCATGCCAATTGTTGTTTCGTGACCCACTTAGTTTCGTGACCCACAGTTGGGTCGGGAGCCATGCGTTGGGAAACGGTAGCCGTTAGGGACAGCTTTAACTTTTGCTTTGCTAAGAGATAAAATATATTTCTTATCTCCTGTCACACTTGGATTGTAGTTTTATTTAGGAATGAGGAAACAACGTGATCCGTGAGATGTGGCTGACAGACTTGAGAATTTCGCAGTTCTGTTACATGAAATTTGTGATATTGGAGTGAGGTTTTGTGGCTGAACCTGTGAATGTAATAGAAAATTATTCTCATGAGTAGATGGGACATTATTAAAAGAAGCAGATGCACGAAAACACGGCCCATGCTGAGGCTGATACTAGCATTTTTTCGCCCTTCTCGTGATGCCTAACATTTCCATTTTAGTCCAGTGCTTTTGATCGTCATTCAGTTTCTTAACGCTGGTAGAAGCAACGACGTGAAAGTTTTGTCCTCGTCAGTATTGTCGTTATATTCTTTCAAGATGTCCAGTAACTGTTACAATTCGCCGTCTACGAGGCGTTGTTTATGCTCTGCTGGTTTCGAAGCCTACATTCACTGGTGCGCTATTGCTCCATCTTCTGCACCCTCCTGTCCTTAAGTATCTTGTGTGTCATTGTTGTTCATTGTTCTGTGTTTTGTACAGAGTGTGTGATCTTGTACTCTTACTAGGAGAAACACCGTTTGGCCAAGATACAGCCTGTGTGTGCGCAAGACTGCTCTAATACAAGCAGATGGCGTTGATTTCGGGTGGAAAGAAAGAAGGGATAGCTGTCCGTGCGCGCGCACCCGTATGTTTGTATGTCTTTGGTTTGTAAAAACAGTCATCAAGCGATAATCGTGTCGCCCGTGAAATGGAACATGCTGTGACTTTTTACTCGCCGCGTTTAAAAAAGTGGCCCCTGCACGCACTTGCATATACAGCAGTAGGTTTCACGTGGACGTATCGTGGTGATAACGCGCAGCGACCAAAGTCGTTCCTGCGCCGTTAGCCAAAAGGGCCTGCCCAAAAGTTCTTGATTGTAACTAAAATAAAATAAATGACAGGCAAATGAATGAGGAGGAATTAAAATACAATCGAACCCGGGTATGACGACTTCGGTTTATGCGACACCTCGTATATAGCATCAAATATTGTGGTATCAATTAATTCCTCACTGTTAACCACAACATTTTACTCCTCGGTTATAACACCCGTTTATAACAACACAAAATATTCAGTCCTTTTTATGAAGTTATAACCGAGCTCGAATTGAGTCCTTTTCGTGACGTTATAACCGAGTTCGACTGTAAATGATTCAGTGCTGTGGCAGGCCGCGTTCTGTGACTAAAGTACGATCTGCACGCGGGTCCTGTACAATGAAAGGATGGGCCGTGTGTGTGAGACACCTGCTTTAGGCATAGGACATTACGCAGTTGAGCGATTGTCTGACAAGGCTAAATGGTGGGGTGTTTTCAGCGGGAAATGCGGTATTGATGATGTCCAACTTAATACTCCTACCCTTTTGAAGCATACAGAAATACATCTTGATCATACGTCACGGGGTCCATATTCAACTTAGGTCAAATTCTTGAGGGACGTGTAATAGTGTTTGGAAGCTGAGGGGGACGTACAGTGGTGCCCCACCCAACACAGTGTTTGGGGGGCTGATTATGACGTGTTGGGGCAGAGCTGCATTGCGCAAACTTTATGTAAAACAGAGTTACATGAACGCGTAAGCGATGGTCTTCCTACCGCTTAAAATGCGTGTATTTTTGGACATTAAACATTCAGACAGTGCGCACGTGTCACGATAATTAGTTACGTACCATCAGGATCTTAAAATAACAGGACAGGCAGTGTGCGTGTAAACGTAACATTGAGGCGCGTTCGCGTAACCAACGTAGCCGTGGAAAACCAGTGAGTATTACATATTCTGAGTGTGTGTGTAGCCTTAGTTATGCAGGATGCAAAGCGCTTGCGCCATATTATATTGTCATGTGTGGCCTGTGTGGCTGTGCCATATTTTCCTACATTATCCCACAAACGGCATCATTTTCGGGAAAAAAGTTATTAAACATTAAATTATGTTTTGATTTTCTCTACAAGTTTTGTGTAAAACAGTTCTGATTCTAAGAAGTATTGAGCGAGATGTTATCATAAATGTACATAAGTCTTCATGTGAAGTGCCCGACATCCTCGTCAGATTTTATTGAAACTTCGATTTCCTCCACAGAGTTTCGAAAAATATTCAAAACCAAATTTCGCGAAAATCCGTCCAGTGGACGCCCAGTTGTTCCGTATGGACTGACAGGCATGACGAAGCTTACAGTTGCTTTTCACAATTTTGCGAACTCCCCTAAAATGACAAACACAATAACGTGTTACCACAGACGAACGAGAATTGCCACACGTGAACCTCCTGAACGTTATTATAGGATGCGCCAATATCACGACTCTTCGAAATTTCTTTTTGGGGCATCATGTGTGCCACTAATCTTGCTTTGGGGAGCATGTTGTAAGAGAAGGCACGTAAGAATCTCACAACAGTCGAGATAAGCGGAGAGATCGCGCTAGCACAGTGAGCCAGTACCACGGCGTAACCGAAGTGACGAGTATTTAGCACTATCCATGTTCCGTGCTGTAAACTAGTTAACAATATTTATTCTAGCACCTACACAGCAATCAAAAGGCAATAGTTCGTAAATGTATGATCCTGCTACTACATGTTTCGGTCTACAGAGGTCATCTTCAGGGGGGTGGTTATCACAGGAAGGAGTAGTTACGGCTAATTGTAATAGAGATATGCAGTTGTGAAGCTAAATATGTGTCAGATAAATCACATTGTAAAATGTAACTGGAACATATCACATGTATTCACATGTATCGTGAGGTTTTTTGTTGTTCAAATGCGAACAAGCTTCTAGGCCTATGCAGGTGCGCAGCCAGTGTTTGACTGGGAGGGGGCGCGCCGACCCTGACGCTCTATATAATTTGTGTGTGATTTTCAAAGTATGTTATCAGAATCATGTCGGAAGTATAACTGTAACGGAACACCGTTTGTAACTGCATTTGTATACATATAGATATAACTGCATGATCCATGACGTAATCACAGCGTCCCATCTTCTTGTGTTTTCAGTTTTTTAAATTCATTTTTCTAAATTTAATGTATTAGCCATCAGCCGATTTCAGTGGCTGATTTCGGCTGAAGGGTGAATCACTCAAAGCGTTTAATATCGTGTTTACAACATTTCTTTTTTTAAATTTCGGTTTTGGGAGTTTTGGGGGGGGGGCTGCAGGGTTGTCCCTGTGTAGACGTGACTGTTTATGTTGCGATGGATAATTGAGTGCACAGGAACAAACCCTGAACAACAACATGGGTACTTTCGACATAGATGTTGGTTTGCATTTGGGCAATGATACGTCACGATACATATGCATGCAAGTAATCTGCTCCAACAATCCAATTTTACCTTGTAATTTACTTAACACGTTTAGATTTATATCTGCATATCTGTAATGTAATTACCCATAACTACTTTTTTCTTTGGTAACCAGCTCCCTGAAGATGATCTTTATAGATCGAAACATGTAGTAGCAATGCCATACATTTATAAACTATCGTCTTTTGATTGTACAGTTGTTGGAATAAATATTGTAAACGAACTGAAGGGGCCTGGCTGGGGTAGCTGATGCTTCCTGCTTTGGAGGCGGTGGTGGCGGTTAAGTAACTTCCACGTGGTACTTCAGCGTTCCTTACTCTCCCCCCCCCCCCTGCACGTGTTATATGGAAGTATTTTCAGCATCATATAGTCGAGACCGTGCTGGGCAAAACCGCATCGGGCGAAGAGTTAACTGTATACCGCTGAGAATGAAAGTGGAGTCATAGGTTTAAACTGCAAAATAGCATGTACGGACAAGCCGAGGTAGGATAGCGGAGAAGGTGTAGTGATTAGGCTAAGGACTGATGCATGTAGGGATATGGGGTTCGATTCATGTTAGAATGAAGCGTTCTGTGGTTTTTGTAGCGTTCCAACTGGCTCGGTGGTCCGCCCATCCTACACACAACCGCCGACTTGGCCCCGGAGGTAAAGCGGCCGGGGTGTAGACCTGACGACTCATCTCCATGTAGTGTCAAAGTTAAGAGTGCATGGGGCTGTACCTCCAATCATACGTCATAATTACGTGGTGTCTGATTAAGGCCACGGAAAGCTTTACCTTTATCCATTTTATTTTTAAGTTACACAGCGTGAGTGAGTGAGTGAGTGAGTGAGTTGAGTGAGTGAGTGAGTGAGTGAGTGTGTTTGTGTGTGTGTGTGTGTGTGTGTGTTAGTGCAAGGGGTGGGCGTTCTCATTATCCTCTGTCCGTTATCTTCTCGTAAGTGGAACGGAAGGCGCGAGGAAGTTGTATATTTTGGAGCTTCATAATGTGTAATCTCCAGGACGTTGAGATTAGCGGGTCGTGTGGTGTGCAACCCAGAGATAAGAACTGAACACAGATTTTTATACGGAAAACCCGAAGATCTATTCATATGTGGGACCATCGTACTGAAATTCGTCTCGAAGTAACAATTGGGAGGGTGTAAAACTGGATTTGTGTGCGTGAGGATTGGGTTACGTAAAATGCGGGAAGATCGTCGCTACGTGAACAGCTGCTAGATTTCTAGGATGTTCGCTGTTACATTCAGTTACTTTGCTGGATTACTGTAGTTGTGTGCTAATCAGTTGTCGTTACTGTTAGTGGCAGTGATGTCGTGGGTGAACGTGTTGCGTGTTCATTAAGCGTGTACGTCTGTGTGTCTGAGCAACGGATGTTAGGTTTTAGTGTTAGAAGGTAAAACAAGTTTTTCCTGTCCACGCCATGAAGGCATACAGGCGGAGTAGAGGTAGAACTCCATTCATTCTTGACTTCAGCACTAGATGGAGGTGATGTTTTATTGTAGGGTGAATTAGTTGTAGGCCAGTATATTACGGTTTTGGCGGCGACCGGACACGGTCGAGATGCAGTAGACACTGCGGTGCCCGCCCTAATGTGCTCTGCTCTGCTCCACTATACTCTACTCTCTGCTCTTGTAGGGAGCATTTTTACCTGCGTCGTGTTTGTAAGCAACAACTCGCATTAGGTTAGTGTCACAGTAACTTACAGTCGGAAGCTGGCCGGATCGAATCTCGGTAGGGCACCAGTTACCCAGATTGCAATTCACGCAAATAACCGCCATAGTATGAGTTTGTATTAATTACCAATTACTGCACAACAAATGTTTTTACTGCTGCATCTGGCGGTTACCTATCAGGGAGTCACTTTTCACTAACGGGCACAGTGTACAGTATGTCAGTGGATGGTAATGTGTACATTTATTATTTACAGCAGTAGTCGCTATACAGTACCAATAATTTTATATATAGTTTAATTTATATGTATGATATTAAAATATGCTATGTTAACTGCGCGGGATATGTATGACATTAAGTATAAAAACCGTTCTAGTACTCACATTAGGACACGACGGCTTCCTGCCAGATGCTGTTCAAAGTTATCATTCACCCCTCGTCCTACCATCCGTGCTGCATAATCTCAGACAGTGACTGTCGTAAAGTGAACCGCAGGCAAGTAATTCTACGACCTTCACCCTCAGTTTCGGGTATGTGTTGCAAGTAAGTTTTCTGTCCCTGTGTGCGCCAGGAAGGCGTATGGCTCTGCTCACTCCGGACTTTCACACGGGTTGGTGGTGACCGGTCACTTTATGTCAGTGACTGCTTTACCCTCGGGGGAAGGGCCCTTGGTTCCCTCTGAGTAGGAAGGTGGGCCCCAGGACGGGATGGAAGTTTTGTAGACGAGATAATTGGGCCCTACGAGAGTCAAACCACGATCCCTGGGATGTCCCTATGTTGGCCCAGGCGTCCCGCCCCCATTAGTGGTGGGATTTGCTGTTAAAGGTTTTCTGTTGGAGAGAGAGGCGTAACCTGAAATTCCCGTCACAGTTGTTGATGATCCTTTAGTTTTATCAGCACGCAGCTGTATCCCGGTCCACAGATGGTTTGAAGGTGCTGTTGTTGGCCGGGTGCAGATATGACGTGTTCCGAGTTCACGTATTTCGTGGAACACTTGACATGTAGCTCCATGGGTCGAGCTTATGCTTGGAAACGCAGATAAGCTGCAGGCAGTAACTGTTCTAACAGGAAGCGGGTTGAGGCGCAGTGCAGTGCAGGTGATAGAGTGGGTGTGTTGGCGTGTGTCGCAACAAGAATATACTTTGTTACAGTGCAGTGTTTTAGGTCGTTATAAGATGTTTCGTACACAGAAAAGTACGTTGCATTCCTGTAGCAGGTTTTGTCAAATGGTACTGTTTGTAAATGGCGTATGGTACAAATACGATGTTACGTAGAATTTAAGGCACTTTTTTCCCCACATTTTTCCGAACTGACAATTAGGGTGCGTGTTAAATTCGAGGCATTTTTCACCCTGCCAAAGCCTTGAAAACATTTTCCTAGAAAAAAATGGCCTCGCTAAAAGAGTAGTAAATTTCGCGGACAGTGAAATGTGTTTGCTTCCAGAAACTTTTGACTCGTACAGAAAAATTCGTGAATGCAGAAACACTGATACCATATCATACAATACGTACAGAACGTCAAATTTGCATATGTGAGCGCCCCTACCGGTGTAATTGGGTATCACCGCCCTCAGTGGCGTGACTGTCCAGTTTTTCAGATGCTATGTTATCGTGTTTTTTGTTTTTATTGCGTTTATACCCATGGTAAAGCATTTTACGTATATCGGAGGAGCATTCTGTTTAAGAAAAGGAAGCAGGAAGAACAAATTGTAATGAAAATTTTAAATTTCCTTAATATGTTATGTATTTTATTTCATTCTAAATACAGTCGAACCCGGTTATTAACGACATCGGTTTATACTACACCTCGTCTATACCGTCAGGTATTCTGTGGCACCAATCATTTCCTCACTGCTAACCATAATGTTACATTACTCGGTTATAACGACACTCGTTTATAACGACACAAAGTGTTCAGTTTCCTTCATGACGTTAGAACCGAGTTCGACTATATACTGTATAATTTAAATTTTTATTTCAGTATTAAACACCTTTAAAACAGTTTTTTCTTGAAGAGCCCTTTTCAGAAATGGGATGCGTCTTAAATTAGAAGGCGTCTTTAAATTCGAAGTAATACGGTAAATCCAAAAGGGGTTTGACGATGGTATGTAAAGGTTGCTGGGGTTTGTTGCATGAAGTGGATGGATTCTACCCGGGATAGCGTAGCCGATTTAGTGACTCCGCTACGGGCCGGGCTACCGACGAAACGTGGTTGGATTTCGGGCAGGGAACGAGATCTCCTTTTCCAAAACATCCAGACCTGAATCTAGTGCTGAGATTAAGAGTAATTGGCGCTGTACTTCCGTTTCTCCATATGCTTTTATGACGTGTGCCGGCACAAGCACAAGTGTACCTTACGTGGATGTTTCTGTTCTCGGGCGATTGCCTACCCTACTGAGTGTCAGTGAGATTGACCCTTTCTAATGGGCCTAACGAGTAGGTGATTCTCGATATTGATTACTGCTATTGTGTTGGTATCATTGATTACCTGTGTCTATGGTTCCCGACGTTTCGGGATAAGATTGCTTGGCACTTGAAGGTGGGGCCGATAGGTTGTTCCGATACGTCGGTAACTAACTACCAATCTACGCTGCGTAACATCTCAGAACAGCGAAGATTTCAGTCTCGATGCAGGTGGTGTGTTCGTTGGATACGTGGTACCTACCTACCTACCTACCTAGCTATTTACCTACCTGCCTACGTACCTTACCTGTTTGCCAACCAACCAGCCAACCAACCAACCGACCGACCGCCCGCCCGCCCGCCAGCCTGTCTTCATACCTACATGCCTACGTACCTACCTGCCTGCCTGCCTGCCTGCCTGCCTGCTTACCTACCTACCTACCAGACCACACATAGTCATAAACCGGAATATTACGGCATGTATCTTCGCCAACGGGAAAACCTCAAATCTTGTATACGATGACGATATTTTGTGACAGTGACCACCACTCCTAGTTAGTTACGAGTCGATGGAAGCATATCTTTGTTAACTGGCTGAACGGACCGCTTGGCTCATAGTTGGTGTGTCCTGAACGTTCATGCCTATGTACGCTCTGCATTTTACGTCTCTGGTGAACTGACGGTCTGTTTTAAAAGTTGTGAATAGAGTAGGTTTGGAGAGGAGAGACGTAGTTCTGTGGGCTCTGTGACCGGTGCTTGCAGCAGCGCGTCTTCACTGTTCGTCGTTGTCCGATTGTGACAGTTGGGGTTTGTCAACATAATACGGAATACAACACTAATAAATTCACTACTCTATATTTTATTCTTACTGTATTTTACATAGCTTCTACATGTTTGAGCGTTATATGACGCCATATTCAGGGAGCTGATACCAGAGTGTCCATAAAACTTAACAGCAGTCAAATAGGTCACAACGGGCGTACACACATTTTGGTATCAACAGTGCAGAATATTACAGGCTCTGGTCAAAATAGCATAGGTAGATGTAATATAATGTTGGTGAAAGCATAATAAGTTTGTTTTTGTTAAAAGGGTTAGCAGTTGTACATATTTACTTTGTAATGGAATCTATATGTACAAACATCTGTTCTTCCTTGATCCAAATTGGATTCTGTCCCTGTATGGTGTGTAATGTATGGCGTGTGGTGCATGCTATGTAAGAGATAGTACGAATAAGATATAGAGTAGTGCATTTGCTGGTGTTACATAAGTTTCGTTCTTTGTCACAATGTACGGAGTAAGCAATGTAAAAGTTTATAATATGGAATTTAATGAAAAATCTGTGAAGCTGTTCTGCCGGCAGGCGGTGTAGTGCGTACCAAATGAGCGCATTTTTGCAGCTGTCCAAAACGTGGCCGACGATGTAGGTATTGTCACCATGTATGTATTTTTCACGTGCGTGAACAGAACAAGGAAGTGAGTGTGTCTTGAAGCTGCTATAACAGTGTGCCATAGTTCAAGCCGGTTTATTGCACGTTTTGTTCTGTGTGCAGCAGTGCGTGTATTTTGCGTCATTTCACTTGATCTCTATCGGTTGTACGGCCAATAAATGCGATATTTAGTGTGTAGTGCAGACCTTCAGCAGCATAATTATGGTTTGAATTTAGCACATGGCGTACGGAGTATCTTATTTATATGTATATAGTGATATGTATATAGTGTGTGTATATATATGTGTATGATTACAGTCCTACAGGATGTGACGCCGTGGGCTTGAACAAAAAGAGTAAAAATGTACTGCCAACGCGAATGTTACTTTATTATAAATTAGTTGTTTATTTACATAATCGAAATCGGTTTCGGCCTTGGGCCATCTTCAAGCGAAGTCATAAGTTAAAAACATTGCAATTTGTGCAAGATTTACAGCTGCCTTTCCCATTACATTTGTGTATACAATATACTTAGCATGAATCAGTATATCGCACCCCCACAAGAAAAGTGACACAACTCTAAAATTTTCAATTTTCAGATTATGTGGTCATTTTGTAGAAAATATTATTTTCTGAAAAACGAAAATTTTAGAGTTGTGTCACTTTTCTGGCGGGGGTGCGATATGTATGTTCTGTAAAGGTATTCATGAAACAGTAATGTACAAAATTATTTAGTAAAAACTTTCGAGATAGTAAAATGCAACTTTTGGTTAGTTTTCGGTATGCGAAATGAATCTTATGTGTATAGGTATTTAGCTACATGTAGGATTTACGTCTCATATTGAAAACTAACCAAAAAGTGCGTGATAAACTTTGAGATTTTATTGCCTCCAAAGCTTTTTACTTGGTGATTTTTTACATTACTGTTTTATAAATACCTTTACAGAATATAAAGATACTGGTTCAGACTAAGTAAATTATATAAGAAAATGTAGCGTTTGATCTTTTTAACTTATGATTTCGACCGAAGATGGCTGAAGGCGAAACTGGTTACGATTATGCAAATAACAGCTAATTTATAATAAAGTAACAATTGTGTTGGCGGCAGTGTTTTACTCTTTTTTGACATTGTGTACAACACAGTGGGATGTCTTCCTTAAAAAAGACTGTGTGCTTACCTTGATATAAGCGTTTCGGAGGAATTCGGTTGCCTTCATATAAGGCGGAGGACTGCAGTGGCACGTTTCGACGAAGTGTTGATACGTGTCTGCCAGTAGTCTTAACTACAGCCGTCAGACCGCCATGTCTGATATTAATTTCTGGTTTATTTAGCCACATTGTCAGTAGGTGAGACTGTATAACGTCGATTGTAATGGTGAGTGAATCAGGGCCAGCCTTAGGCCCATTGGACCGCTCTGACGCAATCGCCTCCTGCTTACACGGGGGCCCCGCGCTGTTGGTGATTCGCGCATTAGATTTTTTTAAATACGCAGTGTGATAGTGTGATACCACACAAAGCTCTCGGACAGACTTTGTAATGATTTTCTAACTTACGTTAATATACGTAACGTTAGTGCTTTTGCTCCGCACAATCACTTTCAGGGGCCCGCAAAAAGGATCGCAGTCGGGCCCCGCCTTTCCTAAGGCCGGCACGGAGTGAATGGTGAATACATAAGAGTGATGAGGGAAGCGTTTGTGGTGTGATTTGGTGTGTTTTCGTGGAGGGACTGAGTAAAACACGAACTTCACAGTGCTGACCAGTCGATTGTCGACTCAAACGTGCGGCACTTGTTTCAACAATAATAGAGCGTAAGGCCGTCAGTCATAACTAAGAGTGCTTAGAGTTAGGGCGGGGGTTGCCGGATACCGTTTTGTTTTTCAAAGTTTTTGGTATGTCAGCAATTTTCTAGTTTTTTTTTGTACCAGAATATGATCCGATGTTCTTTATTTAATAGCCTGAAAAGGTCTAAGAGATTAAGATAAATATAATCAAAGGTTTAATGATTCGAGTAAGAAAAGTGCAAAACGGGCTTCTGAGAAAAGTGGCTGCTAATGTCGGACGCTGTTGCTTTTACCATGTCTTCGTTGTCCCGTGACTTCAAACCACATATTTAAGCCTTCGTAAGGTATTGAATTTCAAACACCGTTTTTGACTTGCCAAAAGAAAGACCAACTGACATGTACCAGGTAATGTCGGACACCGCCCTGCTATCCGACTGTTACCACCTCCTCACGTCCGCAATGTGAATCGTTCTTACGCAAAGCCTGTTTGCACCAGCAGTGTCACTCATAGTGCATGTAACAGTTAAAAGTAAGCTCATTCGAACGCAGTATACAGAACTGCGACGAATGTAATAACTGCGTACTTAGAGAAGTTCTGCTTGCCTGTAAGAACACACAAAAGCGACTGTACACTGGGCGCAGTTGACTTTACCAGTATGGCGGCAGGTCACAACGGCTTTTCTGTGGTAGCAGAACTTAATTCATCTGTTCGTTGGAAAATTGCAGCACCCATGTCACCTAGAGAGGGGTATCCGGAATTGTGAGATCTATCCGACAATCCCCGCCCTCACTCTATTATATGTAAAATAATTTGCGTACGACATGTTTCGGCAGGAATAGACCATTGTCAGGTAGTGCATAATATCAGAGGAAACTAGGAAGTATTACTGCGATTTTAGGTGTTCTGAATCATTTTAGAACGGAGGTATGGTACAGTCTTAACGTTAAAGAAGAAGTAAGTGGGAATAATCTCCGGGAAGATATGTAATATATACTCGGATTAGTTATGCTGTGTTCTGATACAGTGTAAATATTTTATTACGAATGATAATTTAGGGCGTTTGTAGATAGATATAGGTTATGTTGCAGCCTTAAATGGAGAACAGTTAAGGGATCTCGTCCTAGTGCATTCTGTTGTCTTAGTGCATTCTGTTGTCTTAGTGCATTCTATAGATTCGAACCGTAATAATCAGGTTAAGTTCGAGCCCAGTGGCCGCGTGGTCTAAGGCATGGGTCTACGGTCACTCGCTTGCTGGGATTGCGGGTTAGAATCCCGCCGGAGGCGTGGTTGTCCCTTGTGAGTGTTGTCCGTTAGACGTCTCTGCGTCGGGCTGATCGTTCGTCCTGAAGATTCCTACCGAGTGTGGTGTGTCAAACTGAGTGTGATCGTGAAGCCTCGATAATGAGGAGGCCCTGGCCCACTAGAGGCTCTTGTGCCATGGGAAATGAACTGAATGTTTCAACGCGAGATTCGGTTAGAAAATGGACTTACAATTAATATGTATTTTTTTAATTTGAACTCTGCTAAGAGCAGTTGAGATGTATTTGTATTGCATTTCCACTATTTTCCCGCCACAATTGAGACATCATATTGTGGGTTCCCTGTTGATACCTGTCCCTGGCCAGTGTTATCAGCCATCGTGTCGCAAGTGTTGCCACCTCGCGATCATGTTTGATTTTCTGGAGGCGGCCAAGGTTTTGCTTCAGTGCTGGAAACAGACAGATTCCCCCGACATAATCAGCCACGTAAACTTATTTTATGGCCAGTTTTATGTTAAGCACACGAAGGTCGGGTTTCAGAGGTTGTGATATGTTTTTACTTCTCAAGTGTAGGTTGTTGAATTAGTTTTCTTGGTGAAGTGACTGGCTGTGGGCTGGAACAGCCAGGATTTGCATGGTTTAACGGTGTTGTCACATTTTTTGAAAGAACGTGTAAACTTTGCAAAGTATCATTTAGCAGCGCATAAGTACTTTCTTAGTAAATTAGCTTAAGGAAGCCGTGTAAATGTAGGTAGGTAATCTGCTTTGATTTATCACTTTGTGTCCGTCACCATGTGTGTACTAGCCCTGAGTTGTTAGGGTGGTATGATGTAGGAGAATGAGATGGGATGGGATTGTAGCGTACATGGGAGAGAAGTTGGTAGATCACTTTCCATTGCTTTACCCCCTTAGGCCTGCTATTCAACTTCCCACTTCTATCGTAGCGTTTTACCTGTACCCAACGCATTGCGTTCACTCCAGCATTGCTTTAAGAGGAGGACGAGCGGTTACTGCCTGTGATTCTTCACAGCACTATAGTTTCTGTTATTGTACTTCATACTGACCTTCATACTACCGGCGTGCGATCCAATTGGCCGCGCGGTCTAAGGCGTGGGTCTGCGGCCGAGCGGTTGCTGGGATCGTGGGTTCGAATCCCACGGGGGCATGGCTGTTTGTCTCTTGTGAGTGTTTGTGTTGTCAGGTAGAAGTCTCTGCGACGGGCCGATCTCTCGTCCAGAGTAGTCCTACAGACTGTGGTGTGTATCTGAGTGTGATCAAGTGAAAATAAACCAACCTCGACACCTACTGCGAGTAGGTAGAAGAGGGAAGGACTACGAAACGAAACTACTGGCGTGGTATTTCAATATTAGCACATGGTTAATGAGAAACGTATTGTAAGCGTGATGTTTGCCATCCCATTTGGCGTATGGGTACAAGGTACAAACCCATGCTTCCTCTGAGGGGCAGTCAGTCGCAACCAACACTTTTCTTTGTTTTTATTAATGAGCGACTAGTTTCGGCTTTACAAAGCCGTCAGAAGAAGCATGGGTTTGTACCTTGTACCCATACGCCAAGTGGGGTGGTAAACATCAAGCTTATAAAGGCCAGTCAAGCCTGCATCCATCGTTTTAGAAGCTTGAAAAGGAAACTCTACAATTGTAACGCAAATATTTTCTTCAATCAAACTTCAGTTTTACACGTATTTTATTTTATATTCATGTTTTTACCTTTTTACATTTTTATACAAAATTTTTATATTGTATAACCTTTTTATATTGTAAAAGGAGAAGGCCTACCCCTTCAGCCCATGCAGAGTTGTCCATTCTTGTTTATGAAAAGCCTGATAATGGCTTTGTAAAGCCGAAACTGGTCTCTCATTAATAAAAACAAGGAAAAGTGTTGGCTGTGACTGATTGTCCCTCAGAGGAAGCTTAGAAACGTATTGTTTGAAAAGAAGATGAAACTGAAGTAAGCAGCATTGTTGAAAATAAGACAGATTATGCGGCATGTGTTAAAGGTGCAGTAAAGTTGCTTGTTGCATAAATATGTAAAATGAATTTCTAGGGGCGCGGGTCTTTGAAAGGTTAAGAGGGTTAACGTAACTCTGTTTGTGTGCAGCCTCGACGCAGGTGGTACTGACGGTGCAGCAGAGGCCGGTGCACAGCCAGCAGCGATCCGCGAGCACTGGATTGTCATCCCCCAGTCTCCACGCCCGCCCACTGCATCATCACCATTCTGCACCAGCCAGAGCCACTGACCGCATCACCAGCCCCCTGCCAGTTGACGTAAGTAGGCTATCGAACGAGGGACGTTATCTCGATCATGTTGTTGTGGGAGCGGACCGGGATTGCTCAGTCGGTATAGCGATTCGCTATGGGCTGGACGGTCCGAGGATCGAATCCCGGTGGGGTGGGATTTTCTGCAGCCGTCCAGACTGGCCGTGGGGCCCACCCAGCCATTCTGTATAATGTGCATTGGGTCTCTTTGCCGGGGGTAAAGCTGCCCGGGCGTGTCGTTAACCACCACGCCCATGTAGCGCCGAGGTTCAAGAAGCAGCGGAGCTGTACATCTACTGCCCCTCTGTGCCTTCATGGCAGGTTACAGGGTGAACAGTACCTTTACCTTTTCATTTTTGTGGGATGTGATGCCGTGTAGTTTGGTAGATGGTCTTTGACATATGGGAGGAATGATTGGAAGGAGCACGGCGTTACCTCCCGGGTCTTAATGGTGGTTTACTTAACGAGGCTGTCGGTAACCCCATTTACCGGCCATACTTTATCCGGAGATAAGGCGGCTGGACCGTGAACCTGACCGTCGTAATCTAGTGCCGAGGGTAAGTATGCGTGGAGCTATGCCTACACTCCATAATTCTTCATGGCATAGTGCTTAATTAAGCACACCGAAAAGTTTACGAATGCGTTGTCAGTGATGTTATCTTTGTCTAATTGTTACTTAGATTTGTTGTTATTGTTGGGAGTGTGGTAAGAGAGGAGGCTCGTTGCCATTTGGAAGCAGGTCGTGACGATCAGATGTAATCTCTTGGTTACACAATTTATTCTGTGTCGAAATATAACCCACCCTCCAGGTCATACGAGCGGAATGCGTTAAAAGAGTTTCATTGTATTTTATTAGTGCGTTGTAATGACTGTAGCATAGTAGTTTAGTTATTGGTTCAACCAGATCCTCCTATAAGTAACAGTCCGTAAGTTGAAAACGGGAACATGTCCGCTCTTCAGCCTTTTGTTTTCTTGTAGTCTGCAAGTCAGGCAGTGCTGCAAGTGTAATTGGAACATGGAACAAAACCTCAAACGCTGCCTTTAATTCAGGAAGCAGATTTGTCATAGAGTGTGTGTTGTATAACGGCACTGTCAGTTTCCAAGATTATATGGTGTCGGTGGTGGGTGAATAAGTATGAGGCATTGGTGGAATGACATTGTCAGGAAAACCTGTCCTAGTGTCACTTTGCGCATAGAGAGTCCCACGTGGTGGACTGCCTGGGCCTGGGCCTTCGCAGTGAGAGCCCTGCGACTAACCGCATATTCACAAACCGCACGGCCCCCACATGTCTTAGAGGCATTTCGTTTTCCATCTTGGAGGTAGAAGCATTTTGGTGCTCCTTCTCGGTGTCTTGAAGGTGAAGGCATTACTGTCGTCACTCACAGTCTTCACCACCGTGAAAACCACAAATTTCATCATAACAAACCGATACGAAATAAAGTGTGGTATTCACATGGGAGAATGTGGAATGTTTCAATTATTTGGGTAGCGTGATAACAAATGATGCAAGATGTACACGTGAAATTGAACCCAGGGCTGCCATGACGAAATCAGGATTCAACAAGAAGAAGACTCTTTTCACCAGAAAACTGGATTTAAATTTAAGGAAGAAACGAGTAAAGTGCTACACTTTGAGCATAGCTTGGTGTGGTGCTGAAACTTGGACGCATCGGAAAGGAGATCGGAAGTACCTGCGAAGTTTTAGAATGTGGTACTGGAGAAGGATGGAGAAGATAGTTGGACCGATCGTGTGAGAAGTATTACACAGAGTCAAGGAGGAACGGAATATCCTACATACAATAAAAATAAGGAAGACTAACTGGATTGGTCACATCTTGCGTAGGAATTGCTTTATAAAACATGTTACTGAACGAAAAATTGCGACGGGAATACGAGCAAGAAGACGTAGCAGCTTCTGTATGACCGTAAGGAAAGCAGAAGATACTGGAAGTTGGAAGAGGAAGAGGGTGTGGACCTGTCGTAAGACAGACTACGTGATTTGATTCAGACTAAATGTCATTCACTTTATATTTACCAGTGTAAATTGCTGTGGTTACTATATTTTCCGGTTGCGGTAACATACTGTGTGCATGTGTGAGATTCTCAGGAAACGGCGATTATTTCCGTAAACCAGGTTTGCACAAATTCTGTGTGCCTGGTCGCACGGGCGACTAAATTTTGTAAGGTGGCATCTGATGTTTTCAGTATAATTACCGCAGTTTTTTTCTTACACAAATGTGTATCAGTCCACAGGCACCGACCAGAAGGCACCAGATAATAATGAAGTTCACAGGTAATTCGGGAGTTGCGGGTTCTCAGTATGCAACTGCATGTCACCTTCCTGGCGCCTAGAATTTGCATGTGGCACCTGCGTTTTTGGAAAATTTGTCTCCTCGTTCCCTAAGCAGCGTTAATGGGTTGGTCTTTTGCAGTGGAAACACAGTGTGTTCACTATGAACTTTAATGTGTAATATGTTTCAACATTTCCTTTGTTAGTCGTGTAAAATACCCAAGTATAATCTTTGATAGAAAGATGACATAGAGGTACATATAGAATTGATCGAAGCCAAGGCCTTCAGGATTGTGGATGAATGACCAGGTAAGTGCAAACGTTAAAATTACCCCCCGTAAAGCGCTCATTGGGTATGGTGTGTAAAGACTTCCGCTTGTCCCGCGTGCTGATTTGTGGCGGACTGCCACGTTTTCTTGCATTGTAGGTCGTGCAAAAGAGGGTTCTCTTCACCATTGCCAAATTCGAAAGGTGCATACCGGGTCGCGAGGCATGTATGTCTTTCGAACTAGCCTCTCGTTATAATTATGTCACAAAATTACGTAGGAAGCAAGCAGAAGTCATACAAAAATCGTCAAAATGCAATTTTCGCCACATAGGGTAACGTGATATCCGACAGCAAATGCGAGGGCGTAAGTTTGGCGGCGGTCTAGCTTACGACCGTCTAGGTGACTAAGCTGTCCCAGCAGCAAAAACTGAGGAACCAGGCGTAAGGTGCAGTGTAAGGCCAGGGCGGACCGTGGCCTCGTGTGTACTGTATAGGTGTTAAATTGTACGTGCTGTAGAAACTGTTATAATGTGCAAATACGTACAAATGACGAAAACTGGGGCGCTTGACAAAGAACAGACCACTCGCTTTGTCAAGAATGGCGCCGTGGGGCGGCTGTGGCTGTTGATCGTCAGATGTAAGGCACAGGGACTATTGATGTAAAATTCTCGAGAATAATCTTTGGCGAGAATATGCTCGAGAATACTCCCAAGAATATTATCTGACCCGAGAATTTTTGGGAACTTCCTGTTTCTGTATCAGAAAACAAGTAGGGGAGACCGGGTTTAGGTGGCAAACTTTTCACTTCTTAATTTTTTACAATTTTCATACAAATGATACAAAAAAGAAAATGGTACTGGTGGCACGTGTCATTCTTAGACTATGCAAGAAAATATAATGAAGTTATATCAATAACTAATCCAAGAAAAACGAACTTCTAACCTCTGCACGTGTGCCAACTTGCCCCATATATGGGGTAGGTTGGCACATATGGGGTAGGTTGGCACATTGTAGAGACTGATTCATTATTATTGTCAATATTGCAGGGCAGCATGAATGACGCTAAAATATTTAACTGTTAACAACATAATGAAACTGATTTACAGTCCGTACAAAACTAAGGAAAAACATTTCAAATTACATTGGGAAATGAAACGCGGTACAGATATATATGTCCACAAAATTTCAGAAATTTTCATCTGATACATCCGACTTGCAGTTGGGGCAAATATATCCCCAGGAAACGCCAGAAGTTCATTTTTCATGGGCCCACATTTGGCACTGGGTGCATTGAACCCATATTTCCCCGCTACACTATTTGAGTATCTGTCCATGCAAACCAAACAAAATATTTCCCCACCATTTTTGTCTCAGCAGTCTGTCTGAATTTTCCTCACTATTGTCCTCTTCTTCTTAGAATCTTTCAGGGTTATCAAAAGGCGCATCTTGTTTCGCTTCTGATGTTCTTTTTCCTTTTGTCACTTGTCTCAAGTTCTGGGTATCGCGGAAGGCAGTTTTCACCGGCGTATCAGTCAGGATTGCTATACATCTTTTGTTTCTAGTAGCGTTTGCTTTTAGGGAAAGGACGGACAAGTTCAGGAGTCAAGGACATGCTTGAGGAAGGGTTTGTTTTGACATGTGTTCTTTTGGAAGGACCTGCTTCGGGAAGATGAATTCTTGAAGGGTCTGGTCCTGCAGACTCATCATGTTTAATGTTTCCGTTGCTGCAGCTCGATGCTGCAGTGTCTGTGGCTGGAGCTGGTTTGGAGGAGGACAGAAACTCCTCATCAACAAAGATATCTCTGTTGTAGGGAAAAATTCCAGTGGCTAGGTATCCAGCCTTGATATTTGCAGGAGTAGCTGTAAAGTTGAGAGACATGTTGATAATTCCAGGCTAATCGTAAATCGTCATCGTTTTTCCTGCGTGTGGTTTGTGATCCATGCTTCACATGCAGGACTGACTTAGGTTTAGTGGCCCGCAGACACTCCTATCAAGGGGCTGCAGCTTGTGACTAAAATGAGGTAGGAAGGAGAGAACTGTCACGCCGTCTTCCTTACAGCAGTCGAGTGCAACAACTGACAAATGAGAATGACTGTCCAAAGGAGAATTACTGGTCATTCTGTTGAATGTTTCACATGGGGTAAAAATTTTTCGCAGACTTCACGAATTATTCCGCCTTCATCCATCCAGGACGACTACCATCACCTTGAATCTCTGCAGGAATACCATTCAAGAAATGGGCACGAAATTTCACCCTAGGGAAAATAGAACATGGTGGCACTCTGTTTCCTGCCGCTGAAACGTCCAGGGCTGAAGTTGCTAATTTTCCAGGTTCAGCGGACATCAGTGTGTCTATGTATTTGCTACCACGGCGCGCAATAACTCTGTCATATATCTGCACCGGTTTTGTATCCGTTTCGTCCATGTTCCATATGTCGCCCGAACCAAGGCGCAGACGACCAAACACTTTTTTCAGATTTATGAAAGAAAAGCATTAACATCAGTCTTGCTAAACTCTGCTGATGCTTGTTGCCTCAGGTTTGCGCAGCGAATGAGTCTTATGCCTTTTCAAGAACTTTGCAAACCATTCTATGCCTGCCATTTTTGTATCCCTCCAACCTTCGAGGATATTTATATTTAAAGCCATTGCGTACTGAAATGAAAACTTTCTCACCTCCCTTGCAGACAAGCCATAGTAGATGTCTGATGCCATTTACAATGATTTCTCTGAGATTTCTTAATCACCATCAGTGAACAAACGCGCAGAAATGACACTTATCCTATCTTTAAAAATTAATGAGAAATATGGTGAAAGATATAAGAACGTTTTACTTTATGTAGCGACCCATTTATCAAAAATAAAACTACGGAGCACTTTTGATTTATTTCCCTGTTCACTTATACCATACAGCAGAAACACAGGTGAACTCAACTGGCGAGTTTTCTTGTACTCAGTACTGAAGGTCGGATTCTGTGAAATTCCTCGTGTATCGTCAAAAGCTCTGCTGCAATATCTCGGAGAGAAAAACGGGATTCCAAAATCTCTTGCTAACTTCTAATCGACCTGTTTTCTATTCTGGCTGCCCTAACGGCTCGAAGAACTGTATCTGGGGCAATGTTTGCCATTTCAGATTTCCTTTTGCACGATCTTGGCATAATTGTATTTCCTTAAACAAAATTGAAATGATGAAAGTAATAAGAAGCTTACAGAATACTGCACTGTTGACTGCGGAGTAAGGTGGCACAGTGAGCCAACTTGCCACATAGCAAGTGTGCCAACTAGACCCAACAAGAACTTTCGGTTTTGAGGTTAGTTTCCTCTGAGATTAAATGCACAAGGAACGCTGTTATTTCTCAGTCATATTGCCACATATATACTACGTAACTACACACTTCTAGTTCAGATAAATCCCTAGCATCCTTCCCAATAATACGCATTTACCAAACTGTTGTAAAATTACTCGGCGTTGTGCAAAACACATACAATGAAATTTTGCTTCCGATACAGCTGTCAGCACATTGCCAACTAACTTCCCTCCAACGAAAGATGTAGCTCTTCATACTGCCCCACAGGTGCTGCGCTCTTACAAAGGAGAGGCGAGATATTAACGTTGTGCCAGTTTACCCGTGTAGCCAACTAAACCCGGTCTCCCCTAACTACGAAACCGTAACATTATTGTTATTATTGTGCATATTGCTGTTTTAGTCTGTAGGTTTCCTCTTCCTCGAGGGGCCTGAGCAAATTAAAGAGATGTCGGTGAAAGTGCAGAGGATCGAGGAAGAAAAAGATATTCTATATACTATAGTAATTCTGTTTTTTTGTTTGGTGCATCCCTTACATTGATATGTTGCTTTTACACTTATATTCGTAGGTTGCACTATTACATTTTATAGAAATACGGCCATATTTTAGAATATTTCGGCAAGAAGTGCGTATTTATTTTTCAGACTCCTTACGTGTCGTCTGCGTTGTAGCTGCGTCGTGTTCTTAAAGAGTCTTCATCACTCTCACTCCCTTGCCGTTCTTGTTGACGCACTCCACCCCGGGAGGCGATGTCCAGTTTGTCCGGACGGACGGCAAGTTACCAGCATTTCTTGAAAGTTTCACATTGTGAGCTGTGCAGAGCCTGGACGCAATGTTCTGGCACTGGCACACGACCGATTTTAGTCTCTCCACTTGGTATCGTCCGCTGCCGGTGCTAGAGGGATGTCGGGTTAGTTGGTTACAAGATGTTACAGGGTGGAGATCGTTCCGTGTTTCCAGCTATTAGCCGAACAAAACCATTGCCCTTCGTAGAATACTGATACTACATTGTGGACCCATAGGAAACCATGCTCATGGTTATGGAATACTTCCGTTATCGTCGGACTCCGACTGAAGGAATGATATTTGAACGTCAGAACACAAACGTCTGTTTTTAGAAAGAGATGTGACAAGCTGCACTCATATTCTGTGCCCCTCATCTGCCCGCCCTACGACTCACACCACTCTCGTACGATGAGCTACTCGCGCATCGGAGTGCCACAGCTTTGCAATTTTGCTGTACCTAAGTCAACTTCATAGCTCTTTCGTGAGTTACTCTGTTTCTTTTGGTGGGCGATATGTACAGTGTTCTGTGTATTGAAACTTATTTCCGTAGCTTCCGAAGTGGGAGGCATACTTAGTGTAGGAACTGCAACTTTTGCTACTTTTGAAGCGTAACACCATAGCAGAAGTTGATGGCCCGCGTCCTGCTTCACTTCCGGCACTTAACGGAGTTGCAGTTTTTAATTTTATTTAGTTAGGAGTCTTTCAGCAACTGACAAGATGCTTTTTCATTTTTGTTGCGTTTTTCACGTATCCTGGCCCGCAGTGCTTAGAGTACAAGTCAGGGAAAGCAATGGTATATTCGCTACCTTTCAGTCAAGTGAAGCCAACATGTTCTCTGGCAAGCTACTAGTCGACAAATTTTCCGACTGCTGAGGAGTGTCGCAAATGTACCTTCAAATACATTCTGGAGTTAGTGCAAGGTGAAATAAAAAACAGTGATTTTTGACAGTATAGACCAGTCTCTGCAGCAGAGCGGCAGACAACAGCGCCAAATAAAGAAACTAGTTTGAACAACCGTGGTGCTACTACCTGCTCTCCGATAGTATAACCCCGTAACTGTCGCAGCGCACGGTTGTTCCTTCGCGACCGTAGGGGCTCTTCATGAACAATCGATTTGCGCGACGTAGCACGAGTATCTGCTGCTACCGTAGCCGTAGAATATTATCAATAATTTGGCGGGTACACATGACGTAGACACGATTGACAATTAGGTCCTGGAGCGTTTTGAAAGCTTTGAAGTGTTCGGGAAAATTCAAGTATTCGTTTTTGAGAAAATTCTCAATATTCCCGGAGAACAATCTTTCGGAGAATATTCTCGTTCTCGGAGAATATTCTCAACTCACATCTCTAACTAGGACACATTCTTATCGGAGTACTTCGGTTTATCCACCTGCCTGTCGCACCCATCATTACACTAATCCATAGTCGCGGTCATTCACCTGCCGTCGACACTGCATGAGCTTAGAATGAGACAAGCGTCGTTGAGTTAACGCGCACGCGCGCGCTCGCGTCTATACGCACACATTTATACATGCGTACATACACACACTCAGCCGTTGTTTTACGCCCCTTTGTGTTATGCATTTTTGTTTTAAGGCCCTTACCAATTTACACCACTTAATTCTCATTTTCGGTTGAACGCCCTTTGGCTGGCTGCGCTCGAGGACGCAAACCCCCTATTTCCTTAACGCATTACCATTCGACGCTGCGTAATACCTCCGAAGAGCGCACATCTCATCAGCATTGCGGTTCAAGCATGAAATAACGGAAAGGACTGTTTGGTAAAAAAAAAATGGAGCTAAATGCCACTTTGGGCTACATTCAGTTGCCCCCTTTTTACAAAATATGCGGTCATAAGGGCACGTAGGGGGTTCACGCCAACACGGATCGACCGACCGACCGACAGTTACACTTTGACTTGGACGCCTGCAGCAAAGGATAATCTTTGCAGCTGGTCGGCCATTGACTGTGGAATATGTCAGTGTTTGATGCATCGTTGGGTGAAGTTCCCTACCTGCTTTCCGTATCTTGCAGGCCGTTATTTGAAAACCTCCCTGCAGGAGCGTGCGAATTCTAAAGGTCTGTGGATCATCGCCCCGCGATATAAAGCGGTCTGCCATTGTGTTGTACGCTTGCCCGCCGGGCCGTGGGTGGTTTTGTGCTGGAGTCAGGCGCTGGTGAAAGCAGATCTTTGTTTCGTGTATCCCCCGCTCTGTAAGTGACCTTGCGGTAAGGCAAAGAGATCAGAATTGCTGACGGCGTTTGTAGTTTCGTAGCGCCCTGCTGGCGTTGCTTTGATTCGTGCAGTGACGTCGCCGAGCCCGCCGTTGTGACCTGTATTCGGGAGGTGCCTGGTGCGAATGTCGTGTGGGACAAAGTCGTTACTGTGGGTTTTCTTGCTCCTGCGCGTTCCGTACTCTTACTGCATTTTTCCAGCTATCCACTCTTGTCCATCTGCTGTGTATCCTCGCGGGGGGGGGGGGGCGATTTGGTGGTAAGTGCCGATCTGATTGCTCGGGGTCCGATCCCAGGCGATCCGTGGATACGTTTCTGTAATGGCTACCCTGAAGTTTACTTTTTAAATTAAACGAGTAATGTTTTGTTAAAAATAATCCCGGAACTTCTGTAACTGGCGATGTGTTTATTTCGTATGACCGTTAGAATATCTAATTAAGAAACATCGTGTTCCCACAAAGCGAGCGAAAATCAGTTTAATTAAGGTCAAACCATGCAGTGCCTTGTTACGGGTGCTACTATCTGAAATCAGTTCTCAGACATAAATGTTTAGTTTTGGGTACCTGTCACCCGGACACTCTATATTTACGTGAGCAAGGATGTGGTTATTCTTCAAAGCCAAAAAGGGTTTGCGAGCAAAAACGCTTGTGAAACACTGCACTAGCCTTTAGATGCGAAGTTGGGAAGCCAAATAACCGAACCGAGGCAATGTTTTCGCACTGAGAACAACATGTGCGTAGTATAACTTTGATAGAGTAAGAACGTACCTGTATTACCGGCATTTTAAGGCCGAAATATGTGTCGTTATCTTCCAGTCACGGAACGAAGTTTGACGTATGTCGTGTAGGTAGGCCCAGGTCCAGGCCTCGTATGAGGCCTGGGCTAGCCAAAGTGCTGTCGCTTCTTAAGTGTATTTGTGTATTCTGCATTGTTGCCCCCCCCCAAGGACAGCATGTTACCTAAATGCAAAATACAAGTTTTTGCACGCAAATTATGCAGGATAGCTCTCCACTAAATGTTGTGGAGGTTCTGCAGAGTGGGTCGGTTAATGCAGAAGAAGGTTGAGTGGGTTTCACTGTATAGGACGTTATGCATAGTCCGTTTCTAAGAGCGTGAGTCAGTCAGCTACAAATAAATACATCTGTAGGGGCTTCATAACAGACGCGGTTGTTGCACCGAAGTTGATCAGTGTAGCGTTCATATCTCGTGACGGTTGGCAGTTTGTTGTCGGTTAGTGATATCTCAGTGCTGGGTGATGAACTGAAGGCAGGAGTCGCACCTGCCGTAAAAGTGACACGAAGGGAGCTCTGGCTGCGGTTACGGGAACATGCCAGTTTTTTGTAAATAGTGTAGGATGTACAGATATCACACATTGACTGTTGAATGGATTTTTAGGCGCCTTTGCAAAATTGCGGAAACCGACTATTAGCTTCGTCATGTCTGTCTGTCTGTCGCCGTCCGTCTGTGTGTGCCCGTCCGCATGGAACGACTCGGCTGTCACTCTAATGATTTTCACGAAATTTGATATTTGAGCATTTTTCGAAAATTTATCGATAAAGTTCAAGTCTCATTAAAATGTGACAAGAATAACGGGTACTTTACATGAAGACCTGTGTACGTTATGACATCTCTCTGAATTATTATTAGAATGAGAAATGGTTTAGACAAAAGTCGTAGAGAGAGAACACACATTTTATGTTCAATAACTTTTTTCGGAAAGTCGTGTCTTTTATGAGATAATGTGGAAAAATATGGTAGGGCCAGACAGGCTACAGATGACAAAGTAGTACGGCGCATGCGCTTTGCATGCTGGATAACTAAGGCTACAGACGCATACTCAGAATACTTAATACTTAATGGCCTTCCACGGCAACAATGGTTACGCGAACGCGCCACTATGTTACGTTTATACATACATTACTTGTCTTGTTCTGTGCTTTAGCACTGTTGTGATATCGGGATAATTGCTGCAAGTGCATTAAGGGAGAAGCATTGACTGAGGGTGCTGAGGAGATCGGGGATGAAGTGGAAGCAAGTGTGGGGAGATTTCGTATTGAAGAACATCGTGATTTGTACTGCTCATCAGCTGTTATTCGGGTGTCAAATCAAGGAGTATAAGATTGGAGGGGCATGTAGTACGTATGGGGTAGAGAAGTGCATACAGGGTTTTGTTGGACAAACCTGAAGGGACGAGGACACTTGGAAAACGTACGCGTAGATGGGAAGATAATGCTGACATGGATCTTAAAGAAGTACAGGGGAAGGACGTGGACTGGCGGCATGTGGCTCAGGATGGGGACATATCGCGGGCTGTTTTGAATGCGGTAATGAACTTCAGAGTTGCATGTCATGAGCGGATCTTTCGTTGACTAGCTGAGGAACTACAGAGTTCCCGAATGACTCTGCTGTATGCAGTTGGTTAGATAAAGGGAGGAAGTACCGGGAAGCTGGAAAAAACTGCGTGATGAGGAATTCCATGATTTGTCATTTTCGCCAAGTGTTATTCGGGCGATCACGGTGGATGAGGTGGGCAGGGCAGGTGGTACGCACGACGGAGAAGAGACACGGCTAGAGGGTTTGGGTGGGGAGATCTGAAGAAAAGAGTGTTTGGAAGACCTGCGCGTAAGTGGCGGCTAATATTAAAATGGATAGTAAGGAAGTAAGATGTACGTATGTATGCACGCGAGCGCTTGTATGTATGTATTTATGTATGTATGGACGAACGTACGTACGTACGTACGTACGTGTGTGTGTATGTATATATCAGTATGTACGTATGTATGTATGTACGTATGTATGTATGTATGTATGTATGTATGTATGTATGTATGTATGTACGTATGTACGTGTGTGTTTATGTGTGTATTTTACATGCCTAGCCCCGAATATTAATTAGCGATTACTAGGCTTCGGAAAGCCGAGGTAGACAGTTACACTGTCGCCTTATTTTACGTTGGTAGATATTATTTAACCAAAAGTGGCATACCTTTTTCAAAGTTTATTATTGTGAGTAATTTAAGATTCCAGTAAGTGGCCCTAGTGCTTCATGCCTTCGCACGTTTCCTTGTTATTACTGTTGGATGTAGGAAATCAAAATTTACGGCGATGGGGTGACCTCCAGTGACGTTTGTGCCAAGTTCCATGAAAATCAACTGGCTTAGAAGTTTACGCTGGGAGACACTCAGACGTATGTAGAGGGCATGGCGCTCACTTTTTAGCCAGCTTTATGTTTGAAATGATGGCAGGGTGTGTGTGTGTGTGTGTGTGTGTGTGTGTGTGTGTGTGTGTGTGTGTGTGTGTGTGTGTGTGTGTGTGTGTGTGTGTGTTAGCCTATTTCATGTGATATTCACGAAACTTGGTAAGGCACTTGGTACAACACCACAAAGTCATATCTTCCACGTCCCTGTAATTAGTGACTAGGCGCGCGATCCTCTGGAAGGCGAGCGACATTATGCCATTTGCTAGGTGCTGAAATGACGTATGGTAGTGGATCTTGGAAAGATTGGCAACTTCTTAAAAGTAATATTTTTGTGGTTATGTGAGCGTAAGATGGCGACCATGCAAATATTTTACTCAGATTTCCGTTTGACGGTAATAACTGTGTGTAAGCTAACTTAGCTGTAAGATTTTAGAAGAAAACGCGAGCATTCTCTGTGGGATTGTGTCCCCGTATGTTCAGTGATCAGCACAAAGCCCACTGAATATTAAGGTGAAAGTGCAGAGCATGTGAGGCCCCGTGCTCCATATAGGAGTTACAGGACAGCAGCAGCAGCGGGAGAGCCTGTAATTTTTTGAGAAAACAGTTTTTTTGTGCACGTTCAGTGTGGTATAAAAACAAAACTCGTTAGGAATACCTAACCTCAGTAAAGCAGTCTTTAATACATTGCTGTAGACCCTGGAATGAACGAATAGTAGGGGGGGGGGGGCGTGTGATACGTTAATGCCGATTGTCCGGTACTTCCGAATTATGTGTGGGTGTGTGTGTAGAGCCTGAAACGTCGCAAAGACAGTATACAGTAATGCATGTATGACACTAATACGTACTCATAATACTGTATACAAGTGAGCTCTTAGCACTATCACTTTGTGTAGAAGCCATAGTTAATTGGATTTCAGATAAATATAATAAATCCACGATCCAGGTTGTGAAAAGAGCAATACACTACCACCTCCACGCGAGTTTCAGGAAAGACTGAGCGCGCGTCCATGTCGCCACGTAGCGGCCGCTTTGCTAAGTAACGGTGAAGACTGCAAATTTCACGTATTTCCACTGCGGACGAGAATTTCGGAACCATCAGATTTCGTCCGTTTTTTCCCGATACCCGTACATAAGAGGTTCGTTAATTCGAGGATCTACACTTTATGCAAGCCTGAATGCTGTTTGTCACTGCCGCCTTCTGTTTCATTTTGTCGTTTGTGCCATCGTCTACTAATGCATAAGTAACGGAGGCAGATAACGACAGCATATGAAGCATTTGCTGCGATATTCTGCTTGCATTCGTGTTTGCTAACCATGGTACGGAACATACATAACTGCAGACGAGGCCAGTCCGTGGCCTTTTATGTACAACTTAGGTCCTGAGGATAATTTGGTTCAGTTGTAAACCCCTGATACAGGATAATCCATACAGAATTACAGCAATAGATATTTTGAAGGCAGGATCATTCCGAAGAGATTGTGTTCACGCAGATTTCCGGATGTAACGTCTCCTGACTTTTTTGTGGGGCGGGGAGTCTTAAAACTCCCATGTACCAAAGCAGTCTGCGAGGTATTAGAGTGTGAGTATTGAAAATGCCACCGAAATCACCATGGTCGAAACTCTTATATTTGCTTGTGACAACAATATCTAGTGGTGTTATGTATGTATTCAGACCAGTGGAGTTCACATCCAATATATTTGACATTTATGTTGTGTCTTCAGTGAGGTATAAAATGCAGTCGAACCCGGTTATAACGACATCAGCTTGTACGACACCTCATATATAGCGTCAAATGTTCTGTGGTACTAATTACTTCCTCTCTGTTAGCCATAACATCATAGTCTTTGGTTAGAACAACGCTCGTTTGTAACGACACAAATATTCAGGCCGTTTTCTGTCGTTATAACCGAGTTAGACTGTACGTTATCCATTTGTTTATGGTTTGAAATGCATCTTGGTATAGAGGAGTGTACCATATGTTACAGCATGAGAAACTGAGACAGCTGGAGTGTCAGCGCGTCCACACGTTGCGCCTCATGCTGGAGAAGGAACAGCGATTTGTGGAAGCCCTTCGGAGCGAACTCGCAAAGTCCAACGAACCAAAGGTCCATCAGGAATTAGCAGGGGCAGAGCGCAGAGTCCGAACGTTACAGGATCAACTGGTCAACCTCACAATGCATGCGGGACACGAGGTAGGATACAGCTCTACATTTTGGCTGGGTGACACTCTTAAAACCAAATTAATACTCACAATTTGAGACCGCAAACTATAGACCGTAAGACATGGACAAGCATATGTGCTTAACCTGTATCTTACTGCCTTTAAATCACAGCGTAGCTGCTGACGGCTGGATTTACTTTCATTTTAAATGCCAATTCCCGCACGTGAGTGGGACAGCATTTTCGCTTTCGTTCACAAAGATTTACATTTAACGAGACATTGGGCTATCCGTTTCACCAGTAAGGATTATGTTGATTGGTGAAACTCAGAATAAGTCCAGTTTAATGAGGTTGGAGTTCATGGTATGGCACATGAGATCTGTGCTGCTCTGGGATTCTACACATCGCGGAATGATAATTTTTTGCCGACGTTTTGGGAAAACCTGTCGGTCCCGTTTTCAAGGGTCAAGCCTTGAAGGTGGGCCCGATATGTTGTTCTGAAGCGTCGATTAAAAATTACCCTTCCATACTGCGAAAAATCCCAGATGAGCACAGATCCCATTGACCCTGCAGTGGAAGCCTCAAATCACAGGTTAGCAACATGTTGAAACACCAGAATGATGCCGAATTCACGTAGGGTTAACATTCGTCTGAATTTATGACGACACTTCTTGTGAGGTCGGTATTTGGCATGTAAGACGTACAAAAACTTTTGACGTTCCAGTGACATTCCCACTGCAACTGAAGACACACTTCGCAACAAAACAACAGACATGCAACAACCTGTGTGATGAGTAGGATTTAGGTCGCTCACTGACTCAGCTAAGTTCTCTGAAGTAGTGTAGCCTATTGGAAGTAACAGAATGATATGGGCCAGATAGAGGAAGGGCTTAGTATAAGTTTTAAAAGTATGGAGTTTTTAATTTATGGTTTCTGTGTGGCCTGACGATTGCTGTTTGAGGTGATGGCTGTTTGAGGTGAAACCCGTAGTCTGTGAACATATTAAAAAGCGAAGTGTTGGTTATGACTGTATGATCGGTAAGCAAAAATATACCCTGCATAAGATTTAAATTATGGGTTGACTAATGCTGGACTTTGATACTAATGCTAATATGACATTCATTTTTTACTGGGTTGTTGGTTGTGGGTTGGCTGCTGTTAGGTGCTGAAACTCACACGAATGGAGCATCCAGTATAAAGGTTTAAAGTTTTTCTTAATATTATCCAAGAAATGCACATAACTGTCACAGGTTCATAGTAATGTATTTAAAAACATCCACTCCTACATGTTTCCGACCTTGTTGGCCCATCATCAAGGAGAACACCAGATGTTATTGTATAAAACAACTACATAATAACACTTGGTCTGTTGTATTTGTAGATCTGCTGGTATTTATTTAAGTCTAGGTTAAATAAGATTGAAGTTTATGGGTTGGCTGCTGTTAGGCAATGAAACACATACCAAAATAACGCCGTTAGCTACGTTACACCACAGAACTTGCCAAATAATGTACTCTGTGTGCACGCACAAGACTGAAGTTTGTCAGCTGCTGTTAGTGATGCCAGTTTGTGTGAGACTGAAGTTAATGGGTTGGCCTCTCTTAGGTGGTGGACCTCAAACCGAGATAATGCTTTGCAAGAAGAAGGGACACACCTTCATTTCCAGCTTCTGCTTGTACCACTGTGTGTTCTTACCACTTTTTTAGTCTTAGTGGTGGAATTATGTGTTTTTCAAAACGAATTGTCTTTCTGAGTGAGTAGATTATTCTGAATAAAATTCAAAAGCCCTGTTTCAGTTTCTCTAAAACACTTGCATTACAAAGGCCAGTTGGTTAATTCTGTTTTGTGGTGTAATTGTGTTTATGCTGAGAATCATGTGGAACATGTAAATGGTTTGGGAATGAGGCAGAGATTTTAAATTGTAATGTATATGGCAGATACAATAATAGCTGAGTGTTTTAGTTAGGTGCTTAGTTCAGTTTTTTATTGTCAGCATCACTGATTACAAAATTAATTAAACAGTCGTAAAGTTTTAAGTAATTTGCTGATCTAGAACAATGTTATGACCTGCTTTAGACGTGTACGCTAATTCGATATCTTGTCATAAAGACGTGTCTGTCTGGCTAACTAGCCAGATACCTGAATAACACCATGGTGCCTAGTCGTCAGCCAGTTAAGAAGTACTACATATTGCACTTAAACCATGTGATTTTAATGTTCAATATTTTACATGTGCATTGGTTCACCAACTTTTGTAACGTCTCAGTGCATTTACTCGTCGTAACGCACCTCCCTGAGGATGGCCGCATGAGTGACTGAAACATGTAGGAGGTATTACTACGTTTGTAATATATTTTGATAAACGTGTGTGCATTCGTTGGTTTTAGGCACCACATCTAGATGGGTTTACTTTTGTGGTTTATAAATTATAGGGCTTTTCGTTCGGCTGTTCTAACTTGCATGCCTAGTCGCTGTTGAGGATGAAGGTGTTTACCGTACTGTCATTGTGGTTACGCAATTTATTCCATAAGGCAGGACGGACGGTTTGACTGGTTCCTGCCAGCTGTAGTAAACCTGTTGCAGAGTGTGACATCATCGCAACAGCTTACGTCACAAAGACAGTTATAGCCGCTGACTCTGTCTGTCAAGTGTTGTAAAGATGGGTGCAGGAAATTTTCAACCTGCCTCGTGTTTGCTGTGTTTGGTGCAGACGCTGGGTTCACGCGGACGTACGCACCACTGTTCAGTGTTCCGATATACGCAGGGGTACAGACTGTTTAGGAGCCGGGATGGCTCAGTCGGTAAAGGGGCGAGGTTTACGGACTGATGGTACGGTTTGTGTCGGGGCAAGAGTTTTCTTTGTGTTCATTCTTGTATGGAACAAGATTTTGGCAGTCGTTTTCTGCCTTTTCCTCTGCCAGCGCATCCTTAATTTTTCCTTTTCTCCAGGTAACTTTCCTTATGATCTTTTGATGTACGACATCCCTGTTGCTTTATCGATCATAAGTATATGTTTTGATTATGCAGGCAGATCCAGCAAGTCGTTTAACACACGTTTTGTTGGCAACTAGTTTCGGCTCAGAAAAAAGAGCCATCATCAGGCCATAACAAAAACTATAAGCTGGAAACCCCATATGTTGCAGGTAGGAGATCTACCCCTTTTACATTAGTGAATACATTGCAAATGTTTATAACAATTATAAGGTATTTGTGTGTGTGCGTGCGCGCGTGCGCGTGCGGGGGAGGGCTTCAGTAAAATGTTAAACTTTACAGTTGACTCCTTGTCTCACTGTCGTAAAATATTACGTTTTAAATTATTTAAAAAATACTTTTTTCCTTTTACCTTTTTATAGCAACACTGACAACATTTCAACACTTTACTTTTAACATTTTACTCAGTTTACACATATACAATATTTCTAATTGCTCCATACATTTGCAATTTCATTTATTCGTGCGAAAGGGGGAGATCTGCTACCTGCGACGTATGGGTTTCCAGCTTACGGTTTTTGTTATGGCCTGATGATGGCTGTTTTATGAGCCGAAACTGGTTGCCAATAAAACGTGTGTTAAACGACTTGTTGGGTCCGGTTGTAGAACTGAATAAAGTATATGCGTCCTTATGATCGCCCCAGTAGTGTTTGGTCGATATTCTCTCAGATTTGTGGGTACCAAACAACGTTTTGTAGGTTTACTTGCTTCGGATTTTCGCACACTTCCATTCTCCTTCAGTGACTTCTGTAAGTGACTGAAGAACTCAACGCCGGTATTTTGTCTTCTTTGTTTCTACGACGCCTCGGTCCGTTGGTTGCCACAGTGAGATGACATTTGGTGGCAGGGAAATAACTCTTATTTCCTTAGTATTTTATTCCTGTTCATCGGGATGAGAAGGCGAGTTATCAGTGATAAGAACTGCTTTCCTTCTCATGGGGTTTGATTTTAGTAAAATTTCTATTGAAGGGTCGAATTCACGAAGAGCCCAGTTTCGAAAAGTTTCCCCGAGTTCATCTACACATACTGTTTGCCTATTGTAACATGACTTGCTGTTGTAGTTGTATTTCTGAAGGCATGGTGCTTTTTGGATTTTTCAATAAAATAAAGTTTCAGTTTACGGTTGCCTGAGGATGACTACAGGCAAGAACCGTTACCTGTTATTTGGTTGTGTTACAGTGAGGAGCTGATTTTTCTTTGCGAGGGGCCAGAGTTTTTCAGGGCCGCATTATAAAATTTAAGCAGGTTGCGTCGCAGGTACAGAGCTGTTCGTATGATATCTTCATTCTGAATAAGAGATTGAAGGTGTTGACTAAATTTAGACAAAAATGGTACCGAATCTGCTTATAGTACTTCTTCACACATGTTTAACTACCTGTAGAACGTTTTTCCCAGAGGTCTATCTAGTTTGTACTAGCTGTGAGGTAGGATTATTTTGCATGAAGCTTATTGTGAAAAAGTATGTGCTTTAACTTCATATTTTTGTATGCATCGTGCATTTTTATTGAGTTATTGTCTAAAGGCAACAATAGTGCACGATTTAATGCTTACGAAATAAGTTAAAAGATAATTTCGTACTTCGACATGGTGCGATAGGGCCAGCTGCTATCTGGACATTCCTGGACATCTGCCTGCGGCTGCCGTGTGTCTTTTACGCTGCTCGTTAATCTCAACATCACATCCTAGCTAGTGTCTACTGGGCTTTACGTGGATGAGTATTGTGAAGGGGACTTCTGCAGCCTGTGCGTAACAGAACGCACTTTGTTTTTATACGAGCCGTATTCCAGCTTCCAGTGTAAAACTCTCCCTCATGATGGTGGAAGCCGCCACTGAAACATGTAGGAGTACGAAATGATCTTGTAACAGCTTTTGTAAGCATTAGATGGTGCATTATTGTTTGAAACTTTTATACAGTAACTCACAATGTGCTTGGCTTGTAGAAGAGATCCATTTTTGGTGGGCCTCACCCTGTTTGTTACGTGAACTGCAGGAATAACTCAATGGTAATTTGTATATACCGTGAAGTACAGCAATGTATTATATTCAGCAATGCTGAACAGTGCCACATGTTTCGGTCTCTACGACCATCTTCAGGCATAAAATACATGATTTAAAAACAGCTGAATGTTCTTTAACCTTTTAAAGGCTGGGGGTAACTTTACATACCACCAGGTTTAACAGTAAAAAATTCTGCTTGGTGTCCATATTGCGTTTATGTGTTTTGTACGGATCTCTGAACAAAAAGCAACTTTTGCCTTATAAAACATTAAGAGATGGTTTTTATAACCGAAGTGGAGAGTGTTTACAGCGCGGTACGCACTGAGTTCTTATATATAAAACAGATACGCTTCGTCTTTAAAGGGTTGAAGTATGTTGGAATTTGCGAGCTCTCATAAATTGTACAGTTACTAAACTGCCAGGTGTACAGGAAACAGCACGATAGGGGAAACAGCGTCCACACGAAAACCTATACGCTAAAGAAAAGACCAATTAGGAAACGTAAACACACAGCATAATAACATCGCCGACCCACGCAACCGATGTATCGAAAAGAATACCAAGTTATCTAACTAGAACATAATCGGGCACATGAGAATGTGTGCACACGGATAGAAACACCAGGGAACTAAATATCCAACAAGCCAAACGGAACACAGTTGGTGCAAAATATTTTAACAAACATTTTTAGTAAGAAACAATCCAGCATGGTTTAAATAACAAAGAGATACACAAAATAAAATACGCAATTCTCGAATGTTAAGGTAATTGTAAAATGTGCGCGATCTCGCAAAGTCGAACGCATTTCACTTGTTTTTAAAATCATGCGCATTTGAGCCTGAAAACGGTCGTATAGACTGCGAACTGTAGCATTGTCGAGCATTGTTGAATACAATAAATTGTTGTCTTCGACGGCAAGTACAAGTTACCATTGATTTGTTATAAGCACAACGGGATGAATTCTATCAAAGTGCAAGAGTAACGCTTTGCTGACGTCGTATATTCGCGTTTTTTATCGTCTTCATTTACCTTAGATTCTTATTTTTAAGATACGGCAGAACCACGTATCAGTTACACTTGTTTCCTCTTCCTTTTCCTCTTCTGTTCTACAAGCAGTAAGAGGTCAAACTCCGTATTTTCTTGCCAGTTTTTGTGTAATTCCGCCCTTGTCTATTGCATGGGTCTCCAAACCTTTTATGGCAACGGGCCACACCGGTTATTGTGGGCTGGTTCGCGGGCCGCGCGTGAAAAGGTGACAGTTAGTGGTGTACCTAACTGCCCAAATTATTGTGAACTTTTGATAGTGTGTACACAGTTTAGAAATGTGGCCGTGGGCCGCATAATACAACCTGGCTGGCCGCGGGTTGGAGACCCATGATCTAGTGTTTTTAAGGCTCCAGTTTTTTGTTCCACACAAACAAACAGCTTTCGCTTTCTGTTTGATATGTTGATGAAATAAGATAGGCAGTGTACGTACAACGTAACATTTTGGCGCGTTCGCGTAACCATTGTTGCAGTGGAAAAGCAACAATGCGTTATTTGTGTGCCACCAGCGCTTCATACGCACATTTTATTCATCCATCACAGGTGCTTTATAGTGCTAGCAGTTGGCTGCCTCTCTCCCCCGGAAGCGGTCTGCTGCTTGGTCCCATTTACACCGATTAAGCGCGAGTGTCTTGTATTACCAACTTGCTTCAGGAGGCAACGAGAGAAAGGCCTATGTCGTACGGTTGTTGTGCCTGCTTTGCCATATTTGTGAGAGAGCGGAAATTAGCATTCGCATTTGTTCTGCTGCGAAGGTTTCATGGCTGTTGGGCTGTCTGTGCAGTGCGTCGCCTGTTCATCACTGCCAACTGCAGCAAGCTGCGTTAGTTCTAAAGTCTGTGACGTTTCCTCCTGCAACAAGTACACATAAACATTCATATGCTTATCTTGTTCTCATCCTTGGCGGCGTTTTCTCCTCTCTCATCCCACCACGCCAACTTCCGCTTCTTGTCATCTCCGCGTTCTCTTTAGTTTGCGTCCTCAGCAGCAGGGAAGCTAAAGGCTGAAGTGGTTGTGTTCCCGTTTGCTTGGATGTCCATGGAAACCTTTCAGTGCAGTTCAGTCAGAAACCGTGTTGGGGCTGCTGCGGGGCGTGGAAGTCTGTGAAAGCCCTGAAGTTCTTACAGACGTAAAAGTTACTTCGTCAAGACAAAGTAATGTAAATTTATTAACGCAAAGTTTATGCTAAACATTCCGTTGTGATAATACATAAAATGTAGTCAAGTATTATGTCCCTCAGAGCAGAAACTTTTTATTGTTTTCGGAGGTTTAATGTATTTTACTACATGTGTCGGCCAACTTGGTCATGTTCAGGTAATACGCCGTATGTACGAAGTAGGAGGAAATTATCAGCAGTCTTTTAGCTCCTACATTATACCATATCTTCGTTTACACATATCTCGTCAACAAAACCATATTTTATATCTTCAAAACTACACTAAAGTAAAGTCACTAAAGTAAATTTCCAAGCATTAGGCGCTATATAAAAATCACTTCACCAATACTTGGGAGGAAATTATCAGCAGTGTTTTAGCTCCTACATAATGCAGGATCTTCATCTATACGTATATCATCAACAAAACCACATTTTATAGCTTTAAAACTACACCAAAGTAAGATCACTAGTATAAGTTTCCGAGGATTGTACAAAAATCAATCCATCATATAAGACGCTTGTAACCAACATATTACATGCCTGAAAATATATTCTACAATAATAATTCCTTAACCAAGTATGTGCTGAAGATAAGAAAAGCTCAGACTCACGAATCTACACTACAAAATCATCATAAATTAATATCGTACACCATAGTCAAGCATCTTACATAATATAACATAAAACTGGCCAAGATGGAACTGAAAACAGCTGCAGTGCTTCCTGCTTCAATATTTATTTCCATTTTATGTAAAAATGAGGTCTCAGTGCTTTTATGGAACTTGATGCTTATAATTTCCTCCCAAGTATTTCATACATAATGTGTATTACCTGAAGATGCCGAAACTTGCTCTAAAGCGCACTCAGTCTTTGAAAACAATAAGAAATTTGTGTTATGACTGGCGGATTACTTCAGTATACTTCATTATTGCAAGGCTTCACAGCCGCGAACAGCAACAGCGGCGGCGGCAACAAGGACGACGAGGACAAGGAGGCGTAGTGTGTGTTTAATGGCCGGGGGGGGGGGGGGGGATTTACTATGGGATATGAAGTTTTCGCAGCGGTGTTGCGGAATATTAGAATCTTCTGGGATGTTACGCCATGTTTGCTGGCCCTGGGAAACCAGGATCCCTGTCCCATCCAATGTTATGAATGTATTGCTGAGCCTTCTCTTCTGTACGCTTGAATGTGCTTTGAAGTGCAGCCGTAGCTGTCATTGAGCATTGTCAATTGACGGCCGAGTAATTAGCTTTGTTCCCATCCTAAATCAGTTAACGTATTTTTAAATAACTGGTAATTGGTTCTGTAAGGCAGTGCGTTATCGTTTTTCGTTTCGTTTTTCGCATTCACGCAGAATATTAATAGGGCGCAGTGCTGCTTCACGGCAGCCACTCATAATGCATGGTGTCAATAAAACGTCTAGACATCCGAGGGAGATTCTGTCTTGCGTAAGACAGCGGGACGTCATTGCGCCACGAAGTGGATGCTTCAAGTGTGGCCAGCTATGTACGTTTAGACCTTCGAGCGTGAAGTTCTTCTAAATAATACCGGGATCCAAACTTCAGACCGTCTCAGTAAACAACAGATTTTATCACTATTTGAGTCTCTACGGAATAAACGCAACACTGCTGTCATGCTCCCTTTATTATTAACCTACTACCTGTTTCGGCCGCGTACGCTGGCCTTCATCAGGTAGGAACGTACAAAATCATAAAAGGAAAGTATCCGTTGAGGTGGATGCCTCTCCTTTACAGTTAAAACTAAAATTATAAAATTATGAAGACCTGTGGTTGCTTATTGTTCCCTATAAGGAATAATATACATGTGCATGTTCTCGTAGATGAAAATCGCCACATTATAACCGTTAAAATAGAAACCCGGTTATAACGACATCGGTTTATACGACATGTCGCTTGAGACAGATTTTCTGTGGTCCGAATTAATTCGCCGCTGTTAACCTTAACATTATACTCCTCGGTTATAACGACACTATTTTATAACGTCACAGATATTCAGTCCTTTTCCTGACGTTATAACCGAGTTTGACTGTATACATAGATGGGAGAGATTTCTATTACTTAAAGATTGAGCAGTGAATCAGTATGTCTGTTATCAGCCCAAATATTTCAGGCTGTTGACGGAAATGATCTCTGTTTAGTATGAGAGTTATACGAAACATGTACGTAAATGCACGCTGTGGGCAGATTGCAGAGATTTTAATGCTAAAACACATGGTACCTCTGTTCCTGATTGTTCTTCAAAGGATTCACCTCAACTCGAATAGGCTTGACATTCGTGCTGGAAGTGGACTTATCTCCACGACTGGCGGTTGTATCGTCAGCTCCATAACCTTAGCTCGTTTGTGAACACGGGGTGCGCCTCGTGAAGGTGACTTCTTGGATTATCTACTGCATATTAATGCGGCATATTTTTTAACCGTACCCAAACATTGCTACATTTGGAGCATAGCTTTCTATGGTGCATGCAATAAAAGGAAGGAAGGCTAACTGGACTGGGCTCATCTTACGTAGGAACTGCCATCTAAAACACATTATTGAAGGGAAGACGAGGAACAAGACGTAGGCAGCTGGCGGATGACCTTAAGGAAACGAGAGGATACTGGAAATTGAAAGAGGAAGCACTAGATTGCACTGTGTGGAGAACTCGCCGTGGAAGACGTTGTGGACCTGTCATAAGACACTACGGAATGAATGAACCCAAACAGAAATCTCTGTATTTTATGTGCCACTGTACATAAGCACAAACGTAAAGCTTTACAACTCATCGGTGTATCCACCAACACTTAATAAAATAAAATACAATTCATAACAAGTTTAGAACTCCTACATGTTTCGGCACGGGGGTGCCATCTTCAGGGAGTTACAGAACAGAGGAATGTAAGTCCAGCACGTTAGTCTGGCTGTTACACTGCCCGTATTGGAATATCTTGCACTTGTCAGTTTTAAATAATCCATAACCGTGCACTGAGCAGTAAGGTATGATATTGAAATCAAGAAATGCACATAAGTGTCTGAAAGTGTGTTATGCATACCGTATGCCGCCTACATTTTCGGCCACTTGTGTGGCCATCTTCAGGGAGGTGCATTATAAAGAATACACACATCGAAATATTACAGAATTTAATGTAACCAGTGCGTGTATATAAAATATTAAATTTTAAAAAGTGTATGTTCTGTCGTATATATTAAACCATATCTTTTGTAAATTTGTGTTTTAATCTTTAACGTCTGTTTTAAACCATATATATATTTTTTAATTTAATTTTTTATGTCAGTGTATTGATTCAAAAACGTATGTAATTTGACATATCTGACCTTTGTAATGCACCTCCTTGAAGATGGCCACATGAGTGGCCGAAACATGCAGGAGGTATACAGTGTATACGAGTATAACGCACTTTCATACACTTATGTGCATTTATGGGTTTTAGTATCATACCTTGTTGGGCTTATATTCCTTTGGTGTATAACTGAGGATGGCACCCAGGTGCCGATGAAACATTTAGGAGTTGTAATACTTATTACGAATTGTATTTTAGTAAGTGCATTTGTTGGTGGATGTACTGATCCTAAAACGTGCACGATATGAATAATATAACGTTTACAACCAATGCTAGAAATACACTCCATGTTCTGAATACTTGCTCGTTATTATATTTAAGGTGCGTCCAGACTAGTCTTGCTCATGTTTGTGCTCTTGATACTGTGAGTCGTCGTTGCTGCAGTCGTCGTGGGATGGCAGTGCCTATACAGTAGGGCCCAGGCTCCAGCGAGTCGCATTGCTGTAGCACAGGGTTGGGCGTAGGCTCGCGAAGCCGTCCACATTTACGGAGACACGCTAGTCGAGGCACGAACCCAAGCACGAGATGTCCGGGCGCACGTTGAGAGATACGCGTGTAAGAGTTTACGCTGTGATGATGCCGATGTCATTTTCAGTGCTCCTGGAATTTTTTTCGTGCACGTGTTCGTCAGCTGTTGAAATCCCAGTGGTGACTACAGGGTGATTTTAAAGTAAATGTATGATGTTCAATGACAGTATCTCCTATCTCCTCATGTTTCCACTGAAGGACGGAAACATCCATTTTCCGAAATTTTGTGTTCAGAATGCCGGATCGTGCACGAAGACTGGAACCCCCGTGTTTTTAAGTCGGGGGACGTTAAATACGAGACTTCGGTTGCCACAATTTCTTCGAAATGATCGTATCTGCTTTATCATGCCTATTGTTATTAGTGGCGTAGATAAGGCCCCCACACACCATTTGGCATGTGGGGTGGGGCCCCATGGATCCGGGGGTGCACACGTGCGGAATCATGAAATTTTTGTGGGTCCTTTCACACTGGATTCCGTTCCTGTGACAGAAGGGCAGTATTCTTGGCCCCTGTTATGACATCTGATCTTCGCTAGTAGTTACGGGAGGCCCCGTTTAGCTATGCCACATAGGCCGTACCATGGCTGAGGCGCTAAGCCGCTGGTCTCCCACAGCGGAAGCCCGGTTTCGATCCCGCGTCAGCCCATGTGGGGTTTGTGGTGGGCAGAGTGGCACTGGGACAGGTTTTTCCCCGAGTACCTCGGTTTTCCCCTGTCGATTTCATTCCACCATTGCTCCACTACTTGGAAAGGACAGAAAAATAATCATCTTCATCTTCATCATAGGGTTGCACAAGAAGCCTCAAGGCTGCGGTGCGTCCGTAGCGTCTGCTGCGGGGCCCTTTTTCATTAAAAAACTGACACGTGGCGCCATGCTGCTGAATCCACGTGTCTTTCATGAAGAACCAGTAAGGTTTAGAACTTAACGTAGTTGCTTGTCTGTACGGGTTTAAATGGATGACTGTATATATATGCTTATTCGTTAATTAATTAATTCACTCATTTATTGATTCGTTCATTCATTCCATTCATTCTGTTGTGTGTCTTACAACAGACCATACCTTCTTCTAAAGCGAGTTCTCCACAGAGTGCGATCTAGTGCTTCCTCTTTCAGTTGTCAGTATCATGTATTCTCCTTAACGTCATGAACTAGCTGCTTGCGTCTTCTTCCTTGTCTTCCCGTTACTTCTATCCCGCCCTCAAACTTTCCTTCAGTAACGTGTTTTAGAAGGCAATTCGTACGGAAGGTGTGGCCAATCCAGTTAGCCTTCCTTGTTTTTGTTCTTTGTAGGATATTCCGTTCCTCTGTGACTCTGTGGAATACTTCTCACACGATCGGTCCAACTGGTCTTCTCCATCCTCCAGCATCACATTTCAAAACTTATCAGGTATTTCTGATATACTTTCCGAAGTGTCCAAGTTTCAGCACCACACAAAGCTGTGCTCCAAATGTAGCACTTTACTAGCTTCGTCCTGAAAGTCCAGTTTGCTGTGAAAAGGTCTTCTTCTTGATGAATCCTGCTTTTGCCATGACAGTGCTGTATTGAATTTCGCGTGTACATCTTGCATCATTTGTTATCGTGCTACCCAAATAGTTGAAGTGTTCCACGTTATACCTGCTTGTATGGTTGAGTAATTGAGCACCGAGTCATGAAGATGAACGTGGGAGTGGAGGTGTAGCTCCGTTGACATTCTTAACCTCGGCACTAGGTGGAGGTGAGCGATCATCTTGTCGCCGCGGCTCCCCCCCTACCCCGGCAACGTCATTAAGTAGACTGGCTGAGCTCCAGAGGAGCGTGGTGACGCAGAGGAAAACATGGCCCCGTCGGCAGTCGGGGTCCCACAGTCGGGTCGTTCAGCCAGTAGCCTAGTCGTCGTACTGACTGAGGTACACTGGCTGCCCACAGTGGTTCTGTGGTTCGCAGTTTGCTATGCACGACGTAGACGACTTTGCGTCCCGTGTTTTGTAACAGGCGAACGGGTATTTTTGTAATTTCGTTCCGTGTCTTCGAACGACTAAAACTTGCCCAAATGGTAACAGAAATACGAATGTCCTGTAGGTAAGTCAGAGAAACATGAGACCAGCAGTCATCTGTAATACTCGTACTTCGCTGGTGATAAAAGTCGTGCTGTCGTTCGCAACTAACGCCAGCTGCATAGCCTTGGCGGCATGCATGTGTTACAGAGAGGGCACGGTAATGACTGTGTGTTTGTATTTGATCGGACCTTTAACCCGGCGTGGTCAATCAGATAAGTGAAACTGCAGTACAGTTACGTGATCGCAGTTTGTTGGGTTTCTTCCCAGCTGGGAATTCTGTGACGCACACACATGTAGTGGTGGTGGTGTAAGTAACGTATTTATGTTGTGTTGTTTCCTAATACATGGCTTGGATACGGCCAATTTTTGGATTTGTGTGACGGTGTCATACGGCAGTTGTAAAGAATTTTTGTTCGCCTGCAAGTCTTTCATTTTCCACATCTTGTGAGTATCACTTTAGGCTACGAAAATGGTACTAGTAGAGTCGAACCCTGTTATAACGTCATGAAAGGGACTGAATATTTTGTGTCGTTATAAGCGAGTGTCGGTATAACCGAGGAGTATAATTTTGCGGTTACCAGTGAGGAATAAATTGGTACCACAGAATATCTGACGCTATAGGCGAGGTGTCGTATAAACCGATGTCGTTATAACCGGGTTCGACCGCGTTTCCAAACCAGGTAACCGACTAACGGCATGGAGTGTAGTCCTTGAGAAGCTAACAGTTCCTCAGCTGTTCACGAAATTTCTTGCTTCTTACGGGACCTGAAGGTTGATTACCATGTTCACAAGGGTCAGTCTCTTTTTCCTGTCCTCAATCAGATGAATCTAATCCATGTCCTCCCACCCTATTTCCGTAAAATCCCATTTTAATATACTTGCATCTATGCTTAGTTCTTCCAGGTGGGCTCTTTGTTTTAGATTTCCCTACCAACGGCCCCTCTAATTTTTTGCAGCTGTGCGGACTTGCTACTGCTCTGAGCAGAAAATTTGTGCATTACCTGACGACTGCGCGGCACTTTAAAAGTTTTCTGAAAAGAAAAATTCCAGCTGTGTGGCAACAATTCTGTGTTCGCAGGAGCATTTCAGTTACTGCACGCCCGGGCACCCGCGCAGCTGAGAGGGAACATTGTTCTCCACCAAAATCTTGTACGTATGTATTTCTCGTCTCCACACGTGCCACATTCCCATGCTGATCCCCCCTCTTTAATTTGATCGCGCGAATAGTATTACACACGAAGTAGAAACATGAAGCTCGTCACTGTCCACAGTGCTGTCAAATTACATGCGGGAGTTATATGGCGGGTGGTGATTTTATTTTTTTGGTGTTAGTACCGTGTGGAAGTGGACAGGATTTACGATGTTTCGTACAAACATACTGCATCTGTCTCTGGTGTTGAAGTGAATGGGGTAAGGACGCCGGATTACTTTAGCTTGATGTACAGGTAGTAAGTTTCTCTGAAACGTCGGTACATATGTAAAAGACTGTTGGTAGAAGTAGGAGGTTTGTATAAAACATCCATAAATATATGCTAGACTGATGATAGAAGCGTCGTGTTTCTCTAAAACGTCTGTCTGTATCTACTGGACTGTACGGCGTCACGTATTAGAAGAATTTTGAGCCGAAATTGAAGGTGAAGTTATCCCCATCCACGCCATGGGGCCAGTGGGCGCTGGGTGGTCACCTTCTTCCCCCGGTCACTTTACCTACGTGAAAGAACCCCAGGTCTTTTTTTTTTGCAATTAAAGCCAACTAATTGCACAATTTCAGTACGTAATCAATCAGTCTATTATTATGTACTGACATTGTGCATTAATTTCGTTTTAATTACAAAATTGATATTAATGCACGGAAATGAATAATATAAAACCATTGGACCATTTGAGCAGGAGGCTGGGTGGGGCCCAGAGCCGGTCTGGGCGGCTTTGGAGCAGAGAAAATGTGAGAACGCGATTACCGTTTGAAGTTTCAGGCTCGTTCGCAGAATTGGGGAAGTGAGTATTAACTTCGTCATGTCTGTCAGTCTGACCACGAGGAACAATTCTTCTCCCAATAAACGCATTTTCGTTTAGTAGTCCTTCCCTCTTCTACCTACTTGTTAGATTAGGTGTAGAGGGTTTTTGGTTTTTCCACTTGATCACACTCAAGCACACACCACACGTGGTAGGGCTCCTGTGGACGAGGGATCGGCCCGTCGCAGAGACTTCTACCTGACAAACATTGTACAAGACAAACATCCATGACCCCTGTGGGATTCGAACCCACGATCTCAGCAAGCGCTCGGCCGCAGACCCACGCCTTAGACCGCGCGGCCACTGGGCTCGACATAAACGCATTTTCATTAAATGTAATATTCGAATGTTTCTGGATATTTCAAGTTTCATTCAAACCTGGCAAGAATACAGGGGACTTTGCATGAAGACCTACATACACTTGTTACAGTACCTTGCTGAATTATTTTTAGAATGAGAAACTTCTCAGACAAATAATTATAGAGAAAATTAAAACGGATTTTCTCATTATTTTTTTACAATAATCGTGCCTTTTACCAAATAATATGGAAAAATACTGTGGACAGCCTCCAGATGACAATATAATGGGGCGCATGCGCATTGCGTGCTGGATTACTAAGGCTACAGACATACATTCAGAATTTTTAATAGTTATTGCTTTTCCACTGCAACATGGTTATGGTTATACGTACATGGCCTGCCTTGTTTAACTGTTACGTATCTTCTTTAACGCCTAACAGAGGTGCGTAAATAGAGGGCAGTAAACATCTGTATGTTTGGTCTTTGCACTTCCCCTGTCTTTGTCGCAGATCGCGTTATCGATACCCAGCACCCCAGTGACCTCTGCACAGTCCAACCCTGTGCTTAACGTGGACCAAACCAAATAGGTTCTGATGCCTAGCACTGCTAGAACCTTTGAACGCTGCTTTTTTGCTTGGAAGTTGTTAACATAGCGATTTATAACGTTAGGTGTTATAATACGCGTTTAATATGTTTTGGTGGCGTAAAGGGAGCCGCGAAAACGTATTCGGTATAGTGACTATATTACGGGGTGATGTCTGAGAAGTTATTCAGTTCGTGGTAGTGGCAAGAGATTTTTTCCTTCGCCAACATGTCCGGACTGGGCTCATCGAACGTTCTATTTGATGGGTGCCGGTGGCCGTTCGGCGGAGGTTGTGCGGACGGGGCGTGACACTGACCACTGACGCAATTAGTGCGGAGGTTAAGAATGGCTGGAGTTGAGATCTGCGCTCTTCTGGGATAGTACGCAGCGTCGAGTGGCAATACTTTGCCGACATTTCGGGACAACGTATCGGTCCCATCTTTAAAAGGTCAAGTTCGGGACAACGTATTGGTCCCATCTTTAAAAGGTCAAGTTCGGGACAACGTATCGGTCCCATCTTCAAAAGGTCAAGTTCGGGACAACGTATCGGCCCCATCTTTAAGGGTCAACTTCGTGACCCTTGAAGATGGGACCGATAAGTTGTCCCGAAACGTCGGTACAGAACTACAACTCAATGATGCGTAATATCCCAGAATAGCGCAGATCTCATCAACATCGCGACGGAAGCCTGCAATCATGACTGGAGGTGTTCCTCTACTTCTCCCATATAGAGTGCAGAAGGGTGACTTTACTTAACTCCCCACTATTGGCATAAAGTGCACAGAGTGAACGCTGTGTGGGAGATTTGCCCGTCCGTAAACGTGTAACTCAGGAACTACTGAACCGTCGTCGATGAACTGTGACGTTGCTGGTGTACTCTGGAATTTGTCGGATTACACCAAGTCCTTGTTTTTCGGTTTCTTACTTCAGCGCCCCTTGCCAATTTACACCACTTCTTAATTTCCGCTCTCCTATTTTCGGTATAACACTTTTTGGCTGTCTGCGTTCTGTTACGATAATTCCCTCTGTGGGCTGGGAATATCCTTTTTGCTTTACGCCACCTTTTTCAGGAACGCGACTAGGACGTAAAACAAGGGCTGAGTGTACTTTAATTTTGGCCAGCACTGGTCAGATGTAACGCTGCTTGAGATGAAGCTGAATCCGAACTTAAATGACTCATGGTTCAGCAAATTAGTGGAGCAATTGATATGACTTATGTTGTAATTTTTCACACTTAATTGGGGTTTGTCAAATTTCATAAAGTTCTTACAATATAATGGTAGGACCTAGAAGTAGATGGAAAGATGATTTCTGCAGCTCCGGACACTGAAACTCATTTACGTCACACAATCCTTGTGTTGCAGTGAGGAGGAGGAGGAGGTGGTGGTGGGGACGAATAATAATAATGATAATAATAATAGTGATGTTGCTAATATCCTCCCAAGTATTTTGTATATATTGTGTATTACCCGAAGATGGTCAGGGCTGCCCGGACATGTAATGAATAGTTACTAAATGCAGAAAACAATAAAAATTTAGTTACGATTGACAGGTTATTTTAGTATAGGTGTATATTATCACGACAGGAGGATCTTTTCACTAGCAGATTGGACTTAAATTGAAGGAGGAAACCAGTAAACTGCTACATTTGAAGCATAGCCTTCTGTGGTGCGGAAACTTGGACACTTCGGAAACTAGTTCAGAAATAGCTGGAAAGTATTGAAATGTGGTGCTGGAGAAGGATGTAGAAAATCAGTTGGACCGATCATGTGAGAAATGAAGAACTATTACATAGAGTCAAGGAGGAGAGGAGTATCGTATAGACAATAAAAAGAAGGGAGGCTGACTGGATTGGTCACATATGGTGTAACAAGTAACTGCCTTCTAAAACACGTTATTGAAGGAAAGATACAAGCGACGGGAAGACGAGGAAGACGTAAGCGGCTACTGAATGACCTTAAGGAAACTTGAGGTATGCTGGAAATTGAAAGAGGAGGCACTAGATCGCACTTTGTTGAGAAGTCGCTTTCGAAGAGTCTGTGGACCTGTCGTACGACAGCTACGGAATGAGTGAATGAATGAATGAATGAATGAATGAATGAATGAATGAATGAATGAATGGTGAATGATGAACGATTATCACAACCTGGTGTTTACAATAAAGGTTAAGGAAAACGCGTAACATTGAGTGAATCCATTCAGTCGCGAAACCGAGGTTGTTAAACACTGCTCCAGAAAGTGACGGGGTTTTCGGAAAGAACTACCTTTTGCAAGTAAAATAAATACGGCAAGCGAAAAATTGTCATCCACTTATCGTCTGAGGGTAGGAAGTAATGTCTGCATCATTGCTCAGTTCCTTGAAGGCGGGAACCTGTGCTTCAGATTCCTGGGCTTTGCGATGTTTCACGATTTTTAGAATTTCCGGGTGTTGTGATTAAGAACGTAGGACCCAGAGTATTTCTTTGACGTAAGCGGAGCTCTGAATAAGATTTAGTCTCGTTTCGTGACCGGGTGGATGTGCGCCAAGTCCACAATGACAGAGCACCACGCCCGTGGAAGTCATTCAGAACTGCACGCGCGCAGTTCTTTTGTTTGTTTGCACGGGAATCGATACTGCATGAAACCCGAAGCAGCCTTTTAAACTTCCCAGTGTTATCTTTCTTCTTAGCCTTCATTTTTTACCAAACGTTAAGTGTTGGAATTTCTAGAAAGCCCAGCACTTCTTTCAGCGGAGTGCTGGCACCGTCCAGCCGATTTACAGCTCTGAAGATTGATGGGGATAAATCGTGGTACAGTAGCGAAAGTGAGTTGTAGCTGTTAACCATTACAAGAGGAACGGCTGTTTAATAAGTGGCATGTGAGTACCGTGGGATATGGATTTGTTTTTTTGTTCTCATGTACCTACGTTTTTTGTTAAAGCCCAGTGGTTACTGTATGAACAACCGGCAGTAACGTTTAGAAACTACATTCTGCCCACACGGTGTATTTGTGTGCTTTGTATAATTCTCAGGACAAACGGCTATTTTTTTCCTTTATTTTATTTTAACCGTTTGCACTTTGTAATGGAGACACACTGTTTTTGCTGTGAGGATTCAGAGGGTTGCGGTGCGCGTGCAACTTGCAAGGAGCAGTCAGAAAGTAATGCCTCCTGTTTTTTTATATCGTGCTGTTTACACGTTAAACAGGTGAAGATTTCACAGAACTTCACTATAACGTTGCTGAAGGCATAGTATTTTGCAGTGTAGTCTCCAGCTTTGTTGACAGTCGTCTTCCATCTGTAAACAAGAGCGTGTATTCCAGCCCTGTAAAAGCTGCTGTTCCTCCTCTGCAGCCACAGGGTCCCGATGTTCTGCAGTGCCTGACTGGCATAATGGTGTTCTTGCAGGCTTTTCTTTTTTCAAACCCTCTGCAGCCACTGGCTCGCGGCGTTCTGATGTGCCTGATTCGCGTAACGGTGTTCTTGCAGGCTTTTCTTTTTTTAACCCTCTGCAGCCACTGGTTCTCGGCGTTCTGCAGTGCATGACTGGCGTAATGGTGTTCTTGCAGGCTTTTCTTTTTTTAAACCCTCTGCAGCCACTGGTTCTCGGCATTCTGCAGTGCATGACTGGCGTAATGGTGTTCTTGCAGGCTTTTTTTTAACCCCTCTGCAGCCGCTGGTTCCCGGCGTTCTGCAGTGCCTGATTGGCGTAATGGTGTTGTTGCAGGCTTTACTTTTTTTAAACGCCGACGCATGTCATCTCATGGGTAAAGGTCAGGACTGTAGGATGGATGCGGCAGACTGTCCATCCAAAGTTTATGATGACCTCTGTGGGGCGCAGTCTTCTGTGCGGCCTGGCGTTGTTGTGGAGTATTTGCTTGTGGGAAGAATTCGAAGAAGGCGAGCATTCAGACCGCTTGGTGTTTCAGTATATTCTTTGCTCATGTCGTTGCAAGAAGTTCAACTCATTTTGTGGAACCCGAACATACATAACCACATTAACAAGAACCTGACACTTAGATCTGTCTTGAGCTAGATTAATCCAATCCACGCCGTCTCATGCCTGGGAAAATACAGGAAGTTTGTATGACTGTCTTCATAATTTTGAGTTACATTGGTTTAGGTAAAGCTACAGTGTTTATGTGCTGTATTTATAGATACAAGTGGCAGATTTATATTAGAAGAGTAAATAATGAGATCAAGATAGGTGACCTTTCCGTGGTAGATGTTATCACCCTTTGACTGAATTAAAGTGAGAGTTGTAAGACCAACATTTGGTTTATCAATCATGAGTTTGTAGTAATTCACATAAGCCAGTTTACGGTCTCTCGCTTTTAAATTAACTCACTGGTTTACATGTGCGACCAATTCACTGTCTCTCGCTTTTACATTAAGGCAGCGGCGTGCACGTACGGCCAATTTACGAGCTCTCGCTTTTGCGGTAACTCATTGGTTTACACGTACGCCAAATTCACGGCATCTCGCTTTTATATTAACTTGCTGGTTTACACGTACGGCCAGTTTACGGCCTCTCGCTTTTACGTTAACTCACTGGTTTGCACGTAACGGCCAATTTATGTCATCTCGCTTTTGCTTTATAGAACGGCAAATAGATGCAAGGAAGGGCTTTATACTGCAGAACTGTAACAAGATTTGCTCCAACACGAAATATATTCGCTATTTGGGCGTGTAAAGGAAGTATGTAGGTAGGTTATTGTGTTCCTCCAGTACATTGTTTTTTATTTTTAAATTGACAGTGATAGCGGAAAGGTGTGATTACCAGATTTGTTCGTCTTGGAGAGACAACGGTTGGAATATTGTTAACGTTGGTCGTGTATGCATTGAAATCTCATCGCTGTGGGAAGAACCATCGCTCTAAAAAAGGACCAAACTAGAACCGTTGTTAGGATATGGTGAAAATCCGCTTTGGGAAAGCCATTAATCGGAGGAATGCTGTTACGTGCATGGAGAACTCGTCGCTCAAATATCACTCAGACTAGGGCCCTGTCGTCTATGCGTGGAGAGGATACAAGGAAGCGGCTGGGAGCTTCTCCGTCTTCGACGCTACAGTCCGGAGTACCATCTCGTCGCGTTTGTAAACGATCAGGTTCGAGGCCAGCACTTTGCGACCAGTGATGCAGTCTGGAAGCCGTCCGTTGTTTGTTACGAACTGTTGAAACGGGCTAGGCCTATTATCTGAAGGGGACCTTCACGGTTACATAACAGTCTCAAAAACGCGTCGATCGGGATGGGGAGTTGGCAGAGAAGTGAATTCAGTGCACAGATTTGACTGACGTGTGTTTTCCTGTTCATATGTTTACTTGATTGTGAAATTAATATGCTTTTGACTTTCGGTACGGCCCTCGTGTGTCATGGGAAGTTTAGAACAAGCGCCGGCTCGGATACAGTGAAAATAAAACTGCATTGCAAATTTTTTTGCGCTGACGTATACATAAAGATAAGTGTCAAGCAATCCCTCTACTGGCCTGGCGAGTCCCTGAGGATTCCAGGAGGCTGAGGTTCCCAGATTTCCAGACAGTCGGCACATGAAGGTAGGAAGATTGCGAGCCCTACGCACCGGCCGCTTTTACACCCCAGGAAATATTCGTGGTACTGCTTTAACCCGAGGGCCAGAGTGCGACGTTACAAATTCGGTTATGAGAGGAGGAACAAGTTTTTAAATGTTATTTACAGGAATTATTTAAGGTCATTAAAATTAAAGCCGTTCTTCAGGCCGTAAAATTACCGTTCCCAAATTATGCATTTCACCATTAACCTGAAAATGAAAATCGCGATCGACGTCTTGCTATAAGAAGAACGATTATGCCAACCCCGTGACTCTAATAGAGTTATGAAGGGTTTCTTGCTCCTGCCATGCCTTTTGCTTTGCACCTATTATACTCTATATTCTTACCTTCTCGCTCCTTTTTCTCTCACTCGCCCGTTCTCGCTCCAGAGGATTAAGGTCCATGTTAAGTGACTGAATACTGATGTGCCCTCTGAGCAGTGTTGTGTGAGGAATGACTGAGTGCGTCGGAAGTAAAATGCATTGTCTTGAGTTCTCTGCTTTGAGTAATGGAACGGAGGGCCATGGAACATGATTGGTGATCGAAAGCTGGTTACGTATCCCAATGGAACTTACTTGCTAAATGATTGTGCATGGCGGACATGCTCTTGTTAATGTATCGATGTGTTACCATTTAAGAGTGGACAGCTGTGTTAAATTACGAATGCTCAGTGGAAGGGTGCAATCCGAAAAGCCTGCAGCTTCAACTTTTGTAAAAAATGCAGCCGATTTTTAGGTGTAAGAATGGTGTATGTGCAGTCACTGCGAAGTATTTTTGCTTTTATGACCATTTGCGTGGATTATTGTTTCAAAGTAATAAAAAACTGATAACTAAACTGTAGGAACGTGGTGACTGGAAATTGTGTTTTTAGATTTTGCTTACGCAGGCGAGTATATTGGAATTGCAATGACGAGAAACATTCATCGTCGAAGGTGTGCACATACAACTGGAACAAAATTGCAGTTCATTCTTTTCTGATTTTTAGATAGTTTTTTAAATTATCCTGTGAAATTTATAATAGTGGAATTATGCCATGTTTGCACTGTACCTGTTGGTCTCTCCGTTATACATAGAGGAAGCTTAGAGGTATTAAGGCTGTTTTCTTGTGTGATGTGATTTCGCGTAGCGCACCTTGAAGTTGGCAGTGCTAGATTGCTGCGTGTCCTTTGTACCAGACTGCACGACGTCATATGCCTAAAAACCGTAATATCACTATTAAGCGCCTTAATGAACCTCGAATCTGATATTAAGGGCAAATAAATATAGATTAGCTGATCCCAGTGGCCGCGCAGGCTAAGGCGTGGGCCTGCGGCCGCTCGCTTGCTGGTATTACGGGGTCGAATCCCGCTGGGTACCTGGATATCTGCCTGTTGTGTGTTGTCAGATAGGGGTGTCTGCGTCGGGCCAGTGACTCGTCCAGAGGAGTACTACCGAGTGTGGTGTGTCTGAGTGGGATCGTGAAGCTTTGAATAAACTCTGGCCCACTAGGGGCTCTTGTGCCATGGGAAATGAACTGAGTGTTTCAACGCGAGAGTCGGTCAGAAAATGGGTTTACAATTAATATATATTTTTTAATTTGAACTCTACTAAGAGCAGTTGAGATGTATTTGTATTGCATTCCCACCATTTTTCTGCCACAATTGAGACATCATATTGTGGGTTCCCTGTTGATACCTGTCGCTGGCCAGTGTTGTCAGCCATTGTGTCGCAAGTGTTGCCACCTCGCGATCATGTTTGATTTTCTGGCGGCGGCCAAGGGTTTGCATACCAGTGAGGAGGCCTAGTCCCAGTAGGGCTGACGACTCTTGAGGAAAAATAACGTAAACGGGTTTAAAGTAAATGAAAGAAAATATTAACTTAATAGAGGACATCCCGTTTTGTCTATACAGCTGTTACCTGAACTGTAGTTTTATTATGTAGTAGGCCCATAAAGTTACAACTTTCAGTTTCAGAAGATTACCATCAGGTAGGTACGCAGAATTTTGCACAAGCAAGATCTGCGCTGTTCTGGGATATTTTGTACCGTTGAGTGGTAATTCTCTACTGACGTTTTGGGACAACTTATCGGTCCCATCTTCAAGGGTCAAGATGTTTTACCTTTTGAGCAAAATGTCACATATCGCTTGTGAAGTATGCATGGTTTGCTGTTGTTTTTTCTTGTATAAATTATTCATACCCAGCCTGCTGGTGGTCTCTGGGACTGAAACATGCCACACCGCCTGCCACGACACACTTCACACTCTTCTTCTCGTGGGATGACACAAGATTGAGACATGTTTGTATGCACGCTGCTTACAGAATATGAACAACTACGGACTCCCACCTGGAGCGGCTCACTTTTAATATTACAACATTGTAACTTTATGCTTATCAACTTTGTGTTTTTTAAAATTTAAATATTTTAATCATTCTAGTAAGGGCGATTCAGTACCTAGATTAGCTGTTGGCCTTGTATACCTTTATCCTAAATAACTCCCTGATGGTATCCCGTTGCCGAAACATGTAAGAGTGCATTACTTGTCTTGAATTGTATCTTATCAAGTGCCTATGTTGGTTGATGTATTAATTGTGAAACGTGTAGTTTCATACTACATAATTAACCCTTTAAAGACGAAGCCTGTCTGTTTTATATAAGGACTCAGTGCGTACCGCGCTGTAAACACTCTCCTCTTCGGTTATAAAAACCAGTCTCTTAATGTTTTATAAGGCAAAAGTTGCTGTTTGTTCTGAGATACGTACAAAACACACAAACGCAATGTGGGCACCACGTAGAATTTTTTAATGTTAAACCTGGTGGTATATAAAGTTACCGCTAGGCTTTAAAAGGTTAATATATAGTTGTGTTGACGGCATTTTTTTTGTGATTATTAACGGAAACAATATTTTCTATAAAGTCTTCCCACTAACTGAATTTGTACGTGTGACGGAAGTATACTCAGAAAACACAGATTACAGTGTGTTTATTTTACTGCCTCTTCTCGGCTGTTGCACACCTCCTCTTTTAGACGTGACCGGTTTTGTTTGTTCCGTCGCAGCGTGTACAACATCGTCTTGCAAGGTCGAATAGAGTCCCGATTATGAGATGTCAAACAGCAAAGTTCGGGCACTCGGTGTATAAGAATAGACACAAAGTATGAAAGAAATTGTTTTTGTTCCATTCAAAGTAATCCGCCTTGACCGCAACACACATTTTATATCTTTATAAAAGTTAACGCATAACAGGGCTCGAAAGAGTGCGAAGAAAGAACTGCGCTTCGTTGGGCGATTACATTATTCGTGATTTTTTTGACGCCCTGGAATTTTCTTCCATTGGGGGTTGTTGTCACTTCAGGTAATAGAAAAAGCCGGTTTGCGCGAGGTCAGGTGACTAAGGCGGGTGGCTTCGAATATTACAGATCTTCTGTAGAATTATTTTTGACCAGACTGTTGGAATTTACAACAATAATTTGGACTGCAGAGAGTTAGTCTTCACGTTCTATCTGAATCTTTTAAGCCATTCGAAGGACGGATAGTTCGTCATGTCTCTAAAGTGTACTGAGTGATCCTCGATCATGTGTAACTTATATGTAAGATTTGCAACTCGATTAAACGCGAAGAAAGTTCACCATTTCAAGATGTGTGATGCACTAATTTTAATAACTGTCTTGTATTATAATCATTTTAACTTAATGTTAATATAACACTATACATTGATTTTTTAACAGCGTATTGGCATTATAGAAGGTGTTCCACTTAAAACCGGCCAGCGTTCTTGATTTCGCCGTGCAAGCAGGCCGGTTTAGGTGGAACATCAGTGTATTGTACCATCTGCAATTGACAAAGCTGCATAACGCTGTATACGTCTTTTAGTAGTGATACGCCCTGAAGATGGCTGTAAATAATAGCCGAAACATGTAGGAGTGCTTTTTTATTCAGGACTGGGTGCAGATTGTTGGTGATGAATTTGTTGGCCGTGGATACAGTATACACGACTTCTGTTGGTGAAGCGTCGCCGATAAGTAATGTGGGTTAACAAGTTCGGGATAAGCTATCTCGTTTGTAGCACGGAAGGTGTGTGTGTTCCTAGATGCGTAAGCACAGTCAGAGGTGTGGATAGGATACAGTTTAAATTCAAGACTGCTACTGGCACATTAAACTGTAGTGCTTGGTACGCCACTGATGAGTGGCGGTATTAATGCAGACGCACCTCAGGAGCTGTGGACAATCTGAAGCAGTATGGAAGTTGAGGGTTAACGTAAAGTACACAGCAAAACAAAATGCTCTTACGAAGGGGCGCTGATAAGTCTACGGCTTTGTAAAGAGGGCAACGAGCTGTGGGTTTGACACACGTACTCGTACTTTATTCAACGTGCTCCCCGCTGAGTTCAACACACTTCTTACTTCGCTGCTCCAACTTCTTTAAACCATCCACATATACATATACAAAATAACTTGATGCTAACTGAATCAGATATTCTGATAAAAATGTTAGTCAAATCGTTCATGCGCTGGTTTTGTTTTTCATCCTCCTTTTATCTGTACGCAAGACTTAGCGCATCTACTAAGTACTGATTGTGGCGTTCGAGATAAGGACAATATTTAAGGGAGAATAAATTTTTAATGGCTCGTAACATGATACGTAGCATCTGTTTTGCAACTGTGCTAGCACTGCTAATCGATGTTTATGTTTCAAGGACGTACATAAAAATGTTGGCACCTGATATTTGAAACCAGCCTGTTGGAGTCAGTCTTATGTTACATTAGCCTTGTTAGACCCGTGTGTTGTAAGGTGTTCTTTCAAATTTAATGTAGATTGTTCTGAATCTTGCTGTGTGTGTGCAGGTTAGCGTAATTTCTACTATGTGTGGAATATAAGTATTTTAACCCTTTAAAGTACAGTGCCACACACAAGTGTGCGTTTTCCCACACCATGTATTTATGTGTTTTGTATCGTTCTCAAACAGCATTAACAAGTTAGTCTTTTTAGTGGAAAGTGTTTTCTTTAAGGTAGGGATTAAATATTTAAGTATAATTTCGATGAAGTTCAGGCTTCAAGTCAGGCACTTGGTCACCGGCCTCTCACCGCAAAGGCCCGGGTTCGATCCAAGGTCACTGGATGTGAAATTTGTGGTGGACGAAGTGGCACTGGAACAGTTTTTTCTCCCAGTACTTCGGTTTTCTCCTGTCTATGTGTACCGTTTCGCTAATGCGCTGTACTCGTCTTCATCTGCACGTTGCACTTGCCAGAAGGAAAAACTGACGAAGCCTGGGCACCTTTCAAGAAAACAATACTGTTTCGGAAATGGGGGGAGCATTGGATATAAAAGTACATTAAACTTTTTTTAAGGCTTCAATGGGATAAGTGTTGAAGATATGGATAAACTTACGTAGATATTTAACATTGCAGCTGCTTGTAATAACTGTTGATTTTGTTTTGTCATTGCGTTATAGGTAAGTAAAGGTAAAAATGTTGTCCACGTGCAGCACTCTTTATGTCCTGAGCTGTGCTGTGCGGTACGAGTGTGAGTTTGTAAAATGCTAACAGTGTTAATGTTCATGTATGCTTTGTTACTTAAGGACTGGTGTGTTTGTGGATGTACTGCTGTGCGTGGCTCATTATTTGTTTTCCAGTAACCGAAACTTACAGCTGTGGTGCCTTCAGTCTGAATGTAACAATACTTTAAAATTCTTTCGTTTAATTTTAAGACCTGTTGCTGCTGTTTTATTCTTGTGCACTAATTTTTGTGCGTGTGCTAATATGTGTCTTGTACTGCAGATTCACATTCCTGCCAACAGAAAGTTACGGAACGTTGGTTGATGGCCTGAGAAAGAAAGTTTTCTGGTAATGTTCAGTAGTTCATGTAGTCATTTGTGTCAATGCAGAGTTTGAGTTTAATTGCACAAGGACCAGTTACGGTTAAATTCTGTTTCTGTATGATATTTTGAGTTCAGTTCTGAACTCAGATCTAAGGTTGTTCAGTGCTACATGGACTTCGCGTTCGCGTAACCGTTATTGCCGTGGGAAAGCAATAAGTATTACATATTCTGAGTGTGTGTCTGTAGCCGCAGTTATTCAGCATGCAAGAGGCATGCGCTGTATCGTATTGTCATCTGTGGCCTGTCCGGCTGTACCATATTTTTCCACAATATTTCATAAACGGTACGATTTTCAGAAAGAAACGTTATTGAACATAAAATGTGTGTTTTGATTTTCTCTACAACGTTTGTCTGAAACATTTCTCATTTCAAGAAGTCTTAAGCGAGATAGTATGACAAATGTGCATAGTCTTCATGTAAAGTACTCGGTATTCTTGTCAGATGTTAATGAAACTTGGATTTTCTCGACAGATCTTCGAAAAATACTCAAAGTTCCAAATTTCATGAAACCCCATCCAGTGAGAGTCGAGTTGTTCCATGAGGACGGACGGACGGACAGACAAGAAGTTGATAGTCGCTTTTAGAAATTTTGACAATGCGCTTAACAATAAACATAAAGAAGGTATTTCTGTGACGCATGCCGCCGGCACAGGGAACCTGATGTGTGTGCCTTACGATGTACCAGCAAGAACCAATTACAGGCTTACAGGTAAAATCTGTGAAGCTCCGCACAATGGCCGAAAAGCCGGGGGGGGGGGGGGGGAGGTAAATACCCTGCGCAGTCCAGTTCCGTGACGTGAGCACCATCGATGTGGGAAAACTACATCGACAGTGCACGGCATGCCATGACCGTGAACACCAGAGCCACCTGCCGTGCATATCAACAACATTTGAAATGTCGCCGAGTTTGTGGTAATATGTCTTGGAAACTTCACAGCATCCACTCTTATACAATACACATGTAATCATTATTTGCTACTTTCATTGTTCTGCATATTAAAGCAAGTTCTGAATACGAGTCCTGCAGATAGTATATACAGGGAGTTTTATTTAACCGACGTCATGCATCAGTCTACACTTTGTTCTGTGTGATGTCAGGGAGCAAAGTGACCAACACTCCCAGTTTGCTGTGTGTGTGTGTGTGGGGGGGATCCATGCAGTTAGTACACGGGTTTTACCTTTTTACCCCCATGACGCGGCAGCTCATATTGGGCCAGGGCATCCTTATTTTCTTCGAGGCTTGACGATCGTACTCAGACACACCACACATTCGGTAGGGCTCCTCTGGACGGATGATCAGCCTGACGCAGAGACCTCTACCTGACAACGCTCAACACTCAAGAGACAGACAGACAGACAGACATCCGTGTCCTCGGTGGGGTTATTTTCGTCCTGTTTCGTCCTTTTAATCCATTTTGTATCCTGAAATCCTTCCCTCCTCGATGTCACGTTCCTTACTATTGTCTTTAGACAACAACACAAACATCCATACCCCCAGTGGGATTCGAACCCACAGTATCAGCAAGCGAACGGCCGAACGCCCACGGCTTAGACTGCACGATCGTGGGATCGGCTTGGTCTCTGCATATCATGTTCAAATAACGTGCTGGAAATAGTGTCTTTTGTTAGCTATTGAATTATGTTGCCAGAGCGTGGTATACTCGTTTGTTCTCTTGTAATCGGATGGGTGTTCAGAGAGTGGTGTTGGAATGTGTGTTACATAGCGATGTGAATCTGTGGTCTCTGAAGGAATATTGGCTCGTTAACCATAACACGTAAACAATTTATGACATCATGTAGTTGTATTTTGTGGACTAACGTGGAATTTTATGCAGAATAGCGTCGGCTGTTCTCAGTCTTTATTCTTTACTGCTAAACAGAACAAACGTTGGGTCAATTAGGCATACATCCCGTGAAGGTAACAGTTCGCAAAATTCAGTGTTGCATCGTGACTTTCTTTGTAGAATTTGTCAACCACAGTTCTTTTAGTTGGATGCAGACGCATCAGTTTTGCTGTATTTCGTGGTAGTGTCGCAAACACACCCGTTTCCTGCGGAATTCTTGCCCATAATCTTTTAACAGATATCTCCAACCCAGCAACAGTTCCATTCAGTTTTTCCTCGTGTAGATCCTGTCATGTGACTGTTGTGTTACTGATTAAAATTGAACCCGTTGCTTGAGACTCTTTCACGTAACTGTGAATTGTTTTCGTGTGTGACACTGGCTTATTCAGAAATTTTCTGAATTGATGACGACACTTCATGTAGCGGCTGTACTGACCATATTTGTAGTACGGAGACATACTGCAGCTAAGTTGCAGGGACCTGACAGCCGCTGTGTTGTGGGAATGGGCTCGTTCGTGGGCTTGGTGTACAACATATGCAACCCGATGTGGTGTGACCTGCATTTGGGCTCATGTAAAGTTATGGCACATTAGATTGCGTACTCTTTTAGGTGCATCCAAACATTGGAGAGGTAGTGGCACTGAGGAGAATGCAGTGGACCTCACAGCGTGGATAGAGTGCTTTAACACTCGCGACGACGGTCAGGGGACAGGATATGGATCCTGTCTAAAACATGAGTCTGTATCACTGCATGACCTTTTTTTGCACTTATAACAAGACTAAATTCAATTTATGCACAGCTCTAACCACACAAAACACTACAGAAAATGACTGTATTATGTCACGTGTACAAAACACGATTGCACTTCGGGCAGGTGTGATTTTGGCTGGAATGCAGTGGTTACTGGACACAAACAATGAAAGGTCGCGCTACTCCAGCGCAAGCCACTTCCAAGGTCAACTGCACACTTCACAGTCGGTATCTATAGATTCTCTCTGCAGAAGGCACCAGGTTGTGTGTCGTCACATCCCATAAGACAGTAATGATAACAGGAATCCTCATTGCCGTTGTAAGCCTCAGTTCATAGAAGTTTGGAACCATTTCCTGAAATGTTGAGCAGGCTCTGTGTTCTGCAGTACATATTTAACTATGTGTGTTGGCTCTTCTAACATTGTGGCTTTCTGTTTTTTCTCTTGCAGTATTCCTTATCCTTGCAATCCCACCACACAGGTGGTAACTTTGATCACCAGGAATCAGAGGTTCCTCCTCCATTACCTTCTCGGAACCGTCCTGGATTACCCCTGATTCATAACCCCGGTGCTCCACCTCCATTACCCCCTCGTCAGTACTACCCTCACTTGCAATGTAGTGAAGGTGGTGATTTGGGCCTAGAGAATCACCATAACGTGCATTTGTCTTCGACTAACAACTACGTAAGTAACACCACTACTCGCGTGTAGCAGGATTAATCCCACAAAGTCTCCAGCTTGATGCGGAGGTAACATTAGCGAGCCTAGGCTGACGTCACAAGTCGGGAGAGTGCTCCAAGTCGTGTGCTCCTAGATCAGTGTGTTTCTGTAGTTAGGGCGGTTTAGGTGCCAGTATTTGTCTGCTTACATAGCACCTGTAGTTATGTGACGGAGGTAGGCGGGCCGTAAGGTTTGTGAGACTCTAGCTGAAGGTTGTCACGCAAAATGACGGGGACTTTGTGGTTGTAATCCTACTATACTGATGCACTGCTTAAGTAGTTTGTTCTGCTTGCTTTATGAATATGTGCTGAAGAATGTACTCACATTACCTACCTTGATGCATTCGTACATTATATTTATGCATTATAGTCATGCCCTGCCCTAGCTGTGGCTGTACACACAAATACCGCAAAGGAATAGACAAGCTCAGTTACGAAGGTGGTATAGAATTAAATGTTGAGAGAACAGATTGTGATACGTATTCATGTCTCGTTAACAGAATATAGGACAAAATTATAACATAAGGATAGTTATTAAATATTGTGGAAGTGTATCAATTAGCAGTTGTTTGAGAATTACATCGGGTTGTATTCATGAGGAGGTAGCGGCCAGGGGCGTAGCTGGTTGTGTGGGGGCGAGTGGTGCACCCGCCCCCGCGCTCAGAGTCCAAGGGCAGGCATATTTGACAAAAAAATGAATCTTTTAAATGAAAAAAATTTTTTTGCTCACAAAATTTTTAAATTATTGAGACGAAAGGAAATTCAATAAATGTGATTTTTTTTTAAAAAGTTCATAATTTCTGTAAGGGCGGTCATTGTGGCTGCTCGCCCTGCGCGCCAAAAAACGTAGCTACGCCACTGATCAAGGCAAGTTTAAATTCAGGGAGTACTTGCTACCAATCTGTTCAGAATCTGTTGTCTTCATGTCTGCTATGAACAAATGTAAAAGTACTGCCTTGGAGAGAGGAGGTTACAGGAGAATGGAGAAAATGAATAAAGAGCAGCCTCATAATGTTTTCTTGTCATGAGTATATCATTGGAGGGGGGGGGGGCAGATTAAGGAGGGTGAGTCTGCCGGAGAAATAGCATGAATGGAGTGGTAGGCAGAACCAATAGATTAAAGTGTACAAGCCTACAGTTTTACCTGTTGTTTGTGGGTGGGCGCTAGAGCGGTGTAGTAGGTTGGTGTCTAGGCTATGGGTTGGCATTCCGGGGTCCGAGTCCCGTTACGAGCTAGAGTTTTCCTCCAAAACGTCAATACCGTCTCTGGAGCCCACCCAGCGTCCTGTACAATAGGTGCTGGGTGTAAAGCGGCCGGAGCGTGAAGCTTACAACTCACATCCGTTGCCGAGGTTAAGAATTTGTGGAGGCATACCTCGTCTCCCCCTGTGCGCCGTTATGGCGTGGACAGGGTGTGAAATTTTGTATGTCACTCTGAAGAAAACGCAGGTGTTTGGAGAACGAAATGTTGAGGAGAATATTTGTACTTAACGCGGGGGGGGGGGCCCCCAAGGGATGAGTTGGAGACTGGAGAACATTCCGTAATGAGGAGCTTCATAACTTACAGTCCTCACAGAATACGGGGAAGACCAAAGTGAGGAGGATGACATTGGTTTGATATGTTGTATGAATGAGGGAGATGCAAAACGCCGCAATATGTTCGTTTCAGGCATCATGAAGGGAAAAGAGCACGTGGAGACCTGGGTTCAAATGGGAGGACAGTATTTAAACGATCTTGCAGAAACTCGTTGTTGAGCGTGTGGACTAGTTTATTTGTGTTTGGCAGGTGCGCTTCCAGAAATTTTTGCGTGGGGGTGGGGCTGATCCTGAGGCTATATATAAGTTGATTTTAAAAATTTTGTCATACAATCATGTCGTAAGTGTAACATAACACTGTTTGCAAATGCGTTTATATACATACAATATAACTACATGTTCCGTGGCTCAATCACAGTGGCCCATCTTATTGTTTTTTAATTTTATTAATTTTTCAAAATTCTGTTGTGCTAGTCATCAGCCGAGTTCAGTGACTGATTTCGGCTGAAGGGTAAATCACGTAAAAAGTTTCATATAATATCTACAAAATCTGTTTTTAAAATTTCGGGTTTGGGGTGTTTGGTAGGGGGGCTGTAGTCCGGGAACGCCTCCCCCCTTCTTTGGTTCCGTCCCTGGTTTTTTGGATAGGGTCCAGCGGTAGGCTGCTTTGAATACTGTAACACCATTTTTCCTTCCATAAAAGGCAGTAGTTGGGAGTTTCAGAACCGCCAGAGGTATCATGTAATTTCTGTGTGTTCCAGACTTACAGAGACATTGGCATAAACTAACAAATTCAGGTAGATGTTTTTGTTTTGTAGCTGCAGTGTATGAGTGGCAGACTAATGTGTCTGCTACAGTGTAATGTGTTACTATTAAATCGCAGGACTCGCCCAGTCACCAGTAAATGATTACAGTATTGTAATAAAGAGTGTACTGATACTGCAAACTGACAACAGAAGCATTAATTTAAAGATTTTGCAGGTTAATGACGTTTCATATGCCATAAAAATATTTTTGGTTATTTTAAGGGACCGCATACCGGTGTGAGGCTAATAATTAATTTGTTATATAACCGTCTTCACAACCTCAATATAACACTTGTTATACAAAATTTATTTAAAAATACTTTTATGTAACAGGTGTTATATTGAGGCTGTGAAGACGGTTATATAATAAATTAATTATTTTTGGTTATTGTAGTGTACGAAGTAACTATAATAATAACTGAATCACAAGCGAGGGTAGCTCAGTCAGTATAGTGACTTGGCTGTGGGCTTGAAAACCGAGGGACCAGTTCGATTCCTGGTGGCAGGGCAGGAGATTTTTCTTCTTCCCAAAGTGTTTGACCTGAACGTGGGGCCCAACCGGCTTCTTATTTAGTGGGTAGTGGGGGCTGTTCTTGGAAGGGGGGGGGCCGGTAATAAAGAGTCTGGGATGTGAAGCTGCCCCTTGTCTTCATATAACTGCTGAGGTTAAGAATGGGTGGAGCTTTAACTCCACCTTTTAGTATGCCTCCATGGAATACACTGGGCCAACTATGCCTTTACTATATGTATTTTCAAGCTTTGGCAGCCCATTGCAGTTTCTTTTTTGAGGGGATCAAAGCCTGTATATAGTTCAGGTGCCAGTATCACGGAAGGTTTATGTGGTGTTTATTTTGTGAGTTTAACATTAGAATGATGAATGAAAATTTTTAAACAAATTTAGTATGTAGCAGTGATGTTAAAAGTGTCATTGCATTACTGAGAGGCAGCTACGTAAGAACTGATGATTCAGATAATGCTGTTACAAGCATGTGGCCTAAAGTTGACTAGCATCAGTGTGAGATTCAAGCAGGACAATCATAGTGCTAGTTGCCAGTTTGAACACCTGAAATAGTATACAATAATACACAGGTAGCCTATAACTGTACAGCTACATATATCGTAGTGCTAGGTATTGCGTCTGTATCTGCGTGATTGTGCTGAGTTGACATCTGTGAATTTTATTCAGGTATCTTGAGCAGCACAGATTTCCTCTGTATGCCCGTGGGATCAAGCAGAGTATTTGTGTAAAGGAGTGATGTGATATTACAAATGTTGCAGGCTGCGAGTCCACAAGTGTCGGCCCTTCATACGCACCACAGAACGAAGTCCAGTCCTGACCCACTGAACACGCAGAACATGTCTCTAGCAGAAGGTAAGTCTTTTGTACTTTTGTACTGTGACTGGGTAATTAAATATCTCAGAAGTGTGTAGACCAGGGATGCCTTAAGTATTTTCTGTATCGAGCCACATGATCCGACATCAGTGTGTGTAGGTCACATGAATTAGCCATTTTCCCACCTTTAAAGTACCTGCCAAACTCTTGGTATAAGGAGAGAATTACATTTTAATTAAGTGACAGCCGGTGGAAGTCAGTAGTTACACAAAACACTAGTTGTGGGCAGCTGTTAAGGCCTTACCGGGCCGCTGATTTGTGTCTGCTGAATAATTACGTAGAATTTTTGTTGTGCTACAAATCTCAGGCAGGCCACATGTCGAGGCAGGCCACATGTCGGACGCCGTGTGTATAGACATACTGAGGCCATACATGGAGTTCATGGATTGACTCCCTCCAACTGTATTGCCCCCTCCCCCAAGTATGCAGCCATTTTTATTCACGATTGTTGATATTGGTGGTAAACGAGATTTTTAGGGACATGCTTTGAGCTTGTTAACTTACACACCAGTGGACATTAGAACAGTAGGCCTTGAGTGCCGCCTCCATTGTCGTCGTCGTAATCTCCAACGCCGCCGCCACCACCACGACCACCACCTCCCCCACCGAGGGGACGTTCTGTCATGCTGTGCGTGCGTGCGTGCTTTTGCAGGAGCGTGGGAGTGAGAGAGGGAGGGGTAACTAGTTTGTGTATGAGTTGAGCAAATCAATCATTGAGGTATTTCGAAATGTTGGCATGCGTTTAGTGCACTGCAGGTGGGCATGTTTGCTTATAAACCATGGTATGGGATGTGACTTTGTAATTTGATGCTCATATATCCGAGTTTTGGAGGAACCTTCTGCCTCTGTATTCTAGCTTTCGACAACTTCTTCGGGTGGCACACCGTGCCTGCCCTTGAGCTGTTGCAGTGTGGTTACAGACAGTACCTGTATCTGAGAACCTCACTGATGTGTTTCGGTAAAGGAAATGCCATTCCGTGGTTTGAGAAGGACCACAGGAAAGCTGCTGTTTACTGATGACAAGATAAAATATCAGAATGGTCTTAGTATAAATTTCATAACATGTCAGGCACACGGTGAGGCTGTTTTGCCAACCATGGCCTGGAAATGATGTTAGGTGGCAGTGGGCTAAGGAGGTGGCAGATTTAGATTTGTTCAGATTGTGGTCTTCTGGGTTATGACGCTGTTTTGCATTGCAGATTTTGCAGTGTTTTGGAGGAATGTGTTGCATCACATCATCAGGGGCAAAGTGAGTAGGGTCAGGATGCAGGGGGTCACACATGTAGGTGGGTTGCAAGGAGGGTGACCAGTCACATCCACAGAACAGGGGTAGGGGATGGAACATCAAATTTGGTCTGAGCCAATAGGACTTCCTGCTTGGTACATTTATGTGTGGTAGTGGTGTTTGTTAACCCTCATATTGATTGTGTGACTGCTTTGTCCAATGTACACTCTCCAAACACCCACAGCCAATGCTATATGTGCCTGCTGTGTTCAGGCGCAGACTGCCCTTCATGGGGCAAAAACAGCAGGCGTGTGTGTACTGTTGTTTATGAACACCACCCTCATATCTGACTGTGTCTTTATCACCTTCATCCCACAGAATGACCTGGGTTTGATGTGCTCTATGTATTAGCGTTGTTTTCTTTCCATTTCTCATACTGCTGTCATTAACAGAATAAGTTGAAAACCTACCTGTGTGTTTTGTCTTACTGTATAAGTTATTCACCTTTGGCACCATGACTTTGGAGCCCTTCTTGCCCTCTGTTTCCAAAAGTGAATGCTGTTTTCAGTACAGATAAATATACATGCTTTCCATCCAACAGAACTATTCATTTTCATTGCAACACAGCTGCATGTTTCGGTTCACTACAGAACCATCATCAGGCTGTCAAGTAAGGATTTTTTAAAAAGGCAAACATGCATACAGAATATACTTCATTTTCTATGAGATCTCAGTAATCACAAAAATCAGTTAAAATGCTTCCTTATTTTGTCAGTTAGTAGCTGTTGTTGATATATCCATAAATTTATAAAACAATTTATTTTTACAAACAGTGTGTATAAAATTTTACATTTGGTGTTTTAATATTAACCCTAGATTCAGAACTATTTTTTTCTGTGCTGAGGGTACTGTTCCCCAGTTTCTTTTTTCAGTGTTCTAATTTTTGTTATAAAGTTGTGTGGTGAAGGTTGAGTTCACATGGGGTGTATAATCTCTTGTTATTTATTTTCCTTATACCCCATATGAAATCAACCTTTGCCACACAACCTTATAACGAAAATTAGAAGACTGAAGAAAGAAAAGAGAAAAAATAGAGAACATTTGAACGTAGTTTTTATTGTAAGGTAAATGTTTAAATACCTGATGTAAAATTCTGCACGCATAGTTTCTAAAAATAAATGGTTTTATAAATTGGTGGATTTAAATAAATGAGAGATATAATTGACAAAATAAGGAAGCATTTTAACTGGTTTTCGCTATCTTTGAGATCTCACAAATACGAATGAAGTGTATATTATGTATGCATATGTACCTTTTTTAAAAAGTTTTTATTTGACAACCTGGTGACGGTTCTGTAGTGCAGATTGTTGCAGTAAAAGTGAATAGTTGTGTTACACGGGAGGTTTGTGCATTTGTCTCTTTTGATATTTAAACAGAATGGGATGACAATGACAGTCGTCAGATGAACACTCTTGTGACTGAATGTGTCTGCAATACTGACACTGACATTGACGTTGGAACTAGACATTTCCTGAACAGAAGTCAGGATTGTTACTGTGATTGCCATCTTGGTGGGTTTAGTGTGGTGCAGATGGCAGTGATGAATGGAAGCTTGATGTAAGCGTGGAATTCTGTAATTATGACTGTTAACATAACGTGCATAACATGCATTAGTACTTCTATAGTAAGAGAGAGTGGTCAGAATTGAGGATTTTGTTGATTATGAAGGTTTGGTTCCCAGCAGGTGCACACCTGGAATTTTTCGTTGTGGAGTGCTGACCGTGAGGCTATATATAACTTACGTTTAATTTTAAAATTTGTTATAAAAATCATGTAAGTATGACATAACACTGTCTGCCATTGCATTGATATACATAGAAATATAACTACATGTTCCATGACTCAGTCAGTGTCCTATCTTCTTGTTTCTTAATTTTATTAATTTATTTTTCAAAATTCTGATGTATTGATCATCAACCGATTTTAGTGGCTGATTTCAGGTCAAGGGTAAATCACGTACAAGTCTTCATGTCATAACATCTACAAAATGTGTGTTTTTTAAATTTGGGGTTGGGGAGGGGGTGGCAGCCCGGGGGGGGGGTGCTGCCGGGCTGGGTGCACCCCTGGTTCCCTGACAGTAGATGAGATGGGAAAAGTAAAATGTTTCTCAGCATGATAACAATTTATGTACCTTTTTCCTAGTGTATTATATTTCATATTTGTGTATCACGTAACAGTTTTCTTTATGTGGTGTTGTGGAATAGTGTTCTGTAATTTGGTAGATTGGGTGCTCTGAAACACTTATATCTGTATACCAAAATACAAGTCTTCACGTCTGAGAAGACATTACCTTGATACTGCTGTCAGAACCTAGAGTATTACAGCTGTTGTCATCTGTGTTTTGTGATTTTTATTGTCAGTGGTGAGTGAGAAAGTTACATGTTGCTCTATCCAAAAATTGTGCTAAAACCACTGTGATAGCTGTGTCTTAGGAAGTTTAGGGAATGAGAAAGAATTAATTTTTTTCATACTTAGTGTATTAACCCTTCAGTGCCAGTCATGATGCACTGCATGGACCTTAATTTTACACATGTTGCAAGCCTCAGTGCACTGTGCAGACATGAATGCAACTTAGGGTGCTATAAATTTAAAGCTTCTCTGTCTGAGCAGTAGTTGGGATTTGTCCTACAATGTCTTTGAATGGCTAATGGATTTTAGGAGTTTTGTACTCCTTCAAAGGTTGGTATTGATGGTCTAATCTGTAATTGAATTGACAGCAGAATAGAATATCTTGTTCTTTATTTTTTAGCATCAAAACGTCTGATTGCATCTGAATCATTGTCAGACCTGTCATATGGGCCAAAGCGAGTGAAAGCGGGAAGTACTTGGGATGTTGATTCTCCAAGAGTTACACCTCCAGGGACACCACCACCTCCTTATGGTGGTAGTAGTGCCACAATTAGCGAAGGATCAGAAACAGCTTCGCAACTGGAAGAGGATGGTGGTACTGTGGATGAGGTATGGTTTTGATGTTCTGTGATGGACAAGATCAGTGTGATGTAAAGCATACTGATGAACTGCTCTGTAGTTTCTTTCAAGAACAAAGCTAGTGGTCATGTATGTTTGTTAATGCATACTGGTATAAAGCTCACTGAAATTTGAACACAGACTTTATTGGGAAACCAGTTCCAATGCATGTGCTGCAACTTTTTTTTTTTGGGCCTATAAACTCAGACTTTCTAAAAATGAGCTTATCTCTGTAAAACACTTTGTAACATACACCAGGGACGTGTTTTGTGCCTGTTTGTTTTACGCCTTTTTCTTTAATACTTCTTACCAATTGACACCACTTCTTACTTTATTCCCTTGTTTTCATTTCATTGCTATTTGGTTGGTTGACTTGCCTGTGTTTAAATATTTTTTTATTGGAATATCATTTATGATTTAGGCCATTTTGATTAATGTGTCCACTTTTTCAGGCACATGATGAGGGCATTAACCCTTTAGAGACAAAACACGTTCTGTCTAATATAAAGACTCAAGGCATACCATGCAGTAAACACTCCACCTCAGTTAAAAAAACCAGTCATTTGATGATGTGTAAGGTAAAAGTTGCAGATTGTTCCCAGATAAGTACAGAACACATAAACGCAATATGAGCACCATGGAGAATTCACTAAAGTTAAGCCTGGTAGTACGTAAAGTTCCCGCTAGGCTTTAAAAGGTTAAACAAGACCTTGGTGTGCTTTAATAGCAAGTATACAAATTTTGTGATCTGTTTGAGTACTAAGCTTCTAAACTCACTGGAATACTGTGACTTAGACATGCCTCTCAGCATCATCCATTTCTCCTACATTCTGTTCCTTTTTGTAACTGCTACCAACCTTGACATCTTCTGACGCTAACTCCTAACTAATATGTAGTATGCGGGTAGAGTAGCAAGCATGTCATGTTGTCAGTAACCTCTGCACTTGTCTTCTGACATTGTACATGCATTCAGTCTCTTCTGCCATGTTTGAAAACTTCTGAAAATAATTTTTTGAAATTCTGTGTAGTACATTTGCCATATCACACTGAGTGTCTACTTTAAGAAATTCAAAGGGAGATACTAATTGTTATATTAAAAACCAACTAAGTGCACTGTATATAGTTTTTTACTCTTTCACTTCACCCCGACGTCTTTCGACGTATGGAACATCTTCAGGGAGTGCACCAAAAGTTTTTTTACTGCGGGCAGACTTGGTGCGTTGTTTTTGTTTGTTGCAGTCTTCTTTTTGGCTCGTACTAGGCACTTAAATAGCTAAAAATACTGAACTTGATGCACTAAAACATGCTTAAATGGTTAAAAACAGTGATTTGTTGCATTAAAATTGATTAAAAGAACTTAATAAAAATGGTTCTTCATGTAGGTGTGTCGCAGTCCGTGGTTGTGCGATATGTCAGTTGTGTGGCATTATGTGTTATAGTTGAAATATTAATCCTGTAAATAAATGGTACATGCTTAAGTAATTACCAACAGGTGATGGTCAAGACGTACCTTTCTAAACCAATTCAGTTTGACTTAAAGTAAGGACTCATCCTGCTGTATGTGGTATATGTATCACTTATTTACAGGAATAATATTTCAACTGTAATATGTGATGTCACACGACTGACATATGGCACAACCAAGGACTGTGACACAGCTACCTGAAGAACAGTTTTTATTTGGTTTTTTAAATCAATTTTAATGTAACAATCATTGTTTTTAACCATTTAAGTATGTTTTAGTGCATCAGGTTCAGTGTTTTTAACTATTTAAGTACCTAGTAGAACCCAAAAAGAAGAATGCAACAAACACAAACAACAGATCGAGTCTGCCAGCAGTAAACAACTGTTGGTGCAGTCCCTGAAGATGACGTTCGGTATGTCGAAACATGTCGGGGTGAAGTGAAAGGGTAAAAAACTATATACAGTGCATTTAGTTGGTTTTTGTTATATAACAGTTAGTATCACGACAATGCACAGAGTTAACAGTGTTAATCAAATGGAGGTGGTTAATGTGAGGAACATGAAACAGTTAACATAGAATTAAATCAGATGAATACTGTGGGTGGCAGACACAGATGTTCTTTCTTGGTCAGATGTGCCTGTGCTAAGGGTTCTGTGTGGGAATTTTATTGTAGTGATGCAAAATCTGCTTGCACAATGAAAGAGTTTGTTGTCTTTGATGATCATGTTGTTTTAAATAGCCCAAACTATGAGGTACAGTGCACAGTTGTTGTGAGAAGTGAACTTCTGATAGATAAATTCTTTGATATAAAGTCGTAAATGAGTATAGGTTTGACATTTGGTATTGACACTCATGCACATTTGTTGGTCCATTTCGCCCCAGGAATGTGGGTTTGCTACTGATTGTCAGTACCACATTGACCTGGCATTCTTTGTGGTCACAGGCAATTTAACAGTTTCTGTCTTCATGTTCATTATGTGTTCTGTGTTCCAAAAAGTCAATTTGTGAAGAAATTTCACTATTTCAATCACTTTTACACTTCAGGATCACTTCTTGAAGTTTCATAGTATAATCTTCTAGGTTGTGATGCTGTATGATTGTATGTGTGCTACACGTGACACATTACCCCTGTAGCTTAGTAACACATGCAGCAGAATCAGGGATCAAATGCAAGCTGATAAGCAGGTGCAGCACTCAGGTAACAAGAGAGAAGAGTAAGAGAATGAAAGTACTTCATTATAAAATTCAGGAATGTAAATAACAAGGAGACAGCATTTGATGATACTCAAACACAAAAAAACAATCAAGATTTGCAGCACTTGACATATGTAATAGAAGGAATTAGAAAAGCACCAGACCGATAACAAAACAAAATAAAAATACTTGCATGGCATTGCAGGTCACCAGATAAATAAATCAAATATGAACTTCCAACATGCCAGGGAGGACCTGGCACCATAACCCTACCAAAAACCAGCCAGTAATGTTGAAATGATGTCTGAAACTCAATTTGCAACCAGGTGGGTAGGTTGAGTAGCATTTACAGAGTGAGGAGGCCAAGCCATGCTTTGCAAGGCCAGTGTAGGGGTGAAATTGTGGGAAGGGCAGGGGGTGAGAGAATGAAAAATGGAGATACAGCATATGGAAACTGCATCATGGAACAGGTGGAACCAGAATTCAGGATGATCGTGCTGTATGTGTCTTGTGAGCTACTGGTATCCACTGCAGAATATGGAGTGTCAAGACACAGGATACCACATTATGAATCCTTACCATCATAAAAATATTGAACCTTACATATTTCTTGATGGTTTTAGCTTTCTTATAATCTGCAACATTTTCTCTTTCTGATGTTGCTTGGCTGACATAAGCTTTGCACTGCTAATTGATCCTTCCTCTTTGATGACATTTTGCTTTCATTAATAATGGCATATTGAAATATGATTTGATTGTGTGCAGCATGAGGCTGGGGACACTGCTTCACCAGACATATCACCACACAGGACTAGTTGTGGTTCCTCTCTAAATACAGCTGCTGTGCAGCAGCAGTCGATTATCTCCATGGAGGAGGATGAAATGTCCGATCAGGAAGTAGTAAGTACTGGTCTACTGTGTTGTCACATCATCAGCTCATAGAATACAGACAAATGCTTGAGCAGAGCTGTAATGCTTATGTGTGAACTACTGTATTTAGTTCAGGTGTTAAACAAAATAGGGGTGTCTGGTGACTTTTGTCATAACTTCAGGATTGGATTACCGACGTCATACCGATTCTGACATGTCATATCAACGTGGGTCAGATTCATAACCATTAAAAAGCTATGGGACTTGGAAATGTGAATGAATGACAGGTGGACACAAAACCACACATAAGGTTATGTAAGACATGGTTCTCTTTACTGTAGACAGTGTTACAATGTTACAGTGCATTTACAAGTGTTCAGTGGGGTGCCTTCAGCCTGGATACACAGTCTGGCCTGTTTTAATGCATCTGTGGATGTGTGCCCAATCTGCTTGATAGTACATCTGATGTTGTGTGTATGGAGACGAATGTCTTCTGAGGGTGCTGACAGTTTATTCTTTGAAAAATTCATTTAAACATCAGCAGTTAGCCATTTTGTGTATCTGCCATGCAGTCTGCTGTAGGTTACTGACAGGCACAAATTTCAAAGTTTGAAGTCCTGTAGCTTTGTCAGAGCTTCGACTCTGATCCATGTTGATATGAAATTTTTGACTTGGTATGAGGTTAGCAGCCCAATCCTGAAATTATGACATGAAGTCTCAGGACACCCTGCATATTTTCAGATGTCCATCTTATTATTTCTGGCAAAACTTGCTGGAAGCTAGTTAACCCTTTTTTGTGTTGTGGGTGTTCATTCATGTATTATGATTTGTGTAAGTTCATTTAGGTCAGTTCCTTGGTCTTACGCTCGAACAACCCACTTGCATTAGTGCTGTCATATGTACAAAATTCATACATTATGCATAGTAACTTAATGTTAGTTGATACTTTTGTATCGCACATGAAACAGCACTTTGTTATAACCCACTGACGCACAGTTTCATAGGATATAGAGAAAACTTGACTGATCCTTAATCAGGTTGTAATTTTATGAAAATATAAGGACAAGCAATCTTTTTGTGGACACAACATTTTGATAGATGGTGTGTTTGTAATGCATCTTTCTCATAATGCGGGAGTCTCAGTTTGACGAATTGTGTAACTTACAGCAAAGTGCTGTTTTGTGAGCAATATTTCTGTCCCTGTTATACTTACTACTCAGGGTTATTTCTGGCTGATTTCCTGCATACATTTATTAAGAGCTCACATTCACAGTGTATTGAACCATATATATTAATGTTTTCCGCCATTGTTTTTTATTCTAACATCATGTGAATGTTCTAATACCACTATCGGTATCAGTATGCCAGAGTGTAGTATCTAGGATATGTTCCCTCAGTATCTTTGTTTCTTCATACCTTCATATGTGGTTGCATTCTTTATGTCTAGTGCATACTGTCTCCAGATTCATGTTCATCACTACACTTTATTGCATGGCTTCCTGTGTGTCCTGTCCTCCCCATTGGCTTCTAAACCATTGTGCAGTGTCTGTTTTTCATACCTCCTTCCATACATGATGTCCGGTATTTAAGGAAAGACGGTGTGTTTATGCGCTTTGTTCTGTCATTTATTTCAGGGGCAGTTACAAGACCATGGACCATTCAAAAGTCTTTCCAAGTTGTGGGAACATAACGCACATCTGGCAGTCTTCATGAACTACGTTATATCAAATAGTGATCCTTCCAGTCTGGTATGGGATTGTGTGTCTTTTAATTCTAAATTGTTATACAGTTGGGTCTCCTTATTAACGGGGGTTACGTGTCAACACTTCCGATGGAAACACGGAATTCCGCGAAAATCTGTACTCTCGCCCAGATAGCCCCAAATGTTCTCTGTGTATGCCATAACACCTACGCAACCATTTACAATTAACAGAAAAATGTTTAAATGTGTTATAAAGGGTTTAATTGTGTTTTACAATAATGAGTAACGTTTTGGACCCATGTTTCTGAAAATACTGTATCAAAATTTTATTATATAGCACCAGGGTATTCCCGACAGGATTCGGTACTCCTCAGTAGTAGGGGTCTCAGAGGCTGGAGAGGAGGTTTTAGGTGTCGATGCAGAAGTTGTCCTTTTCAGGAACATTGTGATGGGAAGCTGCTGCTGCTTTTATTTGAACTCACTGAACGTGTCTGTGTATGGTGTTAAAATATCATCGAGGCTTTCCTTGAACTTCATTGAATGAATCATGTTGTCGTCATGTTTGTAGAAGAAGTCCGCAAGGCATGTGGCGTCACTGATTGGCTGCGCTAGGTTTTTCAAGTCCACCTTCTTCTCTTGGCATAGTTCTTCATCAACCTTGTCCTCATCCTCAGAGTTGGAACTAACAAGCTCCTCAAGTTCATCATGTGTCAGTGTTGTTGCCTGTGTATGAATTAAATCGTCGATTTCCTCCTCTTTCTCTTTAAGTCCTAGAAACCTATGCCCGCTCTTCTCCTGGCCAACTCCTTTATTCTGCGATGGTTTTCTTGAGCTATTCATCTGGACTGAAGTCATGCACAACCTCGGGCTGCAGGTTCTTCCAACAGGCGTTTACAGACTTGGCCATGATGTCCTGCAGCGTGTGTTTTATTAGGAAGAGACTGTCAGCTATGGTGAAGTCCTTCCAAAACTGAATAATGTTGAGGTTGTCGTTGCTGTCCATGTCCTCAACGATTCGGTCCACATGCCTCTTAACGTAGTTGGCCTTAAAGGCCTTGATTACACCCTGCTTGAGCAGCTGGATAAGGGAGGTAGTGTTGGGGGGTAGAAGGACCACCTCTGCGTCTTCATTTGTATAGTCTTGTGCATCACTTGGGTGTCCTGGGGCATTGTCCAGCACGAGGAGGAATTTAAATGGAAGCCCCTTTTCCTCCAGGTATTCCTCGACTTTGGGGATGAAGAAGTGGTGGAACCAGTCAGGAAGAGGGTCTTCGTTGTCCAGGCTTTTGCATTCCACGTCCAGTACACAGGGAGTATATTCTTTTTACGTCTTCTAAGAGCTCTTGGGTTCTGCATGCGGAGAATTGGGCCAGGCTTTATCATATGGCCCGCTGCATTGCTGCAAACTAACAGCGTAACCCAATCATGTGCCACCTTGAATCCTAGGGCCTTCTTCTCTTCAATGGCTATAATAGGTGTGCTGAGACATCTTCTTCCAGAATAATGCCATCTCATCGGCATTGAAAACCTGTTCGGGTTTATATCCCTTCTCCTCGATGAGCTTCTTGAGTTGTGCAAGGTAGGCCGTAGCAGCCTCATGATCACCTGAAACAGACTCGCCCGTAATCTTTACGTTATGGAGTGAGTAATGCCTCTTGAATTTCTGGAACCAGCCTTTGCTGGCAATGAAAGTGGTTTCTGCGGTGCTACAGGTACAGGGGTTTGCTGCTTAAATCTGTTGTAAAGAATGAGGGCCTTAGCGGAAATCATACCAATGTCCACAGACAAGTTTTTCTCGTGCTGGTCTTTGATCCAAATGAATAGTACATTCTCCATTTGTAGCATCATTTTATCATGTACATAAGCTGTGTGTTTAGCAGTATGAATTCCACCAGTTTGTACTGCCTCTCTGATCTCAGTTTCTTGTTTCCTTATGTATCGTATGGTACTTTTGTTGATACCAAACGTGCAGTCTATGGCTGTGTGTGTGAGCCCTTCTCAACATTTATCTAGCATCTGACCTTTCTTGTTCAAAGTCATCAATTTCTTGGCCCTTTTAGGCTTTTGTCCATCACTGGATACACTTTGTTTAGAACCCATGGGTATTCACGTATGCACAGTAATATTTTAAGCTCAAGTAGCCTAACACAGACATACACAACACACAGAGGTCACAAGCTGTCCTACTTGGATGACGCACACTACGAAACTGAAGACACGCGTGTCCCACCATCACTCAGAGTGAATGCAACGAGCAGCAGCAAAATTTTTAGTAGTGTGATAAATTTTGTGACTGCCACAGTGAAAAAACAAATATGCGAAATGTGTATGTACTAGCTGGCAGGCAGTTCATATTGAACTGTCATAAGAAGAAGTGCCTGTATGTTGTGGATGATGACAAATGTACAGTTCACAGATGAATTCTTTTTAATGGTTTCTGTGACAAGACTGGATGGTTAGTGTCACAGGAATGTTGGTTTCTCAGTGCTTAGCACATATTCAGAGCAGTATTGAGCAGTGTACATTAATGGTTGTGAGACACTTGATAATTTGCCACAAGTACCAGTGAGTGTGGTATATGACAATGTGTGTGAAGGGTCTATCACAGTCTGAGTGTGAGTGCCAAACCTGACTATGAAATTCACACCTCAGATGCAGTTACAGCAAACTTCACTTGAGAAACGTTCGTACTGTACCACTGCCATGTGTGCAAACTTTCCAACCTTAGGCTTAGTTGGCTTGAGTGGACTGCTGTCATTGGGTTGTGAAATGGCAGTGGCTAATGAAACGTGTTTTGATTTGTGATGAGGTCCAGTTGATGTGAGAAGGGGTAACCAGTTGCCTCAGCAGCTATGTCTGGTAACCCACCAATCTTGAAACATGTTTTGATTTGTGATGAGGTTCATCGTACATGAGCTGGAGTAATCAGTTGCCTCAGCACCCATGTCTGTTAACCCAACAATCTTGAAACATGTTTTGGTTAGTGATGAGTTTGATTTACGTGAGCTGGAGGTTTATTTATGTGAGATGCAGTAGCCATCTGCATCAGCAACCATGTCTGTTCACCCAACAGTCTTGAAACATGTTTCGGTTTGTGATGAGGTTGATTTACATGAGATGGAGGTTTATTTGTGTGAGATGGGGTAACCACCTGCCTCAGCACCCATGTCTGTTCACCCAACAGTCTTGAAGCACGTTTTGGGTTGTGATGAGGTCCAATAAATATGCAGCAAATTTCCCGGTTTCTTAAATATATAAAATGAATTTCCATGGATTTTTTTTTTCTCACCAGTGCAGGTTGTTTCAAGGTTAAAATGAGGTTGCTTGTGCATAGCAAATGCAGGAGACAACTTCAAGCAGGAAACCACTTAAGGCTGCTATGTCACAACTTAATTAAACATAACACTGTAATTGTGTAAGGCTTGAGGTTACAAACCATGTTGATATAACCTTATGCACTGGAAATAAGAAAATGAATAACTATCTGATGTATGGCGGATATTTTGTAGGAAATTCTCTATGTGATGGCCATTAAACACAACGTGTTATTGATGAGACCTCTTTTGACACTTGTGGGTTACCTTCAGATATATGTTTAATATATCACAGCTACAACAGTTGTTGTGGCAGTGTTATTGCATAGAAGACCTGAATATGCTGGAAATTTAGAGCATTCTTCTTTTTGCCTGCAGTTTTCCTTTCCTTATTGTATAGAAGTGTCAGCTTGCTGTTTCTGTGCAGGCCTTGCTTGTGCTCAATTCTTGCTATGTAGTGGAGCTATGGTCTTGAAATATATACTGTTTCTGTTAGGATATTGTCTTTCAGTTTTTGTAAAGTGTGTGGATTTTTCTCATGAGCTGTTATCTTACAGTATCCCCCTACAGATAATAATTACCTGGATTCTGTGCTGGGATCTCGAATGTGACGGTTCATGACTTAACAAGTGGCATTGTCCTGCATGAAGTAACTGGAAGGTTTCAATTTTTCTGTTAATTCTCCCAAGAATGGTGTTAGAAATAATTGACTGCAGTGTTCAGAATTTATTGTTTCTTTGAAAAACATCGGCCTCCATGATTTTGCATGCACTTTTCCTTTCACTTACTGCATGCCTCACTGTGTGTTACAGATCATGAAAAAAAAAATTGCTTGAATTGTGTGGGAATTTTCGTGATACTATGCCCCATTTGAGAAAGACACAAGTTGCAGAGGAACTGGGCAGCCTTTTATCTTTCCTTTTCAAGGAAAGAGTTCTGTTATGACTCTAACATTGTATCACTGCGGTTACGAAAATTTTGTTGCTGTTTCTGACAAAGTTTTTTGATGTTTCACTCTGTAGAGCTAACAGAATTTTTTGGGGTTTCTTTTGAATCTTCCACAGTCATCTTCCACTGCTTCTTTAGTGAAGGCAGGATGTCTAGATATTTTATTTTTGTCCAGCATTGATTCTGTCGTTCATAATTTTTCCCATTTTCTGCATGTTGTTCTTTCACACAACTCTTCATGCAGGATCTCTTTTACACAAACTACTTTGGCATTTTTTCCTGTGATACCCACACCTACTTGGAACAGTGTTGCAGTTGAAGATTATTTTTTCAATTAATCGGGCTACATTTCACAAATGCACAAAGACCATCTGCGCCCTGCAACTGCTAAAGGGTGACTTAAGTGCTTGTAGATTGATTCAGCTGGCAGCAATGGTAACACGATAATGCTGGCTAGCACACATACACAAGCCAAGACCATATGTTGAAAGCCCATTGACACAGTTAACCACTCCATATAATGCGTAGTGTTTGTATTGTAATAGATTTCAAAGGTTGGGAAGTATGTACATGGTTATGGCATTAAGATATAACTGAGGCCAACGTAGACTGTGTAACATCCCAGAAGATCAAAGGTCACAACAGCACTGCAGCAGAAGCTTGATATTTCGAAGACGTGACTGTTTATGTGTGTGGGATTTAATTATATTTTATGTAATGACACTGTCATTAGTTGAGGTAGTGCTGAGTGGTGGGATGATGTGGGTGAGGAATTGGAAAGTATGTGGAAGTCAGTGGTCATGGCTGATCTGAGGCATTAGCCCATCTAATTTGTATTATGTAAATTCACTATCCCATCGTTTGCACAGTGTGACTGTGGACAACAACAGTTCTCAGTCATCATAGCCAGTTCCTGGGTCAAGATTTGAACCTAGGACCTTTCAGCTAAGAAACGGGAGTTTTATCCCCGTGACCATGAAATTTAGTTGATCCATTGCACACCATACTAGCTCATTTTAAAAATAAACCCTCTAAAGGTGATTAGTGTTGAAATATGTTGGATCACTCAATGTGCAGTTTGTTATATTTGGTTGTTATCTTATATGATTGTCTGTAGTTGTTTATTGGTGCTGTCAGGTTGATGAGTACCAGTATCTATGTTAAATATAATAGAATTAGCATTCTAATGATCTTTTCTTTGGTTTCAGTTATTCTATTTGATAACAGACTTGTACAAAGAAGGAAATGCTAAGGAAATGAAGAAATGGGCATATGAAATTCATTCGAGCTTCCTTGTTCCTGGAGCAGTAAGTTCTTATTCTTTAGTAATTCTAGATAGTGTGAGACTGCGGTTGTCACAGCATGTTGATGAAGACTGTGTCTTTTGGGATGTTGCCTGGTAAATAGTACTGAACTTTTGGAGGTGGGCCTAGCAGTCAAAGAAGTGCTCATGGACTGCTGTACTCTGAAGATGGAAGTGGCATGCTCTTCCAAAACATTAACTGTTTACCAGTCAACATGGCATAACATCCCACAAAATGTATCTTCTTTTGTGCATAATTTGTGATGTCATTACTCTGTCCCTTTTCAATGTGTAATACAGTAAAATATTTGGAATGTGTTTGAGTGAATGTTTATGTAGAATAGATTAAAGGAGTACAGCAGAACTCCATTAATCTGGCTACTAATGCTCCAGAAATCCTGATAGTTTGGCATTTGAGGAAAATAGTCCCAAGACAGGAAGTTTTGCAATTGATAACATCCAGTATGTGCACTGATTCTGTGACTTTACCTTGTGTTATCTGGCTTTATTGAGCCCCTAGAGATATTATAATGGCTTTATGTAAGATCCCTAAATGGATAAACAAGGTACTGCTGGCAAGACAGAACATGTAACATTAACAGTTCCTCAGAAACTTGTAATAATTAGGAGACTTGAAAGTGGTGAAACCAAACTGTGGTTATGGCCTCATGCAACATTGGATCATCAGCTGTCTGTGATATAATTTAGGTGTAAGTACCAGTTACAATTTTTATGGCATCAATTGAAAGTGTGAAGAGCATTTTCAAATGATAGACATTGAAAGAGCCTAAGTAAGCACAACTGGACAAGGTGTTGTATAAGTGGTTTACAGCAGTGTGTTCCATAGGAAAACCTGTGACTGGGCCTGTGATAATTGAGAAAGCAAGGTTGATGTATGATGAAATGAAAATAACTGGCAGTGCACATTCTCTAAAGGGTGGCTGCAAAATTTTAAAGAACATTATGGCATTAGAAAGCTGGATCTTAGTGGTGAAATGCTGTCTGCTGATGTTGAAGCTGCATAATAGTGTAGTGAATTATTCCATAATCTTGTGGAACAGCATAAATTATAAGAACTTAGGTCAGCGTAGGTGCTATCTGATAATTTGGATTATTTGATAATCCGGCACCTGTCAAGTGTTGCACTCATTGTCAGCACATTGCCAGTGTTTGTAATGTCCCAGCAATGTATGAAACAGCAAATATTTTACAGTTTATCTGGTGTTTCTGGATGTTCTGTGTCTTGTGTGGGAGTTGTATACAGTATCTGTTGTGTAATTTAATACTGCTGTAATGTGTTTATGTTACCAGCACAAATACCTAGTAGGCTTCAGCCTAGGTATGGTGTGAGTTGGAGATGAGGTTTATTTATTGTTCGCATGTGTTGGCCCTTATTCTTTTGATCATTCTCTCGCAGTGTTTTCTTAAGGTATGAATTTGTTTTGCCTTCGTGAGTTAACACAGAGGCCATGAATTTCGGTGAGACCTAGAGTTAAACATAATTTGTGGTGTAAATTCCAGCGTGTGGAGTTTCATGGGATTTTTGGTTTATATTTTGTACTTTAAATTGCAGTTTGTGCAGTCTTAATTTTAGTTGCCAGTCATGAACTTACTTCCCAGAAAAAATAGTGATGTGTGACCATTGTTTGAGCAAACATACTAAGTTAGTTTGTGTATCTTATACTGCTTGTACTAACATCAGGGTTTCTGTCAAATACAGTCTTTAATTGTGTGTGTTCTCATCAGACTGTACACTTAATCTATGTGGTTTGTCACAGTGCCATTCTCAGGTACAGCCTACATGTTTTGGCAGATTGTGCTATCCTGAGGTACAACCTGCGTGGTTTGGTACATTGTGCCATCCTCAGATGCAGTGTACATGGTTTGGCACATAGTGCCAGTGCTCAGGTACAGATATCTGATGATGGCCGTGAGTGCCAGAACATGTAGCTTTATAAACGTCTTGTCAGGTGAGAATGCACAAACTTAAAGATTGTGTTTGACAGAAACCCTGATATCATTGTATCAGGATGCAAACTACGTAATTCCTTGAGGCTAAGACTTAGTATATAATTTTGTTGTTGAAACTATGGTTCTGTTTCTGTTATAGCCATTGAGACTGAATAATGTAGATGAGAATGTTGCAAGGGAAATTGATGATGTGCTGTTAAAGGATTCAGAGAAGGAGGATTGTCTTAGGAAGGTAAGGACTGGTATTGTCTTGTGAAAGGTGGGGGGCTCGTAGCTAGTTCATGCAATGATGCTTTGCATGTACTCTATGTCGTATGTCTAACATAGTTAGTTTTCGTAACTTATGTTTTGCAGTTGTCGTCCTTGACTTTGTGGTAACTTCTGTTACATTATGTTTTGCAGTTGTCTTGCTTGACATTGTGGTAACTTCTGTTTGTTATGTTATGGTTTGCAGTTGTCTTGCTGGATGTTGTCATAATTTCTGTTACATCATGTTTTTCAGTTGTCGTCCTTGACTTTACAGTAACTTCTGTTACATTATGTTTTGTAGTTGTGTTGCTTGACGTAACTTCTTTTACATTATGTTTTTCAGTTGTATGCCTTGACTTTGTGGTAACTTGTTACATTATGTTTTGCAGTTGACGTTGTGGTGGGCCTAACTTCTGTTACATTATGTTTTGCAGTTATCTTGCTTGATGTTTTGGTACCTTCTGTTGCATTAGGTATTGCAGTTGTCTTCCTTGACTTGCAGTAACTTCTGTTACATTATTTTTTGCATTTGTCTTGCTGGCATTGTAACTTCTGTTATGTTTTGCAGTTGTCATAAATTACATTGTGGTAACTTCTGTTACGTTATGTTTTGCAGTTGTCTTCCTTGATGTTGCATTATGTTTTGCAGTTGTCGTGCTTCTTGTTGTGCTGGTGGTTGTGGTGGTGGTGGTGGTGGTGGTGGTGGCGGTGGTGGTGGCGGTGGTGGTGGTGGTGGTGGTGGTGGCGTGAGTGTGAGTGTGAGTGTGAGGGCAGGGGTGGATGAGCACTTGCGTGTGTGTGTGTGACGGGGTAGCCCTTATCCCACCAAAGAAATCCCTGACCCATAGCTTGTTATCGCGGTAGCTCAGTTTCTCATTCTTTTCTTGTCTTTTCTATTAATCATACATTTCATCATCATGTACAAGCCAGAGGTTAGGTGAGCACATTGAAAGCTGCAGAAATCATCACTTGCTGTTGTAGAAGCAGTTAGAGGAGGAGGAGGAGGAGGAGGAGGAGGAGGAGGAGGTGGTTGACAGCAGTTACATAATACAGTAAAACCCTGTTAAGATGTTTTTGAAAATTCCAGGAAAGTTTACTTCTTAAGCGAGAAATGTCTCAAAAGGGTGGGACCGAAAAATTCTATTTTTTAAATTTTGTGAACTGATTGCATACGTATGCCGAATTTGTATAATTTGCTGCCGTCTTACATTTTCACCTGTATCTGACCATCAAACCATTTTGTCTGTAACCTTTCATTCACAGTTTTATTTACACCTTTAACTATATTGTCACTGACTTTTCATTCACAGGTTCACATTTCTTTCCAGATGTTTACTCTTCCTCGAAATATTTTTCAAGCATGGGTTGTCTTGCTCAATTTTTAAAAAACTGTTGCATTATACATCTGCAGATTCCATAGGTTGGCTATTAGGTAGGCCGTAAGGGGTTGTCAGTAGTTCCAGTCACTTTCACTAACTCTGCAGTGTCTTGAACTTATTTTCTGGAATTGCTGGTGTAACTTATCTGCACACAGTCACCACAAATGTTCCACAATCACGCTACACCACGACCCATTTATATTACCACCAATAAATTATGTTGTGTGCGGCACCCGTGCATCTGGCATCGGACCACTGTCCCCCCAAAGGGGTGGCTTCCACCTCCACATGGTTTATGTGCCTCGCAGTAGAACTCCACGCCAGGTGGAACCCTGGGTGGCATCGGCTAGCGCGCCTAAACTTCGTCAAATGTTATCGGCTGCCTGAGTTCCCTCCTAGTGACCGGCCAGTTGACACTTCCACATGCCAGCATTGCCGAATACAGGCCCATGTAGGTCATGGAACAGCTAGGATAGGCTTCCAGCCCCCCTGATACAATATTCTGGTTGTTGTGACAGAGGCCGAGTAGTGGGGACTGACTGACTGACTGACTGACTGACTGACTGACTGACTACAGTCTTTGCATGGCAGGAGAAATACGACACCCCAATGCTGTGAGGTTGCATCATTCTGCTGCGTGAATCTTGCAGAAATCACCTTGGAGATCAACCTATATGAACTGACCACGCCATTTGAACACTGTGTTTTGGAAAAGGAATGAATGGGAACTCCGGGAAATTGTTTAATATTTTGACACACAAAATGTATTAAATGGGTAAAAAAATTGTTTAGTCACCAACGTTCGTTACTTCTTAGGCGGGAAATTTTCTGATGTGCAATCTATTAAAAGTGCAACATGTAATGTTAATCAATTTTGGTGCTTTTTAATCCTGACTTCTTAGGAGGGAAAGCGTCTTAACCGGGGACATCTTAAATGAGGTTTACTGTAGCAGTTACTAGTCAGTTGGGTCAACAGGTAATCATTTTACATATAAAGTACTGGTGTTCTGTATCAGTCTGTGGGTGTGTGGGGATACATGAGCTTTGTTTGTGTGTGCCATTTTATTTCTTTTTTCCTCCCCATAAGGCCACCCTGCGTATAGTCATTAATGGTTTTTGAAATTATTGTTATATTTTGCTCTTGTTATGCTAGTAAGTCTTAGGACAGACATTTTATTCTTGCTACCAAATTTTGGTTCTTCCTGCTGTTCCATTACTTTCAACATTATTTGTGAACAAGGAGTGCATGTTCTGATATATTATGAAGTTAGTGTGTTACTGAAAGTTCCTCATTTCTCTATCACCGTGTGCATCATGAGGTGCAGCACTCACTGTGTCTGTGTCTTCACTTTGATTGTATCACTGTGTGATTAAAGTAATGTAGTTACGAGGATTCCCTTAGTGGAATGAAACTTAATCTCACATATGTTTTTCAGGTATTTTTCAAAGCTCGCCAGAAAGCAAAAGATGACCTGAATGAACAGTTGGCAGACTTTCAACAGAAGAGAACTGCTGGACTTGGAACAATATTTGGACCACCCGAGGCACAGCTTGATGAAAGCATACATGACAAGAATAAAGAAATCAGAATCGTGGAGACTATTCTTGTACCCAAAATGGAACAGTATCTGTAAGTAAAGTCTGTATTGTGGTGACTGATTAGTAAAAAAAGTAGCAGACTTCTACATTGGGTCAGCATGTTTCAGCTAAAGGTGGGCCATGGGCCAGGGGAAGAAATAATGCAGGCCCCTCTCCAGCGATCTGCCTAACAGCTACTTTCTTCCTCCACTTATTCCCATGTATTATGACCTGGCGCATTATGACTTCACACTCACAAAAATCATGTCACTTCATTTTATTAAAATGAATTAAATTTAATATTTACTGTTTTGTTTATTGTATTTCATTAAAACGAGGGACTGGTAATTATAAAAATTAATAATAGAAATATAAAGGCATCTTCTTCTCTTAGCGAAGGAAAGTAATGATGGGCTGTTGGTAGATTGGAGGTATGCAGGCAGCCCGTTCCCATATTAATTCATATCTGACTTGAGTGAAGATCGTATGGATTATGGTGGTGCATTAATCTTGACTCACCAGCAGTGAGGTACATCTTCACTTAAGAATGGAAACAAATCCAGTTTCTGAAACATTGTGTTTTGTTCGGAATGCTAGATGACAATAGGTGGCCTGGGTAGCATAGTCCATATAGCAACTTGCTACAGGCTGGACACTCCAGGGTTTGAATCTCTGTGGGGGCGAGATTTTCCAGACCCATCAAGACTAGCCCCGCAGCCCACTAGACGTACTGTACAATAGGTACCAGGTCTCTTTCTGGGGGTAAAGTGGCCAGGGTGTGGCACTGACCACCCATCCCCTTCTAGGGCCGTAGGTTGGGCATGGGTAGAGCTATGCCTCTACCTCTCTTTAGTGCCTGCTTGGCATGTTAAGGGACTGCCTTTTACCTTATACTAGACAACAACATTTTTTCTTGATTTTCAAACATGAGGTTTGTTTTGAAGGATTTTGACAGTGACATGTTACACTTTGGGTTGCTTAGTGTCCTGACTGCGTTAAGAGCACTGCTGTGCCATAGTGCCACTGTTCATTTCGTTCTGAGTTCCAGGCATGATTATTTCCAAGAAACATGTATGTTAAAATATACCAGAATGATGAATTTATGGTAATGCAGAATTTTTGGTTAGGTTGAGCTCTGATAAATAGTATTTATTGCCTGAAACCAAATCACTTGTTTAATAAGTGACACATATTTATTTCTAGGGAGGACATGGAGAAGGATAATGTAGATGTACGCCGCTTTGCAACAGCTACTGCTCTAGGTACAATAATGGGCAAAGTGTTTGGTCTGCGCAGTCCACATTCCAGTGCCCTGCTTGACCGGTGCCCCACATTTGTTTCCAAAGATAAATCGCTTAAGGCCAAACTTATTGGAAAAACCAGAAAGGTACATACAGTGTTATATTATAGATTATGTATTTACAGTGCTTCCCAGTTAAGGTGGTGCAGTGATTTGGTCCCAAAAATATCTATATAGAGGCACTGTATTTTTATCTCTATATTGCTCATACTGGAAAACAAAATGACAAGTATCTGAAAATAAATAACAAATTGCAGCAAGTGTTTAACCTTGAAAGGATCTGCATTCATATATGTAAACACACACAAAAACACCCCAAAAATTCATTTTGTATATTTAGGCAACAAGGAAATTTACTACATTTTTAAGACACTGTGCATAATCTGTGTTTTATTTTCCACAAAGTGCCGTCTGTTTCATATTTTGTCCTTTTCTGTTCAAGTAATATATTTTTCATAAACCATGTGCTAAAATTTAGATACCAACCTGGTAGGATAAAGGTTCAATTGTGCAAAATTAAATTTAAAATGTCCCATCACAGAATAGGATGTGTGTGTGTGTGTCTGTGTGCCTTAGTGAGCCCATCCGTCTGTCCGTCCATTTGGAGTGGTACCGATTGCTGGCTGGATCTAGTGAGAGAACTGGGAGAGTACCAGGAGGTAGTGGATGTATGTATTTGTGGCATAAAGTGCACAGAATATCCTGTTCACTCACAGTCTTATAGACCCTGCTCACCTGCTGCAGTGTTAGGAGAAGGTACTGTATGTGGTGATGCATGTGGTGATACAGACTGTGGAAGCATCTGTATCTTAGGCAGTGGACATATACTTGAACTTATGTATAGTAACAGCAGGGTGAGGCTGGATTAAAATACGCAGCTCGTGATGGTACATCATGTTGGTTAAGATAAAAGAGCCAGTTCTTGATGTTGTCTGAAAAGGAATGTTGATTGAATATTATGTAAATGCTGACATAACAGTTGAGGATATACTAATAGGTATACTTTTTTTTTTTCAGGTGACAGTACGTGGTCATCACTTTGTTGCTCATCAGTATTATACAGTTACCTATTGTAACCATTGTCAGCTGATAATCTGGGGCATTGGCCCTCAGGGATACCAGTGCTCAGGTATGTAACATGGTACAGTGTAATCTCACTATTGGAGATGCCATGTGGCAGTGAAATGCTCATATCCAATTTAGTAGGCCAGTCATTCTGCTGCTAAACTTTGGTATAAGTTATGCATAGTTATAATAGAGTGCACTATAGTGACAAATGTCGGCATGCATTAATGTATTGCACTTACAGCACTAGTTGTGATGTCACGGCACTGAAAAACCAGAGGAGACTTTATTTGTATGAAATATTTTCATTGTGTGTTGCTGCACATCCAATAACATTTAGAGAAACAAATTTTGAAATTTCCCATAACTGCAGGCGGCATTTGTCTAGTAGTGCTTTCCACAGCAGCTGTGATTTTTGCCTTCATTTTGGCGAACTGCCAAGGGGTGTCACCAACTGATAGTAAACTGCCCAACTGTTACATGTTCCGTGACACCCAGCCCATTAATCTCAGTCTCTGTTGATGATCCTACATGGTGCTGTATTCTGCGTTATGGCACCATGTAGTCTGGTAGGCCATTAGTGGTGTTTCCAAGGAACATGCCACCTGCAGCATGGATGTAGCATCATGCAGTCTGGTAGGTCATTAGCATTGTTTCCAGGGTACCTGCCACGTCCATCAACGTTATGGCACCGTGTAGTCCGATAGATCATTAGCAGTGTTCCCAGGGAACCTGCAACGTGTGTCTTCAGGGGAAGAGCATTTGTTCAGCCCCACAGAAACCTCTTTCGGGATGTCATGTCATGTTGGCAGTGGCTTTTTGTATGGGGTTAGCTTCCAAGACCCCTGTGAAATGCTGCGAGTAATTGACCACCATCCCAAAAACAGTGTTTTAGTATTTTTTATTGTGTTTTGTAATAATGTATTTTAATGCTAATTTTGTGCGTAGATTCCTTTTGGTCATTTAACCACAAAATTGGGATGGGGAGCTCAGTGCTTTGGTCATTAGTGTGGCTTGAAGACCGGTTTAAGTTGTTGAACAATTTTGATGCACTACTTGTATGCAAAGCTTTTAGAAGCTTTTGTTTTGGAAATATCAGAGAATTTTTTTATTTTTGTTCTTGTGATGACCCTGCGAATTTGCAAAACTGTGAAGTATGCACCTGCACAAAGCAAGGGTTGACTGTGGTCACTGATGTTTCTGGAGGGGCATAGTCTCTCCACCTACAGGGCAGGCTGTCCAACAATTTTTAATTTATACAACTATTGCTTAATTCAGTTACCAAGGTTTTAGAGCACAGTTAATTTTTATTGTATAATAAGCCTATTTGTAACTTGTAATATTGTGTTATTACTGCATTGTATGAACATGCTGGGGACCTGGTTGCACTAGGGGTGAAGTCCTAGAATCTCATTCATGTGGTTTGGAGTTTGAACCGTTGTCAGATTTGTGTGCAGATTTTCTTGCTCAGATGAAACTTTCTCCTCTACAGAAACTTTTTGAATGTGAAGATTTCCAAGCCCACCCATAGTTGAGAACCCCCATTAAGCTGTAGCTGCCCTCTGCCAACCATTGTTGTCATGAATGGTGTATAACACTGTGGATAACATGATCCACCCTCTGGGTCAGCAGAGGTCAACACCGGTCTCATCTGGAGGCATTAGATAAATGTCATCTTATTAGCCATTTGTGTTAAAGTGTAAAATGTCTTTCATTTATCCTCTTTTCAGATTGTTCATTAAATATCCATAGACAGTGTGTGAAGGTTGTGGAAGAGAACTGTCCAGGACCCCTTGTAAAAAAAGAAAAGGGCAATGATCGAATAAGTAAGCTGATGGAGAGAATCCGCCCTGAACGAGAAGCAAGAAGAAAGCCCAGTGCTCATAACTTCAGCCAAAGTAAGAATGTGTGTGGTTATTGTGGTAGTAGACTAGGAGTGTTATGTGTACTGTATGTATGCAGTTGGAAGATGACTGTGAATGGAAGATGCCCTTCTCACAGTAGTGAAACATGTCTGTAGATCAAAAGAAAGTTTTTTACTGTTGTGACCATTCCCAGCCTTGGTGTCATGGAGTATCTCACGTCCATTAATTTGCTATTTTTGAGCCATAGCTTTGATAGTATTTTGGCAGGTTTATGGAAACTTGTGGCTCCTAATCTTGACATATATACTGTATTTACTGAAATACAAGGTGACACTGCTTAGAAGATGACCTTCCTTTACAGTCTTCAGTTTTCAGCAAAATACTTGTATGGAAACAGTCTATTTTTATGTGCAGTTGTGAGATGACCCTCTTGTTTTTCAGGTGATGAATTAGGAAGAAATCATTGTCTTGTATGTAGGTGCATGTGGTAATTATACAAAACAGACGTCTTGTAATTTGTGTTTCCTGATTTTGAATCCTCTGTCACTCACTGACTTGTATACTTCCTCGCTCACTCATTCACACATGCTTGCTCACACCCTAACTCGTTCGATTGGTCACTTACTGACAGTCAGTCAGTCACTCACTCACTCACATGCACGCGCGCGCGCGTGCACACACACAGATATGCTCGGTTGCTTGCTCACCCACACTCACATTCTTGCTCACTTGCTCACTCACCCACTCACACATGGTTGCTGGCTCTCACTCACACACACTGACTCACTCACTCACGCACTCACTAAACTTACATGACCATTCACTAAATCTGTCCACATGTGCATTCTGCGCTGCCAGAACAGTCTAGTCCAAGCACTGGTGTATGAAAGTCAAAGGCAAAGATAAATTTGTCCGTGTGCACACCATGAAGCCATGTGTGGGAATGGAGGTGAAAGTTCCACTTGTTCTTAACCTTGGTACTAGGTAGCGGTGAGGGGTGAACTTCACATGCTGGCAGCTTAATCCCCAAGGAAAGTGCCCCTGGTACTTATTGAATAGGAGGCTGGGTGGACCCCAAGTTGGTTGGGGTGCTTGGGAGAAGGGAAAATCTCTTGAGTATGTTGGGAATCAAACTGTGATTCCTCATTTGTCACTGTACCAACTGTACTATCCTGCTACTGATGTTAGCACGTACTGCATCTTGAATATGTTACGTCACTGGAACTTTAAAATGGTTGGAGATGATATGTATATTGCATTGAAATTAAAATGTCTCTTCAGTTTGTAAGGTTGAAAAGAGGGAAAGAAACTTGTCTGCCATTTGATTAAATATGATATACTAATTCCTGATTGAATTTCTGAAAATGTCGTGGACTGATTTTGACTAAAGTTGAATCAGTGACATTTTTAAAGCAGTCCTGTTTTCTTTTGCATGCTGCATATTTAGACGGAGGTTTTCAAGTTTTGCCATCGATGCCAAATATAGGACCCATGATAGGTATGATAAATTTGGTGTTCCTTTTACCTATGTGTGCTTTCCTATTGTGTTGTCTTTTTTTGGCTTTTATATGCCTTTCTTTCATTTTTGTATGTTTTTTATGCTGGGATGTCAGTTAAGACTTAAGTCAGGAGCTAGTAGCAGTGTCAGTCTCTTGGGTAGCTTTAGCTGTGTGTGTTGAGTTGTTTTGTATGACAAAACTGTTCCAGCATTTTGGCATATATTGCGCACTGTAGAAGGAGACTCCAGTGTATGTCGAAACCTTGGAACAACTTCAACATATAATGGAGCTAAATGCAGAAAACCAAAGTTGAGCATTAGCTAGGCCACGAAAACCTGAAGGCAAAAGTGTCAGTCTGTTAGTGCTTCATTTAATTTCGTGCATTCAGGAGGAATGTCCATTTATGTGGGTATGGAAGTGATATATTGCAAGAGAGAGGTGATGTGGTGCACCTTTCCACCCTCGGTTGTTCTGGCTGTTTTTGAATGGAAATGTGTCAACAGGTTTGTTGACTTTTTTGAGCTGTTCAAGCCCTACTCTGCTGTACAGTACTTATGGCATGTTGGCTGTAAGCTCCTGTACCAAGTACTGTGCATTTCTTCTAGCCAGTGTATTACAGTAAAACTTGTTTAAGACATCCCTGCATAAGGAAATTTCCAGCCTAAAAGTAACAAATTTGATGACGAAACAATTTTTTGCCCATTTAATAAATTTTGTTTCAAAATCTTAAAGAATTTCCCCAAGTTTCCATTCATTCTGTTTCCAAAATGCAGTGTTCAAATGGCACAGTCAGTTCATATAGGTTAATCTCCAAAGTAATTTCTGCTAAGTTTCACACAGCAGAATAACGCAACCTCACGTCCAATGCGGGGGTGTCATATTTCTTCTGCAATGCAGAGACTGCAGTTAGTCACTCCCCAGTTACTCGGTCTCTGTCATGACAACCAAAAAATTGTATTGGATGGCTGGAAGCTGATCCTAGCTGTTCTGTGACCTGCGTGTGCCTGCATTTGGCAACACTGACATGTGGCCACTCACTTGGCCCTTCAACTGCCCAGGGCTAGAAGGAAACGAAAGCAGCCAATAACAGTTTGAAGAAGTTTAGGTGCGCTAGCTGAAGTCACATGTTGCTTGGGGGACAGCAATTTGACGCAAGATGAGCGGGTGGTCGATTGCGACAACTTGTTTAAACATAATTTATCGGCGGTAATATAAGTGCATTGTGGTGTAGAGTGATTGTGGAACATTTGTGGTGACTGTGTGTGGGTAACTTCATCAGCAATTCCAGAAAATAAATTCAAGACACTGCGGAGTTAGTGAAAGTGACTGGAACTACTGACCACCCCTGATGGTCCACCTAATGGCGAACCTATGGTATACTGCTACTGTTTTTGAAAAAAGAGCAAGAAGACCCATGCTTGAAAAATATTTCAAAGAAAAGTAAACATCTGGAATGAAATGTGAACTTGTGAATGAAAAGTCAGTGACAGTTTAGTTAAATTTGTAAATAAAACTGTGAATGAAAGGTTACAGACAAAATGGTTAAATGGTCAGATAGAAGTGAGGATGTGTTACGACAGCTGCAAATTTTACAAATTCAGCATACGTATGTAATAAGTTCACGAAAAAAATTTACAAAAATAGAACATTTCAGCCCCACCCTTTTAAGAAATTTCCCCCTTAAGAAGTCAGATTTTCTTGGAATTTTCAAAAAGTCTTAACGGGGTTTTACTGTATTTATTTATTTATGTATTTACAGTTTCATATCACTCTCAGTTGCTCAGATTGTGTAGTATTGAATGATATTGTGATGTATGATAATGAATTGAAACAGTTGTGGAAGGAAACAATTGTGGCCTGATAGTGGTACTGTCACAGTATTTGCTTGGAGGGACTGAGGCAGAACATGAATCACCTCAGCATGGCATGTGTCCAGGCCTGAATACATGCCAGAAGAATTACAGCCAACTTGCTCAGTTCCAGTAGTGCTGAATGCATGCAGCATCTTGGCCACTTTCACTCCTCTTGCTGTAACCCCTGACTTCAGCTTATCTGGTGATAGTAATGTGTACCTGATCTAAGTCAGCCACAACCCAGCCTGATGAGTAATGGCCGATCAGATGCTTTGTGGTCTGCTAGATGTCTGCGGACATTTCACAGCAGCTGGCTATCTGCGTATGTATATGTCTCCAGAAACATGAATGTGACAGATTGAAATCTGGGGAGCAAGCAAGCTGTGCTGCTGTTCTGCCTTATCCAATTCATCGTTCTAGAAGCATGTTCAAGAGTGCATGAACTGCAAGAAGGAAATGGGATTGAGCACCATCAGACATAAACCAAAATCAAATCTGGGTCTGCATATCCACCCACATCTTGCAGTTGCAGGATGTCATGGTAAACATCCACAGTCTCACATGATGGAATAAATTAGGGCCCAGAAAGTCTGTTTCGTACACTGCCTGCACACAGGTTTGGAGAAAATGGGTGCTTGGCATGCAAGCTTCCATGTGGAGTTTCATCTGCCCATACATGCTGATTCAGAAATTTCATTGTTTCCCCTGTAGAGTACTGTGCCTCATTGATAAAGAAATGGAGGATGGAAATGCAGGATTACCAGTGCATTTTCGAAGAAATCACTGGCAAACGGTTCTTCTGGTTGAAGCCATTGCACTTGTGTAGATGGTAGGGACAGGGAGTTGTGTGTGCAGTACTCACCACAGTGTGTTCTGTGAAGCTCGTGTGGTTGTTTTCAGTGCACAGATTTGCAGAAATCATATCAAGTTCCTGTCTTGTCACTGAGGTGTTAACACTGTCGGTGGTCACCCAAAGCCAGTTCACTGCATATTCTATATACTAAGCCATCTGTGAATGGCAGAAAATGGTTTTTGGTTTGGAATTTGATGATGCTAAAAGTGTTGTTGGAACAAGGAATGTGCTTTATCCTCCTTGCCAGAAACATAGTGGAACATTTGATGCATGTTGGCCATGTCAGCATAAGTATACTCAGCCATTTCAACAGTTGTGACACTTTGAATGGAACAAACAAACTGGTGGAAGTTAGTTACATGAAGACAGTTCGCTGCCTTGCTCTGTTGAAACTGCAGCATTTACAGACTGGTTGCAGATCCACTATGTTGAATCTCAAGGTGGGCGCTTTTGGTATCTTCCTGAATCTGCAAGTGGTCACAACTCATAGACAGTGGAGCCCATTTAGTGACGCCATTTTTTAAATTCTTTCATCAGAGTAACGTATGTTTTCTGCACAAAATAGTTGTCATTGTCTGTCTCTGTGTCTCCTCCACCCACTTCGTACGCAATTTTGTGCAGTTTATTTCTTAATTATTCAAACAAGTTTGCTGTCCAGCCAGTTCTGTAGTTTTGCCCAAAATAATGTTATTTCACTTTCACATTGACAAATTTTAGTGTCTGCAAGGCTTCAGTAATTGCTGCCCACACTCAGACTTTTTTTCTGACTTGAAGCTGGTGGGATTTTTTACAGGCCAAGCTTTTGGGTATTTTATTTAATTCTTACTGAAAACAGTTCTGCATTCTATGTTTTTTGGTCTATCTTTTTTCTTTTTTTTTCCTTTCTTTTTTTCTTCTTCTTCTTCTCTATCTTGTGATTTTTAAGAGTAGCCAGAGGGTTAATCCAGTTCTTAGTGTGTGTTGATGTATAACTGAATAATTGCTGAGGTAAAAGTGTTACCATATGTAGTTAGGGGGTGAATTTGACTAGAGGTTCCAAGACTGCTTTCATGCATATGTGGCTGTGAAATGGAGTATGAGGTTAAGTTAGTACTGTCAGTTCATGTCATTAGTTTTGCACATGAGAAGTCTTCTAGATGAGAATTAGGCACTGACAGAATAAGTATGTTTAACTTCATGTGTTTGATACCACAATCCTGTTCAGTCAGACTTTTTTTTTCATGTTTCTTCTAGTTGATCGAGTCAAGAAGCAGTCGGAAGATGACAGTGGTGGCCTTACAGACAACGAAAGTGGTTCAGGTGAGTACGTGCATGTACCAGTTGAAGAGGGTGATTAACCCACTTGTGTAAGCATTTAAATGGGCTATTGTTGCATGTGGAGTGGCCTTTGGTATGTGTTACAATGGCTGTTTCAATCGTTCTTGGAAATCCAAGTATAGAAACTTGTATAAACTATATATTGATAGCAGATGATTGCTGCAGGCTGACAAAATGTTGCAGTCAGGTATGCTGTCAGTGAATGATGGGTGAAAATGTAAATTTAGTGGTACTGAAAACTGTTGGGGGTGAGTCATGTTGCTGCCAATCATAGACCTCTAGTCTGTATTACATGTCTGATCTGACATTCCTACAAAGTGCGTTAAGTTATACAGTCCGATGGTCTTGTAAATATTTACGTCACATGAAGGATTTTATTTATAATCTTTAAATTGGTCAGCCCATTGTTTCAAAATGTAATAAACCAATTAATTGAAGGGGTATTGCAGTCAACACAACTTATTTATTTTGTGGTGTTATTATTTCCATGTAATTCTTCAGTTGCCTTTTTGATGGTCCTGTAATTAAGTCACTGTGTTAAAGTACAGAAGTTATGTTGACTGTGATCGCCTTTATGTGGTTTATTATATTGCCCCTATTTTGTAACAATACATGCAATATACATATAACCGTAACATGGAGGCACGTTTGTGTAAGCATTGTTGCCATGTTAAAGCAATAAGGTGTTACATATTGTATGTGTCTGTAGCCTTAGTTATCTAGCATTCAATACACATGCGCAGTATTACATTGTCATGTATGGGCCATCTGGCTGTACCCTATTGTTCCATATCATTTCATAACTGGTGTGAGTTTCAGAAAAAAGTTTTGAACATAAAATGTGTGTTTTGATTTTCTCTATAGTTTTCGTCCGAAACATTTCTCATTCTGAGAAGAACTGAGTGAGATATTGTCATAAACGTATAAAGTCTTCATATAAAGTACCCATTATTCTTGTCAGATTTTAGTGAAGCTTGAATTTTCTCATCAGATTTTCAAGAAGTAATTGAATATTAAATTTCATGAAAATCTGTCTAGTGGGAGCCAAGTCATTCCATGCGGGTAGACAGACAGGCAGGCAGGCAGGCAGGCAGGCAGGCAGGCAGGCAGGCAGGCAGACAGATAGACATGTGATGAAGCTAACAATGGAGTTTCACAAATTTGCAAACTTACCTAAGGAACCCCAAAACGTTGTTTTCAGGTAACGTGTGTCAGAATGCATAGCAACAGACGTGCCAAAAGTTGATGCCTGTGTGGAAATTACCTTGATTCCAAGCCATTTTATGCAAATTAATTTAAATTTTTTAGCATTGATTTTTCTTTTTCTGTTTTTCGTTCTTTTAGAAAGGAAGTACTGCGCAAAGATACAAACTTTACCCTTCTCTTGCTAGTATATACAGTCATCAGAGATGTTACAGCAGTGTGCAATTACTGCAGTAGATTAGCGGTGGAAGTAAAGTTGTCCTTGTACATGCCATGAAGGAACATGGTGGAATGGAGGTATACCACCCTGATTCTTAATTCTGGCACTTGGGTGCTTGCAGGTCAGGTGGTGGTGGAAATCGAACCGTGATCCGTAGATTGTCCAGCCAGTAGCCTAGTCACTGTACTGAATTGCTGTCCTGGCCCTGATTCCAGCAGAGTTCAGATCCGTGGTCCCCATCTGTTCTGTTACTTTAGGTACATTAGTAGTATTGAGTGTTCTATACTGAATGTTATCCCTTATTTGTAGATACTCTATACAGGCCGTTTCCATCTTATGTCGGGGTTTTGTTCCTGAAACATTTACGTAACCTGAAATCTGTGTAAGTCATCAGTTACGTATACATTTCTACAATGTCGTTGTATGTACATAAGATGTTATTTCTGTCAGTTTTTTAATACAAAACACTCAAAGTAAAATACATTTAACAACTAGGGTATTAATAATACAGTATTATAATATTAATTGACCAGGATAGCTCAGTCAGTATAGTGATTCACTACAGGCTGGATGGTCTGGGGATTGAATCTGGTGGGGGGCGAGATTTCATGCACCTGTCCAGATCGGCCCTGGGGCCCACCCAGCCTCTTGTATTAATGAGTACTGCATCCCCTTCCCAGGTGTAAAGCGGCCAGGGCTTAGTGTTGACCACCCACCCCCATCTAGAGCTGAGGTTAAAGAAAGTGTAGAGCTATATCTCTACCCTCTTTCCGGACCTTCGTGGTCTATCCTACTGTGAACTGTACCTTTTACTCAGTACTAAACAAAGAAATTTTCCGTAACTCAGAATTTTTTTATGTAAGTCTGAGTGTACATAAGTTGCATAGTACATAACTTAGAAACTGTCTCTGTTGCAATACTGATGAGAAAAGCAGCCATAACTGTGGGAAAGAACAGGTACTGATTATGTTGGGATGTGAGTTGTGAGGGTAGGACAGGCTTGGACTGTCCTGCGGTAGTGATATTAGAGGAGAAACTTTCTTTCTGTAATTTGTTAAAGAGCTGAATGGTGTCACTTAGGAAAGACTGTGCTTTGGATACAGTAAATTATACCTCATTGATAGCTGTAGAATGTGACAGGTATTGGAAACAGACGTGGAGTACAAGACAAATTGATAGTGTTATTTCGTGACGGCATGAATGATGGTAAGGTTTTCCTTGCGAGATTGCTGATCCAGCAGACTCCTTGAACTGTAGCTTTATTTCCTCTTCCGTTAAGAATTGATTCTTAAGCACTTCTCTGTGTCAGTTATTGGCTGCTGGATTGTCATTTGATGTCACCCTTATTGACAGTATTGTGTGCCTGACATTGGGATTTTTGTGCATTCATAACAGCCATGAATGCACATGTTACACATAAAAATATAGTCGTACGTTGCTCATGCACGTTTGGCATCATTTATGCTGTTCTCAGGTTGCTTTACACCAAAGTTATTAAAACTTAATAAAAGATAATTACAAAACTAGTCCCTATTATATTACAGCATTCATTACTTTTGCCATGTAGTATATTTTAGCAAGTTTTAAACATTTTTGTGTAAAGTACCGTGAAGATGGCGTAAATAATGCAGAAAATTATAGGAGCAATATAAGAATATATTTTTTTGTGTCAAATGTCTATTCATTCGTGTTATGAATGAATGATTTAGTCAAGATGCACAGAATAAACAGTGTCAAAATAATTGGGACTTTTTGGTTTGGTGGTTTGTTACATTTTGTTCTGCGTATAATTTTTATGGCTTACAAGAATGTAATGTTATCTTGTAATTGCAGGCACCGTTTTGTTCTGTGTGCAGCAGTTGCTTTTCTTTGCAGTGAAAATTTTATGTGAAACTTCATCATCCAAATTTTTTAAACTGCTACGTTTTGGAAATTGGCCGTCTTTCAGTCATCCATTACCTGATGGCTGAAACAGAACCAAATTCTTACATGTAGTAATTTTATAAAGCTGGGTTGATGGATTAAGTCCAAAGTAGTAGTTACAATTAATGTCACACTATCGTCATAAAGTTTTGTACTGAGAATATCATTTAAAAGTTATTTGTTTTTGAGACCTATGAAGTGTGGGAGATTTAAATTATAAATCTTGTTCATATCGCCAGACAGGCTTAGGACTACATTTCCTTTGTAGACTCCATTTATGTCTAAAATACTGTTGTACAATTTGGTGTAAGCGTTGATATGCAATTATGTTAAATTTTGGATATCTTTGTGATACTTGTGGTGCAGTGAGTGTGAAGATTACGGTCTGTTGGAATACGACACCGTGTAGTTTGGTGGATAGTACCAGTATTTTAATGCAACTTGCTGTCTGCATCTTCTGGATAGCAGATGGAGGCAGCAGGTTCCAGATCTCATTCTGCGCGTGGCCCATAGGCGGACACATGTGGGAGGTATTATATATACTAGCATAGTAAAGGCAGCAACTTTCTTAAGGCACATGATGTTTCATCACCCAGTGGAACTGTGGTATAAAAGAATGGATATTTACATCTGCCTGATAGGTGTATTTTGTTAGTAGGTAGTAAACATTGTATTAAAAATACATGGAATATGCAGTGCTTCAAGATTATATTTCTAAGCTTTATTGGTTCATCAGTTATTCCTGTGAAACTGAAGTCTCAGAAATAGAAGACTAAAAGCACAGTCAAGAATGTTTTCTGTATTCTACAAAATAGTTGCATTAATAAAAGTTAAGTATTTTCGACGACCAACAGCTGTTCATATCTTCATGGTCCTTAAGTGGCGCTAGTATCTGTGTCACCGTCAAGTTGGCTCATCCACCATGTTGTTGTGAATTATTGTGGGAGCTAGAAAGTATTACATTGGGGTGGTAAGCAGTGGTCTGATGTTTCTTTCGTTTGTTGTGGTGGTTAGTGGACTGGTTCAAAGTTGGAGTGAGGGGACAAAGAAGTACTGAGACTGTATTGTGATCTCATGTGCCTATGTCACTTGGACGGAAAGTGAGGTGAAAATGTGAACAAGGTTTGAAACTTTGCCTTGTCTCATGTTCTTATGTCAGAGTGTCAGCAGAAAGAACTTTGGGGGGGTTTAGATATGCTTGTTTAATCTCAATAAATGTGTAACAGTTGTAGCTATGACATGATACAAGGTGCCAAATCAGAACTGTTTTTTCCCAAGTTGTCTTTATAATTTGTTTTGTGTTCTGACAAAGGGCAACCTCAGAATTTCGTGTGTTAAGGTTTATAGTCTAAGCCACGTGTGTGTAGTTATTGATGTCAAAATAAACAAGTTAGGAAACATGTCCATAGTCTAATTTTGGTGCGTTCGATCCCTTCTGTTTATTTCAGAGACAGTAAGACCTAAGGTACAAGAAGCGTATTGGTTGTTAATGTGTTTCATTTTTAGGCTCGTTCGCAGAGTTGTGAAAAGTGACTATTACCATCATGTGTCTGTCTGTCTGTCTGCATTGAACAGCTCAGTTCCTGCTGTATGGATTTTTCTTAAATTTTATGTTGGGAGATTTTTACTGAAACATAAGGACAGCATCATCAGTCACAACAATGTTTGTGTAATAAGTTGAAATTTATTAAGCTACGTTTTTCGGCGTACCTATGAAAGAGCCATCATCATCAGGCAGTAGGATACGAAGGGAAAATTAGACACGCGGGATACCGTATGCAGTGACAATATTACTTGCGTTCAGATCTCAACTTGAATATCATAAGATACTGTACATATGTGATACATGATGAGCTGGAAAGTGTTGGGTACAGCAGTATATCAGTTAAAAGCTTGAGAATAATTATAGTTATTATCATAACAATAATAAGCAGTGTAAATTATTAAAATTGTTGTAATTATTAGAACTTATTAAAGTTTGTGCTTCTCTGTAGGGTTGTTGAAATTAATCTGTGATGGTGGCCAAGGGGATGTTATGTCTTTTTAACTCTGTATATATAATTCTGAAAAATGTGTGTGTGTGTGTGCGTGCGTTCGTGTGAGAGAGAGAGAGAGAGATTGGTCATTCTGAATAGGGATGAAATTAATGTGGATAGATTTTCCGAGTCGCCTGTTTCAATCCTGGCTTCTGTAGGAAGCACAGTGACAGAGTACAGACGCTGGTGAAGTTGTTTTATCCGGGCAGAACTTACTGTCTGACCGACAGAACTTATTTTTCTGACCGACTAACTTATTTTCTGACCGACGTAGCATGGAATGTAAGATGATGAAGCAATGATGTCTCCGACGTGGAAGGAAGCTTTTATGCCCTGCTTCAAGGCAGCGCCCGTGAATTCACCTGGAGTAACTAAGGAAAGCCATGAGTAATTGATGAGGATCGTTTTTGTTGCGGTCAGGATTCCACAGGGGCAAAACCGATTGACTGTCAGAGCCAGCTTAAAGTTATGGGTATGACAGTCCATCTCGCAGATACCATGCAGAGATCTCAGTGGTTAGGGAGCAGTAGTGATAACTACGGCGATTTGACTCGACAGAATGAAACCGATAACACGTCAGGTTACGTAAACAGCTCGCAGTAGTACAGGTGCCGAGAAGTGTTTATGTAATGCGTGTACAAACACTGCAGGAGGTGGTGTACAGTAGCATAGTTGTAATGCCTTGCGGACTTCATACTCAAAATTAGTAAATTCGTTTTCGTAGTCCTTCCCTCTTCTATGGACTTGTTCACAGTAGGTGTCGAGGGTCTTGGTGATTTAATTTTATCACACTCAGGCACACACCACAGTCGGTAGGACTTCTCTGGACGAGTGATCGGCCCGTCGCAGAGACCTCTGCCTGACAACACAAACACTCACAAGAGGCAAACGTCCATGCCCCCGGTGGGATTCGAATCAACGGTCCCATCAAGCGCTCGGCCGCAGACGTACGCCTTAGACCGCGCGGCCACTGGGATTGGCCAGAATTAGTAAATACCGACATCAAATAACAGTACTGAAATTGTTG
>BLKM01007126.1:1162841-1190466 GCA_013340265.1 Coptotermes formosanus | reverse complement strand
CCCCCCCCCCCCCCCCCCAGTTTGTTGTACACATTCAGATGCACATCGTTAGTTACATGTCTGTTAAACACGCAGCTCCGACACGTTTCGGCACAAGCGTACCATCTTCAGGGAGCGCCATATGCCATGTTTAAAACCAGCTGCCAGTGACAAGCCACTATTTACGTGGTTCCGCTGTCTGTTAGTAGGCTCCGTTGTTGGTGTTTATGTATAAAAGGTACAACTTGTGCTGTTTTTAAAAACGTATGGTTAAAATATGATTGAAATATTTCTTACATAATAAATATGATTTATACAAACTAAAATTATTGTTGCGGCTGGTAGTGGAAACTCCAGTTTGTGGCGTAGTATGTTCAGGTCTGTAGTGCGTGTCTCAGTCCAAAGTGGATCGGGTCCCTGTGTTGCGCTGTGTCGTGTGTCGGAGCCAGCAGAATACAGTTTAATAACCTGTGTAACCAGTAGTTGATGTAATAAAATTAGTACATCGGTCTAAAAATGCACGGATTGGGAAACCTAAGAAGTGCATCGACTTGTTTAATTTTTAGGCAGTTTTAGGTTTTTCGTTTGTATTTGAATTGCTTTTTGTGTTCCTGTGAATCAGTAGCTGATGAGAAAGAAGCAACGTTGGATTCCATCTGTACAAGTATAATAATTAAGAAGTTAGGAAATGTGTGCAGGGTGTGACAATTCTGGCACGTCCCCCCCCCCCCTCCCCTTCCCTTTTTGTGAGCAACGCTTGAGACGCGCACAGAAACGAATACGCGCTTTTATGTGAATTATCCATTATTGTTTTCGACAGCATGTAGTATAAGCCTGCGGTATCAAATTTCATGAAATATTTCGCCGATTCTCGACTTGTTTCGCGTTGCTGACTGACATGGCAGAACTAATATGCACATTCTTGCAGTTTTCATCATGAGGTTTCCAAAAATTTAGTTTCGTGTTGCATCTCACTGGAAAGGGGGGCGGAGTCGCTTAGACTAGACTGCGGGTTGGGGCAGCCGAGGAGACGTGGTTCGATTCCCAGCGGGTGACACGGTCTTTCCCTCAAAGCGTCCAGACCGGCTCGATGGCCCATTCAGCCTTCCGTTCAATGGTGCTGCGTACTCTGCTCGGGTTAAGCGGCCGGGGCGTAAAGCAAACCACTGACCTAAATCTAGAGGCAAGGTTAAGAATGACTGGAGTTATATTCCATTCCTATATGCTTTCATCTAAATCAGCCAACAAATGCACAAGATTATTGGCAAGTATAAGGTATATTTTCCACCCCTACATATCTTATACTTACCAGTAATGGTGTGCATTTGTTGGTTGATGCAAATTTACGTTAAGATGCGCGGTACACACAACATAAAATGTGTAGGGTTCTTTAATATACATTGTTTTATCTAGTAGTGCATTTGTTGGGTGCTACGAAGAGTGTGACAAGATGCACGGTCTGTGTAGTATAAAGTCTGGAATCGTGTGCAGGGCCGTTGTTTTCATTGTGGAGAGAAGACTGTGTCTGTCTGATGTTAGTTTATTTGGCAGTGATGCATTTATTTTTGGTGCGGTTTCATTTTTTTTGGCTCAAGTAAACAGAAGATGCGTCATCCACATTTACAGTGGATTTGTCTGCAAGCCAGCGGTATCTTTACCTAACTTCACACCTGACGTCTGACCTCTAGGGCTCTTCTGCATTAGTCATACCTTCACACGTTTCAGAAGCTGCAGTGGTGTGATTCATATAAGAGCGTTTCATCTTGCGAACCCCGTTGTCTGTCTAGTCGAACCTGGATCGATCCTGTAGACAGAAATCGCCTGAAAAAAGAGAGAGTCTCTTTCTTAAGGAAAAGTTAGAAGCATGAGATCATCGCGCCGCGTGTGTTTCCCCGTTGACCTTTTGATTCACTTGAATGATATTGATTAAATTCGGTTAGAGTGTTTATGCCCCTGGGGACCGCTCCAGCATGTTCCTTGTTAATGGACGGTAAGAATGAGACCAAGAAGAATTCTTGGATTGCTTGACCCTTGAAGGTGGGACCCGTTGTTTGTTCCGAAACGTCGGTAACTAACTACCAATCACCGCTGCGTAACATGCCAGAAGAGCGAGGATCTCGTTTGCACCGCGGCTGTAAATGACACACCGTAGTTGTGTAATGCGAAAGATTTTTGTATGTAATATGGAACGCCCCCGTTGGTGTGTTGATGACAAGTGGACATTGTGTTAGTTTGTCGGTCACACTCAACAAGCTGTATTGTACACAATTTACCGTGGCAACTAGTTTCGGCTCAGTAAAGAGTCATCTTCAGGGCATTAAGAGAAACTATAAAAATAGAAACTCTGTATGTAATAGATGGAGATCTCAATCCTAAAACGTGCAGGGTTTATACAAGGTTTGCATATTTATAGTTTTCGTTAATGGCCCGGTGATGGCTCTTTACTGAGCCGAAACTAGTTGCCGAGTAAAAACGTGTACAATGTAGCTTTTTGTATGTGATCGATGGACTAATAGAATACACACCTTTTGCATATAGTTGTTTATCACGACAGCGTGCATGTTACAATATTAAAAGCACATTAAAAATGTTTGTTGTGTTGTTGTGTTTGTATAGATTGGAAATAGGGGCATATGAGAAGTGTCATATTTGGGATTATTATAAAATGAATAAAATTCTTGTATTTTCACTTTATTCTAACACAGATTTTTTAGACTCTTTGTTTATATTGTGTTTCTGTTGCCGCTATATAGTAGCGTTTGTTTTATATGTAAAATGCGTAGCCTACTTTGACCTTACACTAATATCGTGAATTCATTTATCGGTTAGTATATTTGGATATTTTCTCCTTTATTGTGGGTGGAGTATATAGGAGTAGCGCTTCAAGCGGGAAGGTCGCGTGTTCAATTTCCGATGGGGTGATTGTGATTTTTATTGGCTTAATTCTTCCTGCCGTATTATGGCGCTGGGGTCGCCTCTGCCTGTAACATAAACGAGTAACAGGGATGTCTCCCCGGGGTGGGGTGTAATGCGGCCGGTGCGTCGGGCTGACAACCTTGCCAAGTTCATGTGCCGATTGTGTGGAAATTGTGGGAGCATTTTCACTCTTGTATAGGGATTCCTTTACCGTTTGTGATATTCTTTTCGCTACTTTGTTTCCTTGTTCGTTTTTCTTATGAGATGTTTAATTGGCCTTGTTAGTGTTTGTGCTTCTTATTCGCAGCTTTCCATACTTTTTCTGTGTAAGCCTGTTGTGCGTACTGTGCAGGGGACAGTGTAATACCTGTCTACAATGGCGGCGTCTTTTAGCAGGTTTTCTGTGTAAGCCTGTTGTGCGTACTGTGCAGGGGACAGTGTAATACCTGTCTACAGTGGCGGCGTCTTTTAGCAGGTTTTACGCCCAGAAGGGGCCCAGTTGGCCTCGTTTTTAGGCATGTTCGTAAAATCGCGAAATGTGACTTAGCTTGGTCACGTCTATGCGTCTGTCCGCATGGATCAACTCGGCTCCCGATTGACGGATTTTCATGAAATTAGTGATTCGAGTATTTTGCGAAAATCTGTCGAGAAAATTCAAGTTTTATTAAAATCTGTCAAGAATAACGGGTACTTTATACGAAAACGTATTTACGTTTGTGATAGCATCTAGATGAATTATTCGTAGAATGAGAAGTGTTTGAGACAAAAGCTGTAGAGAAAATCAAAGGGCAGACTTGATGTTCAATAACTTTTTTCCGAAAATCGTGCCGTTTGTGAGATAACGTGTAAAAATGCTGTGGAGCCGGACGGGCCACAGATGACAATACGGCGCATGCGCGTTGTATTCTGGATAACTAATGCTACAGAGACACGCTTAGAATATGTAAATACCCGTTTTCATTGGCAACAATGGTTACTGGAACGCTCCTCAGTGTTAAGTTTATTCATACATTGCCTGTCTTGTTTAAAAATATGGCAATGGATGCCTGTTCTTGTGACAGTGAACGTGGGAGTATTTCAACGAAATGTTCTTTGGCATTTTTTACGAGAACGGTATTTTAGATAAGGCTCGTACAGTATGAAAAAGACACGCTTTTCATTAGCATATCGGGTTGTATCCCCCACAGCCACAAGCAGTACATAACACATCGTTAGACTGTTGCACTGTTGTGTGAACAGTTTTTGGCTGCAGTTGCTTTTACCGCTTGGCGCTGAATCATTTTGCCAGGAAGTGACAGTTTCATCTTCATCAGTGGACAGACTGTATAACAAGCCAGGGTTCTGTCTAATGTCAGAGACTTTATCAATTCCGAAGGATATAGTAGCTGCTGACATGTTAAAAGTTAAGGTGAAGTTTATATAATAAGTACATGCCAAACGTCCAGTTTGCACGGCAGTATGTAATGAGTGCACAGTGTGCGCCGGACACATTTAAGGTAAAGCGCACTTCTTAACTTCTTGTAGCCTGCAATTAATGTAAATTCGTTTACTGTTAGTTGGAGATGGAACAGATTGTTATAATACGCTAATTCGGGCGATAGGGTAATATTAAAACGCATCTTCAAGAAGTGGTTTTTGGCATGGAGTGGATTGATCTGGCTCAGGATAGGGACAGATGAAGACGTTAATGAACGTCCAGGTTGCATAAATTGCGGGCAATTTCGTGACTAGCTGAGGACCTCTTAGCTTTTCAAGAAAGACTCTGCTCCACGGAGGTCGGTAGTTAATACATGGATAAGAAATTCAGTTCGTATTAAACATAATGCGTTTCCATTACAAGGGCTCATCAGATGGCGCTATTTAATGACATAATGGCGGGGGCGGCAATCATACGACGTACTAGCCGCAATGCAGATTTGTTAAATATTGCGGTAACTGGGTACATAAGTGGCCGATCCCGGTGGCCGTGCGGTCTACGGCGTGGACCTTCAGCCGAGAGGTTGCTGGGATCGTGGGTTTGAATCCCACCGGGGGCGTGGATGTTTGTGTTGTGTTTGTTGTGTAAGGACAATAATATGGAACATAAGTGACATGAAGAAGGAGGGAAGGATTCGAAGGTGCAAAATGGATCAAAGGAACAAACAGGACAAGAAAAAAATGCCACCGGGGGCATTGATGTTTTTCTGTTGTGAGTGTTTGTGTGTTGTCGGGTAGAGGTCTCTGCAACGGATTGATCACTCGTCCAGAGGAGTCTTACTGAGTGTGGTGTGTCTGACTGTGATCTAGAAACCTCCCAGAAAGGAGGCGGCCTAGACCCGATTTGGGCTGTTGCGCCACAGAAAAGGAAAGGAAAGGAAAGGAAAGGAAAGGAAAGGAAAGGAAAGGAAAGGAAAGGTGAGTTACGTAATTTACAGTTTACAGGAAGGGCAGTTATGTAAGTCACATCTGTAGTTACGGGGCAGGATGCCTTAAGGTTTTATATGTACAGGTGGAGATGACCATGTTGGACGCAGTGAGGTGTTGTAACAGCTTGTGTGCCAGTATGCTACTGGCTCCGACACACGACACAGCATAAACACAGGGACCCGATCCACCTTGGACTGAGACACGCACTACAGACCTGAACATACAATGCCACAGACTGGAAGTTTCCACTACCAGCTGCGACAATAATTTTAATTTGTACGAATCATATCATTATGTAAGAAATATTCTGAACGTGTATTAACCACAATTTTTTAAAAACAGCGCAAGTTGCATCTCTTATACATAAACGACATCAACAACGCAGCCTATTACAGACAGCGGAACCATGTAAATAGTGGCTTGTCACTGGCATTTGATTTTAAACATGGCGTATGGCGCTCCCTGAAGATGGTTCGCTTGTGCCGAAACATGTGAGAGCTACGTGTTTAACGGAAATGTAACTAATGACGTGCATTTGGTTGGTACAGTAAATTGAATACACTGATGGTAGACTGTATCTCGGCGGTTCATCATTGATGACGTAACAGGTGAACCTCAGTACATACACACCAAACTACACGGCGTCACTCTCTTTCAAGACGTCATCGTTGTGGGAACCTAAGACGTGAAGAATGTCTTCTTTCTGCGTCAGAAGTTACGACGGCTTCCCACGTTCTTCATCTAACGGAGTTCGGGTTGATGAAACCTGTGCTCTTCTGGGATGTTACACAGCGTTGAGTGGTAGTTCTGTACCGACGGTTCGGGACAACATACCTGTGCCATTTTCATGAGCGTTGGACTTCTTGACCCTCGAATATGGGACCGATAAGTTGTCCCGAGACGTCGGTACAGGCCTACCACTCAACGCTGCGTAATATCACAGAAGATCGCAGATCTCGTCAGCATTGCGGCGGAAGCCTGAAATCACGGAATTGGATTTTTGGCTCTTTTCAGATAGTAACGTTATGCTCCCAAAAAATCACGCTATTTGTGGATACGATGAATCCGTATCGATATCGAGCATTTTTCGTGAACATGCAGTTTTATGAACATCAGCTGGAGTTGCTTAGCCGTGGCCTTCATTTGTGTCTGTCCTGCCCTAAAGTGACGGCCTGCACAAAGACACAGCGTATGTTGGCAGCCGGTTCTTGTGTTTGCTTTGGACAGGCGTTTTATCTTTTTATGATCCATGTTTGACATTGAGTGGCCATGAACAAGTTTCAAGTAATATTATTAGACTGGGATAGGATATGAGATATAAGATGCCGCGTGGACAGAAGTTTTTGTGCTGCAGTATTGGCCAGGTTTAGGGAAGTTAGAGGGTGACTGAAGATTCGTGTGTATTATTTGGTTTTGATGTAGAAAAACGTTCGTCGCCCAGGATACGACGGTTCCCCTGTCTTTATCAGACTGTATAGGTGGTGGCTGCGAATTAAAGTTTAATCACGTAGTGGAAGAACACCGGGAATGTGATTCAAAACTCTCCCGCAATGCTGGCAGCTCGTATTAACGGGCGTGAGCGCAGCACATATTGGCAAGAGTACGGAGTGAATGTCATAATATAGTTGGGGGTTCTGTGTTTGGTCCGCACTAGGGAACAGCAAACTGGCACGTTAGACTTTTTCTTTTTGCAAAATGAGATGAAGGCATCATGGGAGGGGTCATGTTTGTCAGTATTGCCATCTAAGCGCCTAAACCGTCGAAGATCACTAACTCCATGGAGCAGAGACCTTCCTGAGAATCTAACAGTTTCTCAGCTAGTCAAGAAATTCCCCGCATTTATGGAACCCAGAGGTTCATTACCGCATTCACAAGAGCCCGCCACCGGTCCCTATCCTGAGCCAGCTCAATCCAGTCCATGCCCCATCTTACTTCTTGAAGATCCATTTTAATATCCTCCCATCTACGCCTGGGTCTCCCAAGTGATCGCCTTTCCTCAGATCTGCCCACCAAAATCCCGTATGCACCTCGCTTTTCCCCCATACGTGCTACATGACCCGCCCATCTCATTCTTCTCGATTTGATTACCCAAATAATATTTGGTGATGGGTACAGGCCATTAAGTTCCTCGTTATGTAGTCTTCTCCACTCCCCCGTTGCCTCGTCCCTCTTAGGCCCAAATATCCTCCTCAGCACCTTATTCTTGAACACCCTCAGTCTTTGTTCCTCCCTCAGTGTGAGAGACCAAGTTTCACACCCATACAAAAAACCATGTAAAACTACAGTTCCCAAACATTTGAATTCTTCCACCCTTTCAAATGATTTACTGTCTATCTTTATGTTGCGATTGTCGAAGATATATGCATATGTGTTTTTAATTAACACTGGAGACCTGCAGCAGCAGTTGATCGATCCATTTCAGTTGTCAGCATACCTGAACCTTAACAAGGCAGGCAGTGTACGTGTAACGTAACACTGAGGCGCGTTCGCGTAACCATTGTTACTACTGAAAAGCAATAAGTATTACATATTCTGAGTGTGTGCCTGTAGCCTTAGTTATCCAGCATGCAAAGCGCATGCGCCGTATTATATTGCCATCTGTGGGGTGTCTGGCACTGCCATATTTTTTCACATTATCTGATAAAGGCACGATTTTCAGAAAAAAAGTTATGAACATAAAATGAGTGTTTCTGTTTTCTCTACAATATTTTTTCCTGAAACATTTCTTATTCTGAGAAGAACTCGGCGAGATATTATTGTACATGTACATAGGTTGTCATGTAAAGTACCTGTTATTGTTGTCAGATTTGAACGAAACTTAATTTTCACGACACAGTTTCGAAAAATACTAAAATATCAAATGTCAGAAAAGTCCGTCCATTGGGAGTCAAGTTTTTCCATGCGGACGGACGGTAGGACAGGCAGGCAGGAAGACATGACGAGGCCAATAGTCGCAATTCTGCGAACGCGCCTTACAAGCGTAAGTGAATGTTATCACGGGCGTCTTAAAACTATTGCTCAGATTTTGGTTGACTCGATTTGAGGAGATGATGTATACCAATTGTACGCGTGCGAATAATTTGCACGTAGAAACAATGTAATTTTTAATCATAAAGGATTTATTGATAACATATCTGTTACTTCAAAGTACTTTTCGATATACAGTGTTTGTTTTTACCAGTCTGTCATTTTCTATACACTCTCGATGCCCTTCGGTATTTGGCACAGCGATGTTGTCAAATGAAGAGGGTCGGGAAAATGCTCATACAGCTGGCTGTGAGGAAAAACAAGCGATGGTAGATATATTGCAGCATGTTCAAGCCTCTGCCGTCGAGCCGTATTGATTGCCATTTTGATCGGAAATCGTCTTCTGCACGGTTTTAAAGGCATGGTAGCATCTGACGGACATGTCTGAATACGGGGTGTGAGGTTAGTTTTTGTAGGGCCAATAACGTTCGCTGCTATGCATTGCTGGTGCAACCCTCTTATGATCGCAGCACCCAGACCAACGAAATGCACAGTATTTGTTCCTTAGGCATTTGTATTATAGTGTCACATACAATATTCTTACATGTTTCGATCATCAGGGAACGAAATCAAAACAATACTGCATAAAATTAAATTAGCAACTTTTGTAGACTCTTTTACATCACGTCTACTGTGTACAAAAGTTTAATTTTAACGGTTCTCGTATTGTCTTGGTCTCTGTTAGTCATCCATGACTGCTGTCATGGCGTCGCATGTTAACATGTAATGTGGGGTGCGTCTTTTTGTAGTGGGTAGATAGCTTGCATTTTTCGGAAGGGCCCCCCTTGTGTCCATCTTCAGGGTACGTGTTCGTGCAGATTTATGACGTCGCCGAAAATCTTCCCACAAGGCCGTAACTTTTGTTTTATCCAAAGCTGCAGACACGTTGCATTCTACTGTAACTTTTGACGTACTATCAAATGACTTCCGCGGTTTGTGTTTTGTCTGGTGTCAGCAGTTGTAGAGTTACGCGCACAGGCACATGAACGCTTTATATATTTTTTGTCTCCTTTTAGTTTTTAAACGCCTGTGGGGGCGAGATGCACGTTAGTGTCCCTGCACCACCGTGGGATTTTGGCATAATTTCCTTTTTATAGTTAATAATGTATTAAATCAGAACTTCCAAAAGAAACAAAACCTATTTCGTGCACTTCCTACAATTTCAATCTAAGGATTCATTAAGGATTTTAATTATACGACAGCTACGTTACTCTCTTGTCCAGAATTGATCGTTTACCCTTTAAGGACGAAAAGTAATCTGTTTTATGTAAAGACGCAGTACGTACCGCGCAGTAAACACCATCTGGCTTATAAAAACCTAACCAATACTGTAAAAGGCAAAAGTCGCTGTTTGTTCTGAGATCCATACGAAACACGTAAACACACATTCGGTGGGCAGAATGTAGAATTTGTTAATGTTAAACATGATGGCACAAAGTGCCCGCTAGGATTTAAAGTTTTGAAATACCTGGTTGCTTCACATATAGGTAATGCGCTCCACCTTGCAAAGTATCCTGTCGGCGCTGATGCTTTGGAGAATGTTTTGTCTGGTACGTGTTGAATGTTATTACTTCTTTTTTACTCAGTGTACTTGTATGAACGTCATTTCGTGAATGGTAGCTGTACTTACACGTTGCAGGTGGGCTGTAGGCTGACATCGTGTCGTAAATATAGTCCGGCAGGAGTAAACATTTGCCTTTGATGAACAACATGTACCGAGCACTGCCCGCTGTAATCCCACGCAACTAATGTAGGCTGCCTTTGGGATCTGCAATCCATGCGTCGCCACCTCAAGGTCCGACGTAGCGATCTAGTTGGAAGAACTTCGCAACTGAAGGTCGCGAGTTGAGACCTCGTCCCGGATGCCGACTGTTTCCATGTCTTCGTGGTTTTTCTTCCTTCAGGCGAATGCTGGAATAGTACAGTGACACCTGCCTATTATGGTACCGCAGGGGACCGGATTTTTCCTTTTCAGGCAGGTTCATATAATACAGGTACTTCAAAATATTCTCGGGACAGTGAAAGTTGCCCTCCGAAAACAGGATTCCGTTCTATCGAGGTTCAGTATAAGACAAGTATCGTTGTATCTCCCGTTGCCGTTGCCTGGAAGGATTGACAGTGGCTTCTGCTAGAGTGGAACATGTCTTAAGCGGAACTTGTGTAGAACGGAATTCTGCCTTGATCGGGAAACTTTCACAGTCCGGAGGATCTTTAACCTCAAGGACCTGTATTAAACGCTGCAACGGAAAAACTCCGGTGCCTTTCGGTTGCGTTGTAGGTACGTGCCCAAAATGCCGGCGCAGCACAAGAACTGTAACTTGAACGCGGTGTTCAACAATTCAACAAGAAAAGCAGTTTAAAAACTCTTACCACGTGAACGTTTAGTAAGTGTAGCTGAGTGTTCAGGCATAAACACCAGCCAGAGACCGTATCTTTTGTGTTGTTAACACGTAGATGTGTAACCTCCGTGTAAGAAGCCAGACACCGCTGCCGCAAGCACGGAAGTGACTCCGAGAAGCGAGCGGTGTGTTTTAATTCAGGTATTCTGCAGCATCTGTAGCCGGAATAGCGCCGTCGGTATAGCTACCAGCTCCGGGCTGGACGGTCCTGGTATCGATTCACGGCATGGGCAAGAGGTTTTGTCTTCTCCAAAACGGCCAGAGCTTCTCTGGGGCCCACCCGGCGTCCTGTACAATTGGTGTGAAGGTTCTTTCCCAGAGGTAAAGCGGCCGGGGCGTGAAGTTGACCAGTCACTTCCATCTAGTGGCGAGGCTATGGATTAGTGCAGCTGTACCTCTACTCCACCTACGTGCCTTCATGGCATGGACAGGAATAACGTCTGTTACCTGCATCAACAGAGAATGCGAATCTGAGCCGCAGCAAAGCGCAGGGCATTCTTTACGTTGGACCATATCTCAGAGTAGGTTAACGATGGCTTTCTTCCATATGCTTTCCACTTCTTTATTCAGTATTCATTCATTCGACGCCGTATAGTGGGAGTTACTGACAGTGTCATTAAATAGACGAACATGAATAAATGTCCAAAGATATATCAGCTTTTGTTTTTCAGGGTAGGAGTTCCATTTTGTTAAAGTGAAGAGCATTTGTTATCAGCCTGTCGTTTTCACTAACGTAATCGAGCAAGTTATGGCAGGTGATGACTTTTTTCTTGTATTCTTGAGGTGCCTGGTTCGAATGGCTTCCTATACACCGCAGCCCTCACGGAGGTTCGTGGTTTTCCTCAGCACCTGGGTGAATGCCGGCATAGTATCTGGTAATAGGTCACTACCGATTCTTTTCACTTTATTTTAAAGTCATCTTTCATTAGTAGTCCTCCGTTTTGAGGGTATGTTGTCTGACATACTGAACGTATAAATACATTTACGACTGTGAATATTTGGACTTTTCTGGGTTCAGATGCTGTTCAGTTGTGTTGATGATTGCGGACGTTTCGTCGGATCTTGTTGCCACAGTTCGTAGGGTAGAAGTGAGTTAACCTGGGATGTGGTTATATTGGAAGGTTAGCAAGATTAGGCGGAGGACTGGCTGTAATAGGAGTCTCTTTGGCGGAACATTAGCGGGAGGAGTGATTTGTTTGTTTCTTGTGCCGTTTGTCGTCGTTTCTTCTGAGGGGCCCTGGTTGGCATTGACCATCGTTCCAGCACGTGTCTGTTAACATGGCAGGATGACTCGCCTGTGCCCTGAAGCTGTAGGCTTTAGGTTTCTCCGAAAGATCGTAATAATGTGCAGGACTCCACAGCGCCGTGGGTCTGAATTTCACAGCCGAAAAGAACGTTGCCTTTGTAGAAGTTCGCGCGGTGATACTTGAAAGTCTTACGGAAAGGATGGTGCCTTGAGTCGTTCCATGGTTCTTTTGTTGTTGGTTTTGGCGGTGTGTAAGGCGAGAGAAAGAGCTTTGGATACAAAAATTGCGGCAATGCTGTTGTGCCTGATCATTCAGTTTGAAAGTATTCGTTCAAGGTGGTATGGTAGTGGCTGGGGATCTGGAAATTGTGGGTTGTTGATGGAAGTAATCCTTTAAAGCACGGTGGTTGCTATGCATGCCAACTGCTGGAACACAAGACCTGTCATATTGCATAACAATATGTTCTGCGTGGTTCTCACGAAAACAGTCAGTCTTTGCCGTATGAGAGCAGTGTGTTTTCTTTGATGTAGGAAATGACTTTTGAAGTATTATCTGTAGGTGAATTTCAGGCTTCTCCGCCGTCTCTTGACTCGGCCGACGGTTACTCACCGGCCTCTCATCACGGCGGTCCGGATGCGATCGCGGGGCACTCTAGTTGACAATGTGGCACTGAGACAGGTTTTTCTCCAAGTACTTCAGTTTTCCCATGTCTCTATCATTCTACCATTGCTCCATACACATATTCATTGACATGTTGCTCTTGCCAGAAGCACAAATAGGAGAAGCATGAAAACCTTCAAAAAGCAACGCTCTTTCGGAAGTCGGGTCAGCGTTGGATAGAAGAGGACTTGCTGCCAAACGTCCCTACAGTATCATGTGTGCATTAGTTGAATAGGGCACAAGTGTGGTACCATACTAATGTAGGATTGTATTTTGTGTAAGAGAGTTCGGGTTGCTGCAGAAGTCGCGGAGCTGTGAACATCCTCCCCCCCCCCCCCATGGCGCAACAGTCCCTAGCGGGCCAGGGCCTTATATCGAGGTTTCACGTTGACACTTAGACACATCCCACTCCGTAGGACTCCTCTGAATGAGTGATCAGGCCGACGCAGAGACGTCTACCCGACAACACACAACACTCGCAAGAGACAGATATCCATGCCCTCAGCAGGATTCGAACCGACAATCCCAGCAAGCGAGCAGCTGCAGACCCACACCTTCGACCGCATGGACACTGGGATCAGCAAGAACAGATAAAATAAGAATTTAATTCCGATTAACAAAACCTGAATGTGTAGAACTGGTGTAGAAGAGGGTGTAGCGGCGTTGTGCGTTGAAGAGCCCGGTGGGCTCGGGGGCGGTGGCGGTCCCTGTCCCTGAACGGAGCGTCACCAGCCCATCTTCCTCTCCATATTCCTCCATTGATTTCCTGTCTTACAGATAAGTTAGGAAATGAAGGCATAGTCTCTACAGCCCTGGCGCGTTCGCTTTACGTGGTTGATTTCGAAAACTTTTAAGACAGTAGTGAAAAATGTGGTAGACAGATTGTGGGCGTCATCGTTACAGTTTTTGTTCCAGGCATTTCTGGACGCGAGAAGCAGAATTCCAAGTAAGTCCAATTTTATCGTATTTGAGATAACACATCATTTTTCGTAGAATTTCAGACTGTTTCGGATGCAGGTGGTTGTAAGCGCACGTACTGTCCCAGTGTAGCTGGATCAGGAATTAAAGAGCAGTAAAACACATGTAGATCCAATAAAATTATTTTTACCTGACATATTGTACTTACACCCTTATGCGTCTCCGGTCTCGATTTGTTGCTGTGATCAGGATTAGCGAGTTAGGTGCTAGATGCACGTTGTAAACGCACGCAGATCTTCGTGTAAAACAGGGCTGGTCAACTTCAACCCACAGGAAGGCCACTTAATTCTTCAAGAACGCGCCCGAGAGCCGCACTTGTGTATACACAGGCCTATATCGAAGGGAGGGGGTGGCGGTATAGAATTAACGAGAACGCCGTTGTTTAGACACAAGTTACGCTAAAAGTACGGTTAAATGACAAGGTAGTAGGCCGTACTAAACTCGACAAAACACAAAGAATAACAGGTTTACTGTGTGCTGTCTTAAAGTGGTGCGTTATAGTTTGTAAATATTTTCTGTGCTAATAAAGTTACCACATTATGTGCTGTGGACTTGTTATATTGTGTTTGTTAAATTGTATTACTGAAACTATTCAGGTGACCGAGGGCTCGCAGATAAGGACCGCTGCCGCATGTTGGCCAGCCCTTGTGTAAAGTGTCAATATCGCTGTCCAGCTTTAATCAGATATTGTGTATCTCCAGTACCAGATTTCGTGGAAATCCGTTCAGTAGTTCTCGAGCTGCTTCATGAGTGCAGGTTGTCAGTCCTCTGAACCGACAGACATCGATTTCAATAGACGCTCCCCAGGGATGCGAAAGCGCCTAAAATGCAACTTTTTATCTGTTGTCTGTTTCCCACCGCGGACATTTACGCCCTACTCTGCCTCCATTGGCGGCAGCCACGGCTGTCAAAAGCGATTGCGATGTATTTCTGTGTACTTTGTGGACGTAAATCAAATTCTCGTTCCCAATATTTTTCGTAAATTATAAGAGTGAACTCTTAATTGCTTCAATTTTATCCTGTATTATCAATTCAGTGTGCAAGTGTAATTTTTACTAGTCTGCTGGTGTCCGGTGATCCTGCCAGGCTAGGAACACTCATTTACGTAGTTACCTTGGAAACTTCGTGATCCGTGGAGGCAAGGCACACTTCTTGTACGTAGTTACTGCGGAAAACTCGCAACGCGGACGGGGAAGGCACACTCGTTCACGTAGTTACGGTGGGAACCTGAAGAATGTATGTGTCTATGTATGATAATTTTGTAGTGGTGCCCACCGTTAGCGTGAGTACCCGAATAATGAGTGTGTATGTATGTTATACTGTGGTATTAGTGCCCGGCGACCCTTTACGGAGTTAACGTGGAAATGTCAGTTAGTCGTGTCTGTTACATACCATCCGCGCGTCCATCAGACTAAATTTTGTGTATTGTCTTTTCCTGCCGTCTGGTGGGCGGTCCGTGAAACTCCAGCTTCCAAGTGTGACAGCGAGTGACATTGCTACAATGTATATAAGTTGAAATTACTGCTTGCAGAAGATAGTAGCTTGAAGCATTTGAAGAAAAAGCCACATCATAAAATCGCATAACATGTCTGCAATTATGCATATAAATCAGAAGTTACACAAAAGAGAACATTGTTTATGGGTTTTTTCGCTGTTTTGCATTTTTGTGATTAACCATTTAAAGACTGAGATTAAGCTGAATTATTCCGCACCGCGCAGTAAACACACTCCGTCTCGGTTATGCAAAACCAGTAAGTTAATCCTGTGTAGGGAAATAATGGCTGTTTGTTCGAGATCCTTACAAACCACGTCAGTATACTGTGAGCAGAACGTAGAGTGGGAGTGTGATAGGACTGACATTGCTGAAGTATATATAAGATCCCTTATTCTAAAGTTCCAGGTGTTGGAGCTCTCAGTTGTTACAGTGCCAAGGAAAGGAATTGTACACATTATTTTAGACTGATGGTTCCCCACCTCAGGTCGCGGCGTGTGTGACGTCGGGTCGTGAGAGGGTTTTACGGAGAAGTCGTTAATTATGAAAACAATAAAAATTTATATTTAATTCAAACCTAATGATCGAGAAGATGTAATTATTGAATCTGTGTTTGTTAATTTAAACACACTGGAGCAAAATGTTGGATTTGACAAGTAACATTAAAAAATTAATATTTTTAATAAGTGGCCATGTTATGTAGTGTTAAAGAAAAGGAATTAGTACTAGTTCATATATAGTAAATATCATTGACTATTGCGTTTTCCATGGTAGGGTCACCGGTCACATACCAGTTGTTACTTTAGGGTTACACACATAAAAGGTTGGGAACCGCTGCTTCAGACTAAGAACTGGAGTGATACGTTTGTTTGCCGTAGATCTTATTTGCCTCTGAATGTGAAGTGCGCCGGCAAGGCCGAAGATGTCAGGTGATCAGTTGGGAACAATCCCATGTTACTGTCCCACTGTCTTCAGACGCTTGGGGATGTAATTGTAGTAGCATGGCTAAGCACAATACAGAAACAAATAAGAGAAGTCACGTCCGAAGCAAATGTTCACACGTGTGACGTTTTCACGTAACAGTTATTTAATTGAACTTCTCAGTACAGTTACACCATACAGTATTTTAATGATGAAGCTGAAATTGTTGGGACTTACGTGGGAGAGAACAGAAATATGTCCAAAATTTGGTAAGAAGCCTTGAAAGTGAGAGGAGAATTTGAAAACTAGGCGTAGTTGGAGGGGGGTGGTATTAAACCGTGCCATAAAGAAGTAGGTTGTGGGATTGTCTTGAGTCATGTTGGTCAGGGCGGGGCTGGTGGAGAGTTTGGCGAACGCAGTAATGAACCGGGGGGGTTCATAAGAGGGCCGGAATTTCTTGACCATAACTCAGTCGAATTACTTTCTTTCCTTTTAATTTTCTTCTTTTATATTGTCGTTTGTGTTAGGAACTTTTGATGAAGTTTGTTTTTGTGGGAAAGACGTGCACAAAATTGTTTCCTCAATGGGTGGTAGGCTCCGAAGCCAGTAATAATGTACGTGAGCCAGTGCTTTCGCGTTGACAAAGGGCTTTGTGCTTGTAGTAAATAGAACGCGGGCCCTAAACATCATTTTGGGCGCGTTCGCAAAATTGTGAAAAGTGACTATTGGCTTCGTAATGTCTGTCCGTCCTTTCGTCCGTCCTTCCGCGTGGAACAACTCGGCTCCCACTCGACGGATTTTCATGAGATTTTATATTTGAGTGTTTTTTGAAAATCTTTCGAGAAAATTCAAGATACATTAAAATCTGACAAGAATAACGGGTACTTTGCATGGAAGGCCTGTGTACAAATGTGATCGTATCTCTCGGAATTCTTTTTAGAATGAGATATGTTCCAGACAAAAGTTGTAGAGAAAATCAAAGCACATACATTATGTTCAATCACCCCCCCCCCCCCCCGAAAATCGTGCCGTTTCTGATGTGTGGGAAAATATGGTAGAACCGGACAGGCCACAGACGACACTATAATACGGCGCGTGCCTTTTGCTTGCTGGATAACTAAGGCCACGAACATGCGCTCAGAATAAATAATACAGCCTGCCTCGGTTATAACGGATCGTTTTTACATTCCCCGGCCGTTTCCCCATGCTTTATCATTGTAACTACCTCGGTTACACCGGTCTCTTGTATATCGGGTTTTCGGTCACATCGGATTATTCCGACATTCTCCAACAGTTTATTTTCTTCGGCTATACCGTTTTTGGCAAGATAATGGCAATTTCACAAATGTTACAGTGTGTTCGAGAGCAGGGTGCCCACTCGTCAGAGCGACACGAAGACTGCAAATGTAATTTGATAGCGTTTCGTATCCGGAGACGTCGAGGAGACTTGTAAATCTTGCACTTTGTTTAGCTCTGCTAAGGACAAGGTCCAACACAGAGCGGTTATAATGGATAAGCCGGGGCAGTCTGTACCTGATGATTTCTGTTGTTCCTGCACCAGCGGGAAAGTAATTGCCATACGCGAGTATCTTTGTGACATTTCGGAGTAGAGTGCCCTGTCATAGATCACTTATGTCTTGACTTCGGTGCTTTTACTTGTAACCTTCTAGGCAGCGAATTTGGAAGACTTATTTAGTGTACGTAATCAGAACTGACTATTCGGCCAAGAAGTAGTTTGTATCAGTACTGGCCGACCAACCAGGTGCGAGTACGTATTTAAAAATCTTGAGTGTACAGTGCTGTACAACATGGAAGGTGCGTAAAGGAGGGGAGCATTCGGGCATCGTGGTGTCTGGTGCTTCCGTGACTTGCATCAAGGGTTCAGGAATTGCAGGCCTACTGCACTGTACACAAATGTACCCTTGTGTCAGTTGGTTTGCTCTGATGTTTCAACTAGCGGAAGTTCATCTAATTTCGTCCCATTTAAAACGTAATTTAACCGAACATCGGATACAACAGACTTCAGTTATAACGAAACTTTTTATGGCACCCCTAGGGATTCGTAATAACCGATGTTGAGTGTACTTACTGCTTTTCCACGACAACAATGGTTAAGCGAACGCGCTTCAATGTTACGTTATACGTACATTGCCTATTTTTGTTACTACATGTAGTAGTGGCTGCTCAGCAGCCCGTGCCTAGACAAGCTGAATGCGGCGTACTGTAATGTGTTTAATAATGTATTGTTTGTTGCAGGTAAGTTCTTCAGAACGATGGCCTTATTATTGAAGATTGATTCCTCTGTGGATTCGGCTGGGGATAATTTCAGAGGAGATCTGTGTCTCATAGTGCCTTGTCTGTGGTAAGCGTTTGCTGAGCGCCCTTATGTGTTGTTGGCTTTACACCTCACAGGACGACCGCATGTGTGGGCATTTTCTGCTAGTTAGCATCTCCTAGTAATTGCTTTGCACTCCTCTGGGTTATGGGAGCTTTTCATACGTAGTGTAACACTACCAATAGTGTAATTTCTTGTTTAATGAAAGGAATTTGGAGATTTCTTTCACCGCATTGACGAGCTGATCTTTTGGGTTTTGATATCTTGTCGGGAGCCGGATATCAACGTGTCGGAGGTGTATATCACCTCTGTCTTCAGGTTAACGGCCTACTAAAAGTAAGAGCCAGGTACCTCAGCTCTTGGTTAAGGGTTGGGAAATTAGAGAATCAAGATTCAGTTCCAGGCAGGATTTTCACGTTGTCGTTTGCAGAACGTTTCTGGGGCGTGCGTGCAGTCTGTTTGTCCGGGGTTAAAGAGGGAGGGTTGTGACGCTAACCTCTCACTTCGATGTAGCGCTCGCCACTGGTTCACAAAGGCTGGAGCAGTGCTGAGTAGGAAGGTCAAAGTTCGCGGTGGGGTATAGGGGCTGATTTTTTCTTGCCTGTACCTGCAGGGCGTGTTAGTGGAGAACACTCAAATAGCAACATTCAAGGGCAGTCTGTACACAAGATGGGAGCTGTTTTAAGGCCGCGTATCACTGTCGTGTTTTCATAGGAATGGCGTCTTTATTGACTCATCAAGTGTCGTCGGTCGGTTGGTCACTGAAAGGCACAGTTTCTGCGAATGCAGGGCTGTGGAGTCGGAGTCGGTAAAAATGTACCGACTCCGACCTCAGTCTAAAATCTTACCTAGACACTCCAAATCCAGAGCCCTCATGGCGACAATAACCATTAGACTTATACTTAAATATAGGTTATAAGTCTAAAAAGTAGCCTGATGATTCACGTGGTGGTGATGAAATATCTTATACACCGTTATTAATACATACTGAGCTTTTATGAAGGAGTCGGAGTCGGAGTCTGAAAAATTGAGGAGTCGGAGTCGGAAGTTTTGTGTACAGACTCCACAGCCCTGTGTGAATGGGCATGTGAAAGCATTTTTACAGAACCGTCGGTTTTAATTTGCGTTTGGTATTGAAGAACGACTGTAAGTACGAATTGTGGAACTTTTTGAAAATACAGTCGAACTCGTTTATAACGTCATGAAAGGGACTGAATAATTTGTGTCGTTATAAACGAGTGCTGTCATAACCGAGGAATGCAGTGTTATGGTTAACAGTGAGGAATGAATTGGTGCCACAGAATATCTGACGCTGTAGCTAAGGTGTAACATAAGACCGATGTCATTATGACGATGTTAGACTGCGTGTAGTTACTTGTAGGAGCGTAGTCTGTATAGTGACAAGGCTGCGGGTTGGACAGTCCGGAGTTCTGTATATAGAGTTCATTTGGATTAGTGGCAAACACGTTGACAGGAAGGGGCTGTGGCGAAAGAAATGAAGGTGTTGTAACAGTTTAAATATTATTTTAGTATTAAAGTATCTAAATGGCTGTTATTGTTTTGTGGCCAGAGACGCTGCACGTAGCATTCTGCATTAAAACCTCGCCTATGATTATGTAGGGTGCTGCCGTAACTGCATGATTCCGTGTGTGTGCAACACATCCTCTACACAAACAAAACACCAAAGTTTACACAGCATTTATCTTTACATTGCTCGTACTGTTATGTCAGTCACGTGGTGTTATTACAAACATAACTGTCATGAGTTCTTCAGTCTTTTGCAACCATGAGGTTGGCTGAAGCGGCAGCTTTTTTCTTGTATTCTGGAGGCGTGCGGTTTGAATCTGGGACGATACACCGAGTGTGTTGAGTGTTCATGGTTTTTCTCAGTGCGCCCAGCCAGGTGCCACATCGTTTCTGATAGGTATCCAGAATTAAAAATTTATATCTCAGAACTGATACCTACGAATACGTGCGAGTAACAGTAGCATACATAACAATGCTTTGCATGATTTGCCCTTAATTAAACTGATTGTCGCTCGCTTCGTGGGTACAGGGGGTTTCTTAATTAGATATTCTAACGGTCATACCAGGTAAACATATTACAAGGTAAAGAAGTTCCGCGACTGTTCTTAACAAAACATTTTTACTTTAATTTAAAAAATAACTAAACTTCAGAGTCGCCGGTTACGGAAATGTATCCACGGATTCCCTAGGAACCGGTCGCGGATCCCAAGGGATCAGGGGAGCACACTCTGGGAACCACTGTCCCAGAATAATTAAGTTTATTTTCAGCTCTCTTCAGCTTTAAATTTACTGAGCTGAATTAAGGAAATCAATGAGTAAGTGTGATTTTTGTAAAGTATATGATTTCCTGTAGGAGGCGGCCATTGTGATTACTTCCTCCGGGCACCATCAAACCTAGCTACGTCACAGCCTACGGTTGACCAATGGCAGTAGCAAGCTACTGAACCTTTCACTGTCCTAATTACAGAGTTAATTCTGTCATCAGTTGCACGTCGTTTACAGACGTTACGCCAAAGCCTGTTGTCCTGTGTGCGGCAGACGTCATGGGGTAAGGCCATGCCGCCCGTCGTAGTTCAGTTTGTCTTGTTTGGAGAGATCAGTGACATAAGGCATTACCAGCCTTCGTTCATTCTGTAGTCTGCCTTGCGACAGATCCATAGCCTCTTTCAAAGCGAGTTCTTCACACAGTGCGACCCAGTGCGTCCTCTTGCAATTTACAGTATCATCTCTTGTCCTTGAGGTCATCCAGTAGCTGCGTCCGTCTTCTTTCTCGTCTTACCGTCACTTCTAGCCTTCCTTCGATAACGTGTTTTGGAAGGCAGTTCCTACGCAAGATGTGACCAATCCAGTTAACCTTTATTCGTTTTATTGCATGTAGGTTATTCCTGTGCTCCTTCACTGTACGTAATACATCGTTATTGGAAAAAACGGTGTGCATTGGAGCAAAGTATTTGCGAGTTTGCCGTACTAAACTTTACCTGGAGCTCCACCTCAGTGATTGCTTCGCTGAACTTCTTGAGAACTTGTTAATCCCGTTTTGCAGTTGCTGTATAACGAAACGGGATTTGCAATTTTCGCTGAGCTACCAAAATTTGGGACATTGATACTGAATAAATTGTTGAGAGGAAGGATTTCAGGAGGAACTGAGTAAGTCTGCATTCTTATTGTGTAGATTTGTAGTCCTGAAGATCCGATGGTGTAGTTATAAAACCCAAATGACTCGCATCGTCGCCATATTTGTAACTGTTGCCGTGCGTGGAATATTCTGTATAAAGCGTGTCGATATATTTGGTGATCTGCCTGCGTGAGTAAGTTTACATGCCAGTTCCAGGCGTAAAAGTGGTAGTACTGTTGTCGCTACTTCGTCACAGGTTCGCGCGCCCGCCATGTTGTTACTGATTAAAGCGTGCAACGTTAGGTGTGCGTTCCAATGTCATACTGTTAACAGCAAGTTTTATGAGTCAGCCCACAGTTTCGGTAGCCAAAAGGGCAGACGCACGCATGGTCGCTGTGGTGATGTATGCGTCAGCTATTTTCCCCCTTGAAGGACGATACAAAGCCGTGATAAGTGGGTCCCTGTCAGCAGAACATCACGCGTCCTCGTGTTGCAGGTGGGGGGACGGCCTTTAGATGTGGACGGTAGCTGCGGATATATTGAATAACCAGTTGCGGACGGCTGACAAGGGGTAGTCCCTCAGCTTGGGGGTTGGGCGAGATGCAAACAACGCCTCACCGTCAAAATTTGCGTTGCTACGAGATATTTCACAGGGACTCGGATTTGGACAGACCTTGTTTTACGACTCAAGCAGTGGAAAAGGGGAAATGGATCGTCAAGAAGTGGGATAGGAAGGCACGGACTGTATTTATGTGGCACAGGATAGGGACAGGCGGCGGACGCATGTGAATGCGATAATGAGTCTTCGGGTTCCATAAAATGGAAATGAAAATTTCTTGACTAGCTGAGGATCTGTTAGCTTCCCAAGAAGGGATCTGCTCCATGGAGTTAGTTTAGGATGAAGTTAAAACTGTGCAAGGATGAAGAGGTTGTCTTTTTTTAAGGTGGCGGTAATCACCGTGATGCATGATAGCATATTTGGTTATGGACGGATCATTGGCTGATGCATGTGCCATACGTTTGCATTGTACATATGTACAAAGGCCAGCGTGGTTTGCGTTTGTTTGCAAAGTTGGTTTGGTTTTTGCAGTTTCACAGAACGCGTACCACGGCGAAGAAGCTGAGAAAGGCTTTCTGTTGTATTTTCAACGGGCATGACACTGATTTAATCCAATTTGACAGAAGACAGCGATGCATTATGATAAATGTACTCCAAGTGGAATTTCGTATTTTTCTGCCTTCTTTTTAAAGAATGAACGGCCGTTTAGAATTATGCGTACAGAAAGTTTTGGTATGATACGGGGTTTTATTAACGCGTACTTGCTAAGGTGATGGTAAGTTTCCCCGCAGAAGATCGCTTTCCACATGCGCTAAGGTCACGAACACACAAATGTGCACGCATTTGAGGCCTGGTATTGTCACCGGCTGTGAACTTCACCGAGCGTGCTATCAGTGGGTATGAGATCTCCTTTTCGGAGGTGAAGCGGCCGGAGCTTAAGGCTGACCACACCGATCTCTGCCTTCGTGGCATGCACAGGGACAGCTTTACCTTTTTACCTGTTATTTATGTTGGCGTTTGAATCATATCGGTGGAAGAAAGTGTAATGCTTGTGTAAACGGTAACACGTAGGGATGCTGTGCGTTGAATTTGCAACGGGACGTTATACTGTTGGTTGCGATGAACGACGAATGGCTGGCTGTGAAGACAGTGGTGAATCGTCTGGGTCCATCACAGTCGAATTTCTTGATTATATTCGGGTCAGGGAAAGAATGAAAACGGCTGGCGTGGGTTCATTTCTGAATCCTGCTCCACCCCCCCCCCCCCCCCACACACACTACCGACATTTCACGCATTTCTGCCTTTTCACTGCAGTAAGGAGCCGAGAACGTGAGTGAGAGAGAGAGGGCGTGCGATAAGCAGTGTGAAAGTGGCGATGGTGGGAGTGGAGAAGGCTGCATAGGGGAGGTAGCTGATAAGGAGACTGGCGGGGGATAATCTGCATTTTTTCCCCGACCTGCCTTTAGCTGAGTTTTTGTTAGCTTCTGTAGAAGTGCGCTCGATGCAGTTAGATAGGTACACTGTTAGAGCAGTCATTTCCGGTCCATCAGTTGTGTTTGTGAGTGTAAAAGAAATTACCACTTTGGCGCCTGAATTAACTGCGGGTGCAATCTGCAGAAAGCTGGGATTTAGATAACAGGATTTAATATTTTCACGAAAAGTCTTGGGTACAAAAAAGCAAAAGTCGAAAGAAAAATCCCCGGCAGGTCCGTACAAGTGTGGTCAGAATTGGTGGACGCATATTCTGCGTCTTATGGAAATTCAACCTTCCACCCTGCGATGCAGCGTATGCGTCCGACGCCAAAGGGTTACAGTGTTGCGGACGTGCTCTGCGTACCTAAAAACACAGACAGGAACTTAAATTTTGTATCTGTAAATTTTAATTTGTGAAACATGACAGTTTCTTATGTGTTCTAATGGAAACGTTGATGATAACAGATTTCACTATCTTAGGGCGTTACACAAGTTGAAATCATTCTCTGGATTCATGGTTGATGTCATGTGCTGTACTGTGTAGTGTGGTTGTAGAAATCCTCAAATCATATACACCCAGCCCCTGTTTTACGCCCTAGTTGTGTTCCTGAAGAAAGGGGCGTAAATCTAAAAAGGCGCAAGTAAAAAAACATTCCCGCCAGAAGTAAGGGGTTGGCGTAATACGACGCACCCAACCGAAAGGTGTCAAACCGAAAATGAGAGTGCGCAAATTAAGAAGTGTAAATTAGCAAAGGGCGTTAAAAGGAAAAGGGCATCAAACAAACGGGCGTGTGTTTTGATGAGTAACATGAGTTGTTCCCGTGGCTAAATAAGTACGACGCCTTGAAGGTGTGTATGGGAGTGGAGTCACAGCCCCACCCCGTTGTTAATCCCCGGCACTTGACGTAGGTCAGTGGTCAGCCTCCGATACCCATTGAATACGAGGCTGGGTGGTTTCCTATGCCCGGTGTGGACACTGTAAAGACGAAGTTCGCCCTATAACCTGCGGTGAAGGCACAGAGCGGAAGTAGAGGTATGCGTCTCTTATTTCTTTAACGTCGGCGCTAGATGGGGGTAGTTAACGCCACGCCCAGGCTGCTTTACCCCCCAGCAGTGACACGGTACCCATTGTATGGGGTAGCTGGGTGGACCCCGGGGCCGGCCTGGACGCTTGCAGAAAATCTCACCCCCACTGGAATGCGATCTCCGGACCGTCTAGCCCGTAGCGAGTCGCTATATCGACTCAGCTGTCCCAGCCCACGTGGACGTTGTAGAATAGAGAAGTATCTGGCTCCTGCCGGGAAGCGAACCCCGTTTCCTCGGCCATGTAGCTTGTAGCGTAGACCGTATCCCGAGTCCCCTGCAGTAGTCCCATGACACATTGCATGGCGTGAGCAGTTAATATGTATTCAGTCGATCGAAATATCCCCGGTTTTACGACACCCGAAGGTTCCTCGGCGTTTGAGCGGCCAATTGGCCGATGGCGGCGCTGATGCTTGTGCCTCAGCAGTGTTTTGGGCTGGCTGACTGGCTGGCTGGGTACTGCAGTGTGCGCGCCGCTTTGCCTGCAGCTGGTAGCGCGCGCGCCGCCGCTGTGTGAGGGTCGTGCCCCTCGTACGACGCGTACGCACGTCAACAAGAAGTTTTCAGTCTCCACCTTAAACGCAAAGATTTAGTGATAAGCAAATTTGTGTGATATGGGCTGCTTGCATAACGCGGCGTGTGGTGTGATAATGAATCATACCCTAGATTCGAAGCGTAATGTGCCGCATTGTGACGCATATGCTGGAGTGTGATATTCAGAATGGAAAATTTCACGAATTTTGCGGTGTCACGTTCTACTCGAGTTCTATTTTTCCGGGTCTGGTGTTCGAATTTGTGAAGATTTCCTGTCGCTGTGAACTTCAAACGTCTGCGGCTTGCTGAGCCGTCCATCTCAGACATGCTGTTAAGTGCGGTACATTTAAATTGACCCTCGTCGGAGTACGTGTGTACACGTCTGTCATTCACATAGTGCAAGCGGCTGCAGAAGGCTAAGCCCTCTTCCGCTTTAGTTCCGACATCTAATCTTTTCGCTGGTCTGTGTGTGTTTACGCAGGGCGCTTCTCGTGAGGCGCGAACTTGTTCTCCACTGTTGACACGTCTGAAGTAGAAGAGAACGTCAGATTCAGAGGATTAGTACAGTATTAATGTCTTCTAGCAGTCTGTGTCCGAATTTTGATGTTCACGGTCCACTGTACTTAGGTTTGTCACGTGTGTTGCGAGTCATACCGGTGGTGTTGAAGATGACCTCTTTTACATCGATTTGTTTTCACTGATTCGCAGTAGCAAGACAAGTGGATGTTTTGAATTGTCCGATATAACGTAAGAACGTAATTTTATGTCTAGTGTCAGTGCAGTGTTTACTGGAAGTGATTCAGTGAAATTTCCGTTAACTTATACTTAATGAAAGACCTTCGTAGCTCGTATTTTTGGCATCTCCCGTCAGTTCGCAGAGTATTTTTGTAAGAATTCCATTTTGAGGCATTTACCTATGGGACAGACATTGTGTTGTATGGTGTGTGAGCGACGCCTGTATGGATATCTATAACATATTCTATATGGAACACCATGAAGTTACGGCGACTCGCTCGGGGTCCTTGAAAAGGAGCAGCAGCTTCAAGAAGCTTTTGAAGTTACCGATATGGGGCTCAGGTGAGAGAGAGGTTTATTGTGTGGTTACGATCAGGGCCGGCCTTAGGCTGATTGAACCGATTTGACGCAGTCGCCCCCCCCCCCCCCCCCCCCGCGCTCATGGATTCGCACAGTAGTAATTTTTCAAAATGATAAAAGTGGACAATTTTAATTTTTTATCCGAGCTTACGTTAATCTACCAAAACGTTAGCCCTCCTTTTGCTCTGCACAATAACTTTTAGGGGCCAGCCACAAGGATTGCAGTCGGGCCCCGCCTCTAGTAAGGCCGACACTGGTTACCATGGTAACAGAAACCACCGCACTGCATTAGATGTGGCCAAATACGCTTAATGTGATCCATAATCATTGCATTTATCGACTATGTACATACAATAATAGTACCAACAAATGCACACAACCGTATCGAAATTAGTTTATATACGCAGTGAACTCCTACATGTTTCGGCCAGCCATGTAGCCATCTTCAGGAATGTAGAATATAAAGGCTAGATACATTAAAAGTATAAAATGAAATGATAAAATTATAATTAAATTATAATGAAATTATAAAAGCCAATCCGTAGGTGTACAGTTAGCTATAAGAACCAGTTGCTTAAAAATACGTACACATAAGTTATTACAATAAGGGCGTAATGATACTTGACTTTATGGTGTATGTAGAATGTTTCAGTGAGTGGTTCACTGTCCAAGAAAAAGTGTGGTGTTGTGAATGGTACGGTAAACTACACGGTGTGGTAATTACACCTATGGATGGTTCTGATAATAGTATAATTTCGTTGGATATTTTTAATGTATCTAACGTTTGTATTCTGCATCCCTGAAGATGACCACGTGGCTGGGTACGTTTCGAGCCATGTTAATATGACGTAACGTGTTATTGCATATCCAGTCGTTTCCTTGATATGTGGCTACGGTTTGAAGTCGATCTTCTTTTCAGATCTGACTTATGTGATGGTCTTATTGAAATTGAATGTTCAAGGTCACTGTCCTCTGAGGTAATGAGCGTCTGAATTCTGTGCCTGCGTAAAGGTCGTACAATGGCCGGTTGCTTGACCATGGCTTTCTCGTCTTGGGGTGTACTACTTACGGGATGTAACATAAATGTGTGTAGGAACTGAGTGTGCAAACCTGATGTGTAGAGTCAACGAGGGAGATTTCAGGCTATGTGTAGCTTGGTGGATAATATTGAAATATGTCTTAACCCTTTAAAGACGAAGCGTATCTGTTTTATATAAGGACTCAGTGCGTACAGCGCTGTAAACACTCTCCACTTCGGTTATAAAAACCAGTCTCTGAATGTTTTATAAGGCAAAAGTCGCTGTTTGTTCTGAGATCCGTACAAAATACGTAAACGCAATGTGGGCACCACATAGAATTTTTTAATGTTAAACCTGGTC
>BLKM01007126.1:958798-1162813 GCA_013340265.1 Coptotermes formosanus | reverse complement strand
ATAAGGACTCAGTGCGTACAGCGCTGTAAACACTCTCCACTTCGGTTATAAAAACCAGTCTCTGAATGTTTTATAAGGCAAAAGTTGCCGTTTGTTCTGAGATCCGTACAAAATACGTAAACGCAATGTGGGCACCACATAGAATTTTTTAATGTTAAACCTGGTCGTATGTAAAGTTACCGCTAGGCTTTAAAAGGTTTTAAATAAGTACGATGTGACTTGTCTTGGGATAGGCCGTTGTGAATACGGTAATGAAATTTTGACTGCGTAAGAAATGGGAAGGATTGGTTGATGTACTAACAGCTTTTCAAGGAGGACTGTGCACGAAAAATCTAGTTTATGGGTAAGAATGAAAATGAACGTAGGTTATGTGCCTGTACCGGTGCCTAGGGCCGACAACCTTACCACCCGCATGTGCCGATTGTTTAAAAATCTGGGACCCTCAGCCTCCTGGAACCCTCAAGGCCTGTCCAGGCCTGTAAGGGGATTGCTTTACCAAATATGCCTGTACCTATTTGCATATTTATTGCAGCAAGTGTATGTGGTTTGGGAGGCGTGCGGGGAAATTCCGGTAGACCGGATGTTTTTTTATTTCATGTAATTGTGATTTTGTCTTTGCGTCAATATTACATTTATCAGGCACGGTTCATTCTTGCATCCTTTATTGACTGGTTGTTCGTTCGCCCGTTCTGCTGTTTTTGACTTGACTGGCTTCTTGTTCTCGAACTCTTTGTTGAAGGGACTTGAGACAAGCAGTTCACTCTTAACACTGCGTCTTTTCACTGTGCTCATGGCAACATGAAATAGTGGTGTTTTCTTGAGGACTGTTGCCTGTGATTGTTGCTGCTTGTTGGCAGGGTGTCATTTCAGCTTGAGCGGCTTTGACCTTGAATGTTGAGGAACGTTCCTCACTTCAGAAGGTAGAAAAATTAAATCGTTAACCATATTTGTATTCAACGGTTGTATCCCTCTGCAAGGTTACCCGTTTCTTGCCATCTCCATTTTGCGTACCGCAGTGAGTGCTTCATTCACAAGATGTGCTGTGTCATACCGCCAAGCCTGGTTTCTTCTGGAGCAGGCTTCGGATTATGCTCCTTTTAAATGAACCGTGAAAGTTCTGTCCAAAAGCTGTAATATGTGAACTGTGTGTGGTGGAAACCGTAACATATGAAAATTACTGTGCCGGACAAAACGGATCACTTGAAAATCATTGTCACGTCTGTCGCAGTCTGTGGTCAGAAAAAAAGATTGTCTGGCAATGGGTGAACGTGACTGACAGATTATGTCAGCCAGGCAAGAAAAAATGTCACTTCATGCATTTTAAAAAATTTGTTGTTTGGGGTAATGAAGATAGGTGGAGTAAATTATCTAGTGTCGTTCACGCGGAACGTAATCACATTACCTTACGTCTCTCTGGATGCTAGATTATCCGCTTGCGTTTTGCGTCTTAGAGAGAACACACGGCTGATGCTCCTGTTTCATGTGCAGCAAATAGGCTGCGCTAGACGGAGCTAAAGCACAATTTTGCGTCACTTCCTCAAGTTTTTACAGGAGGTATGAGACCTGAATGAAGTTAGTTGAATCGTACTGCTGTCATTAAATTTTTCGATACGGAGTTTTGCAAGCTTACGCCTGTGGAACAGGATCTTTGTTTCATTATGAAGCCTACAATGTAGATACGTAATCTGAGTCCAAACATGTGCCAATTTGAAGAACTCCTTTCTTGACGATCAGCTGTCCAGTTCTTTAACGTGACTTATCAGTTGTGCCGCCAACTTTTCCCGGAAAGTATGTTGACTTGTCCTAAAAATTTGGCTGCAGCTTTGCTTCGCTGCCCTTTCGTTCATGCTGAAGTGAACTTTTTGGCACACTCATAGGCTGAGCGGCTCCTGACAAAGACACTTGTTTTGATATTAATTTGTGTGAAACGTGTTCCATGTCCTTCCGCATCAACATGCTGCGTCCATTATTTCTACCCATGAGTGTGATAACTAATTTGAACTGTTTGGGGATATCGCCATGATGGCTGTGCGGATGTACGGGACCCGTCACCCTTAAGGAGCATTTGGAACTCTACAAGGAAGATCCCTTGATTTCCTTGAATGCTTATTTAGCTCAGAATTTAAGACGGGGACATTTCGACATCGGAGAGGTCTGAGACCCTGAGGTAGCTGTCACTGAAACACATCTAAACACTGCTCACAATTTCGTACTGATGAAGGTGTGACTGCTGCAAAGTTTGTCACACACCCTGTGTAGATGACGCAGTAAAAGAGTGTCTTGATGTAGCGTCGAAACATGGATTAGAGAATTCTCAGACGCTGCCGACTGTTCGAAGACGACCGAACTGTCCCTTGCTACTAAATACGGCGATGCCTGTCTTTAGTGGCAAAATCTTATAGTTCCGCTGATCCATACTTCAAGTACGTGCATTAAACGGCATCTTCGTGCAGCGGAAACAATTTCTGTCTCTTGTGGTTCCGTTACAGAGAGGTTTCACTGTAACAAAACGGTATAAAGGAGCAAAACGTTGAGTTATGAAACTTGAAGTTCGTTTGTATTCGGTTCCAGCCTCACAGTAAACACACTCCGTCTCCATTACAAAGATCAGTCTTTAATATTGTGTAGAGGAGTAATCGCTGTTCCCAGACTTGTACGAGGGCATAGTTAGAGCGTGAGGGCAGAATGCAGAGTTTGTTCGTGTTGCAGCTGGTGGTGCATATACAGTCGAACCCGGATATGATGACGTCGGCTTATACATCTCTTCTGCAGCGTCAGATACTCTGTGGTACCAATTACTTCCTCTCTGTTAACCGTAACATTATAGGTTTGGGTGGTGCTATTCCGCGCGTATCAAGTTTGAGGCAACGAGAGACGGGCTAGAACATGTTCTTAAGAAATTAGACACTGGAAAATGTAGGTAATTTATTGCCGTTTATACCCTAGTTCAGAGAAAGTGAGAAATTTGTACTGCATAGTCACAATTAAATGTCAGACAAAGTGATATAATAAATAGAAATGTAAAAAATAGTGAGCTGTTCCGCTCAGCTGTATCGCCATTCTGTTCGCATAATTTTAAACTGCAGAATTGCAACGATTTTCCACACATGAACTGCTTTCTGCCTACGGCCCCAACACAGACTTCGTGATACCACGTATCAAATTTTTGGCACGTGATCAAGTCACTGGTTTGCACAGAGTGTACTGAACAGTACTTCAAGCCACAGAATCCACATGGCGTTTTTCATTACCGTCTTCGTGAAGATCTGGAAAGACGCCCTTGATGTTAGCAGCTCGGCCGTGTTTCTTTGTAGGAATTGATTTCGCTTTGCCTTCTTTCTCCATTTTCAGTTTCCTTTTAGCTATTGTTTGTTTAAAATATGATTCCGAATTACCGTGTCTTGCCTCTTTCGGCATGTCTTCGCTGACATTTTCTCCTCTGGTTTTGGAATTATGACGCTTATAGCACTGGTTTTCACTGCTTCCGTTTTTTGCTTGGGTGTTAGTGGATGGTCCTCTTCATTCAAGTCTGATGTCGACCGGAGAACTGGTGGTCCTGAAGGTTTATGGCTTCTGGATGGGATCTTATGAGTGCATGCTGACAGGGAGTCGGCTGAATCATGTAGCAAGTGTGTAGAGACCAGAAATTTGTTTCGGGAATGACTTGTGCGTTTCGTATTAGCCAGCAAGAATGACATTACAGTGTTATGTGGAATAAGTTATCAGTGACGTCTTTGAAAGACGTAATTCTAACCGAGCGGAATAGCCCGTCTGTGACTGGGCGAAATAGCCCCAGGTGCAGCGTTTCGTAGTTAGGCTCCGTATGAAGGCCATCGTCTATGCAGAGGCACTGTATAGGCCTTATTCTGCAATCAGTGCGATTTCCACCGGAAAACCCCAACTATTCAGCAAGGCATGTCTTATCTAAGAAGGTACGTTTTTGTATGAAGACCATAAACACAGTTCAAATCAAGACCTTTCGAGGTTAGAGCGCTGGATGCGTAAGGGTACAGCTTAAAAGCAGCAAACAAGGGCTTGGCGCTGTCGCACGCATACGCAGGGCCACTGACTGCAAAACAAGATATCGGCTGCGCAGGTTGGTTGCGCAGTACGTAATTTGCTTATTTTGAGCGGTATAGCCACTTCGGCGGCATAGCCCCGCCATTCTGTGCTCCTCGGTTACAACAATACTCCGTTATAACGACACAAGATATTCAGCCCCTTTCATAACCGAGTTCAACTGTACTTACCTCTGTGCGTTAAAGGGCAAAAAACTGCTTGTGCCTCCACTGATAAGAACAGTCTTCTTATACACTCTTCACTTTTTATTTCTGAGGCACGCGACTTCAGATATGGGATTGTACACGGCTAATGAGGATGTATTATAATCCTGTTCTTTGGGGGAATCCATTTGGTAGAGTGAGGAATTAATATTACTAGAGCCAGCTGCAGGCAGAGCCGTGCCTGCGCTTGATTGAGCGGTGCGTCGTTGAGACACGTGGTAGAGTGGAGGTGTGACTCCACGTGTTCTGCACTAGATTGAGGTGTGTTTAGGTTTGTGTCCCGATCAGGGTCATAGCTGAGAGGTGGGGCAGTGGTGCAGCCGTCTCGGGCAGCGGAGTCGAAGGGGCAGCAAAGTGAATATTCTAAATGAAAAAAAAGAAATATTTTCTGCGCCCAACATATACTAAATTACTGAGCCGAATATAAGGAATTTCAATAAAGAGTTGTGACTATTTTTAAATTTTGTGATTTCTCTTAGAGTGCGGCCATTGTGATTGCTCGCCCCGGGCGCCAGGAAAATGAAGCTGCGTCTCTGGTCCCGACCGCCTTATCCCATTGTGCTTGTCTCCGCGGTACTGATTGTGTTGTAGGGTGGGTGACTCTAGAAACGACCTGGGTGCTGGCGCCTGTGAAACTGAGGTTGTCCACCCTGTTGCGTAAGCACTGTCCTGAGGGAGTTACCCCGCCTGTGTCTTTGCATAGTATGTTCTGTCATAGAATCGTTAAAACTGTCACATGACCTTTTGTAACTGACGTTTGTTATAAATGTCGTGTGACACGGTGTGTCATGATGTGTGTGATGAGTTTCCAATGAGGTAATCTACAGTTAATAGACCAGCGTGTACTGTCCATTGAAACAGACCACGCCCCGCCTATTTCTGTCACGCCCCGTTCGGTTTACAAACAGCACTTCTGTGTGGCTTCTGTCTTTCCAGTTACGTCAGCGTTGTCACATTTTTAATTTCCGTTGTAATCAAGTGACAAAGGAGCGTCTTTGAGTGATGAAGTTCTTGAAGTAACCTTGCTATTGTGTTGTTAGGAGTTGTGGGCTCATTAACTTTAACCATTTGTAGCACGAAAAAAATGCAAGTCATATTTCTTCCAATGCGTCTATTTTGGGAGGAGCGTTTCTTTATTTCGTGGTTCCAACCGTCGCCCGCTTGTCCTTCCGATAAGACCAGCATTAAGATGAGGATGATTGCAGTTATAAACAAACAACACCGTGCATTCTTTTCGACACAACCTGTATTTTGTAATTATTTATACACTACATGTCTCGAGCATCATCACGTGTACAATACAGAAGTTAGAATCCATGGTGAAAGCGTGTAAAAATTTAAGGTAAAAGTGTGTACAATTTGTTTGTGAGATTTCACTAATATGTATAAATACACAATAGACAGTACAATCGGTTTTTGTAACAAGAAGCCGATTGTAACGTGTATTGTATATTTTATACATACGACATTATTTGTGAGATCTCGGGAAAAAATTCGCGTACTTTTACCTTGGATTTTGAGTTTTTGTATTGTACACCTGATGATTGAATTACTGAAACATGTGGTGTATAAATAATTATTAAACGCAGGCTGTGTCGGACGGAACGCACGGTGTTGTGTGTTTAAGTCTCTACAGACAGCGGGATGGATAACATCAAAATGAGCGGAACTATGCTGACAAAGGAATTTCGGCTTCGTCCAGGATAGATCTCGCATGGGTTGGCGCGGGATCGAACCAGGGTCTCCGGGTAGGAAACCCTGAATCACGTGAGTTTACTACTGTGGCCAGTGCTTCCCGATACCCGAAAGAGCATAGATTTGTTTGAAAGTTCCCAATCTGCGCCCGTATGGCCTTTTCATTAGGGAATATGAAGGTGACATGGGAAAAACCAGAAGTAGCCTACTCGGAGACAAACCTGTACCAGTGTCACTTTGTCTGACACCCACCTGGGATCGAAACGGAGCATCTGCGATGAGAGCCCGGTGACTGACTGACTGAGCCGTGGCACGGCCTGAAAAGCGTGAAGGAAAGTGAAAGTACTCTTTTATGAGTGTCCCACAGTTTACGGAAAAGCACTCCCGATTGTCAGTCTGGGAAGAGTAGCGGGTAGATGAAGATAAATGTGGAGCGTTGAGGTACGATAGCGACCGGGAAGTCGAATCGCTGTAAGAAAAACCTCTTCAAGTGCAACTTTGAACGTCGCATATCTCGCATAGAACTGGCCAGAGATTGAATCCGGGCCTCCGCGCTGAGAGGCTGGCATGTAACTTGAAAAGTCAGTCGAATTCACGTTAAAGAGTCCACTGTCTACCTAACAGAGAACGCAGACCTTCTCCATTATAAATACCAACATACAGATCTTCGGGGGAATTACTGTTCTGTATTATGACTATTCGAACCACGTTAAGAGAAGGTGACTCTTTTAAGGTTAAAGAAGGTGGGGCATATAGACGCAAACGTGGCTTGACACAGTTATCTTAATGTATTACAGTTGTATGGGGGCACGCGGTGGCGCAATTGGTTGAGGCAGTGCGCGGGTTCGATTCCCGGTGGAGTTATTAGAATGTTTCATTGACCTAATCCTTCCGGCCGCACTGTGGCCCTGGGGTCGACTCGGCCTCTAACAGAAATGAGTACCAGGACTAGTTCCTGGGGGTAAAGGCGGCCACTGCGTAGGGCTGACACCCCTACCTTCATGTGCCGATTGTCTGGAAATATGGGAGCCTCAGCCTCGTGGATCCCGATGCATAGGAATTACTTTACCTTTACATTTGTATATATGTCAGCGGCCCTGCCACACTGAAAACTCCGGTTCTCGCGCGATGACCGCAGTTAAGCAGCGTTGGACGTGGTTGGTACTTGGACGGGTGGCCGCCTGGGAACACCACGTGTTGGTATTACACTTTATGTGGGCCGGGATAGCGTAGTGGGTATAGCGACTCGATACTCGCTGGATGGGCCGGGGATCGAATCCCTGTTGGGACGAGATTTTCCGCACCCTAGTCCGGCCTTAGGGCCCACCCAGTCTCATGTTCAGTGGGTACGGGATCTCTTTCCTGGGGGTAAAGCGGCCGGGGCGTGGCGTTGAGCACCCACCCGTATCTAGCCTTCATGGCCTCATGTAGGGTGAACTTTGAAAAGTGGCGTGTACTTACGAAACAGTGACTGGCACAAGTAGCAAGGAATCGGAAAAAGAATGTTTTAGCGAGTATATAGCTCATTTGGGTTGAGGATATTGCAGGGGTAGCGGAAGAGCTTCGTATTCGGGAGGTCTGATTTTCAGATCTCTGTCCAGGTACAAATATCCTGCTTGAAGTCAGTCCAGTCTCGAAAAAATGCAACCAGCGGTTTTCGTGGTTTTACTGAGGTCCTCTGGACCCTAGTACCTCAGCCACGTCTGCTCTGTACATATCCTTTCCAGTTCATTCACCAGTCGTGCTGCCATTCGACGCTACTGAAGTCCGAGCTAACAGCGTCGTTAAATAGCTGGAACAATTCCAGGTCACGGCTACGCGTATGAAGTACCGTAGTCACGCTAGTACTCTTGACCTTCACAGCGTGGGAGAGTCTCTTCGCGACGGCGGCCGGGGAGAGCATATAGACGTAGTTTTTTGCGTTTATAAGAAGCGTGAAGTCAATTTTATGCACAGGTAACCACGCAGAACACTACAGAAAATAACTGTGTTATCTTACACGCACAAAAACACAGCTGCCCCTCTGGAGGCCAATGAAATTTTGACTGGAATACATCGGTTATTGGTCACAAGAGACGGTCGGGTTTTCCAAACGCAAACGGCTTCCAAGGTCAACTGCAAACTCCTCAGTCACTATGTCTTCCGATGTTTGTTTGTGTCGCACATATTTAATACGCGGCTTGTGCGAGACAGTGATTGATCGTAGGGAAATATGAATGGGTATTCGAAATGATTTTGAACATAGTATCAGGTCTGTGCAAGTTTGTTCCCAACTGCTGCACAATATTAAATATTACCAGGTCCTTTCAGTTTCTTAAGAAGAGGCGCTACAATTAGTGAAGGCTGGTGTTGCAACTGTATCCACAGTCGCGACACGGGGCATCCTGAAGAGAACAACCGGGTCCAACGGGAAGGTTAAGGGACTGCAAAACGTGTGACTGCTAACCGAAAAGAAAGTGTACACCCACCACCACCGCCGCCGCCGCCGCCACCGCCACCGCCGCCACCACCACCACCACCACCACCACCACCACCACCACCACCACCACCACCACCACCACCACCACCACCGCCGCCGCCACCGCCACCACCACCGCCGCCACCACCACCACCGCCGCCACCGCCACCGCCACCACCACCACCACCACCACGTATTCAGGGACACTTGTATAATAGACTTGTGATGCATGTTGTATGCTAGCTGCCAGGTTCACGAACAGTTTTTAAAAGCGTGTAATGACGAAGCTACTAGACGATTAGCTTCACCATGTCTGTGTGTGTGTGTGTGTGTGTGTGTGTGTGTGTGTGTGTGTGTGTGTGTGTGTGTGTGTGTGTGTCCGTCCGTCCGTCCGTCCGTCCGTCCGTCCGCCCGCCCATACGCCCGCCCACATGGAACAGCTCTGCTCCCACTGGACGGACTTTCATGAAATTTGATATTTGAATACTTTTCGAAAATCTGTCGAGAAAGCTGTAGTGTTATTAAAATCTGAGGAATAACAGGTACTTTACATGAAGACGTATGTACATTTATGATCATACATCGCTGAATTCTTCTTAGAATGAGAAATGTTTCAGACAGAAGTTGTAGGGAAAATCAAAACACACATTTTATGTTCAATAACTTTTTCCCGAAAATCGTGCCGTTTATGAGATAATGTGGAAAGATGCTGTAGAGTCGGACAGGCCACAGATGCCAATATAACAGGGCGCCTGCGCTTTGCGAAGTGGATAAGTAAGGCTGCAGACACACACTCAGAATACGTAATACTTCTTGCTTTTCCAAGCCAACAGTGGTTACACGAATGGGCCTGAATGTTGCGTTATACGTACGCTGCCTGTCTAGCTAAGTGACCTCAGGTTTATAAACTTGTCCCGGCTGTCGTGTGGCCTGACTCGTTCGTTTCGTGTTTAGTTCAGTATGTCTGAATGTGATAAGGTTTTGAAGGAAGTTGTAGTAACGTGGTAGTGATGATCTGCTAGTACAGGAAGGAGGTAATTAATGTTGGCAGCGTCAGTGTTGGGGAACTTCCCTTGTAGCTGCAGCGGCGACAGAAAGCTTGTAGGCAGCCGTCAATTCATTCAGGAAACTCGCATTTTGCAGATGCCAGACATGACCTCAACAAGAGAAGACCGCGTCCTAGGCGAGGGGCTTGTTCCCAAATGTCGCCTGCATTGCGTTGGAACAGATAGTTACTTTGTATTAACAGAGTTATGTAGTTAGGTAATTAGCGTAAATTAGTTGGGTAAACTAGGCTAGGCCTCTGAGTTTCTTAACGTGACCTTCCATACTTCATATTAGAAGATACTAAGGCATACTTGTTCAACTGAGTATCTTACATCGATCCAGACGTGGTGAATTTTACGGACGGATTTTGTAGTACCTGTAGTTGCGAACGTGTCAAAAATTGATAGTTATACCGTGCCATTTGGCACGTTCCGTATACCTCGCTTTACAAGTATCATATCTGTAATGTCCTTTATTTAAATAAATTTGTAGGAATTGGATGTGTTCCATGTCCGTGCACTATATTATACAAAATACTTTAAACACCAACGAATGCACAAAGAGTTTTTTCGTCAATTATAACACACTCCTACATGTTTCGACCCTGCTGGGTCATCTTCAGGGAGAAACTTTCCGTTGTCGTTACAGTAGGTTGCACTATACAGTTAAGCGAGAATGTGCTGTTGACTGCACAGTAGGAATACGAACATAGCTTTGTATGGTGGTGAAATTTGAACACTTCGGAAAGTAGATCAGAAATACCTGAGAAGTTCTGAAGTGTGGCACTGTAGAAGGATGGAGAAGATCAGTTGGACCGATCGATTGTGTGAAAAATTAAGTACTGCAAAGAGTCAAAGAGGAAAAGAATACCCTACATGCGACAAAAAGAAGGAAGGTTTACTGGATTGGCCACATTGTGTAGGAACTGTCTTCCAAGACACGTTATTGAAGGAAATATAGGAGTGACGGGAAGACGGGGAAGGAGACGTAAGCAGCTACTGGATATCATACTGGGAATTGAAACAAGAAGCACTAGATCGCACTGTGTGGAGTACTGGCTTTGGAAGGGGCTGTGGACCTGTCGTAAGACAAACAACAGGATCATTGAATGAATAAGGATAACTTTTGCTGCTTACTCCCCTCCGCTTCAGCCCTGATTGTAAAAAGTACAAGTGGTGGAAACGTAACGCATAGCAGCAGCAGTAGTAATATGCTTGGAACTGCGAGAGCGAGTCTCTTGACGCACCTTTCCGTCTTTTCTCTGTGACCAGATACTCGGTCTCAAGGCAGTTTCTGTCACCACGAGATTATTGTCTTCTGTGACGTGACACCGTTTGGACTGGACCATTACGAGACATGCGCAGTGTGATAGATATGGCGAGGTCTGAGGCTGGAGCCGATGTACTTGAAAGTGGAGGCGGCTGTGACGTGACGCCGTTTGGACTGGACCATTACGAGACATGCGCAGTGTGATAGGTATGGCGAGGTCTGAGGCTGGAGCCGGTGTACTTGAAAGTGGAGGCGGCAAGTCGGTGCTCTACCTGATAGTACAGTTTCCTGTCCCGAACAGTTTTAATTTTTATAGCCCCCGCTGTGAGAGCCTCATTTGTCCGTTATTGCAGTTTACGGCAAGGTAAAGTTCATACTAGAACAGGTCATGAAGGCTCAGAGGGGGAGCAGAGGTATAGGCGTACTCTTGCGTTAACTCCTTTTCTATTAATCGTAACGCGCATAGTCACTGCTCAAACACCCTCAGCCAACAAAATGCACTGCTATTATGGTATTTTAGATATTATAAATTACAGTCATTATAGACTAGTCCAGCATGTTTCGACCCCCTCTGGGGATCATCATCAGGGACTCTTGTGAGAGTATAATTATACAAATCAATCTAACAATATAAATGCGTGTAACAAAATATGTGATGTGTGCAACATGGTGAAGTTGTGGGCGGTCTGCTGTGGTGTCTCCCTGGGCTACTGGGTACAGGAGATTGGTTGTTTATGTGCGGATGGATAAGACAGTAGTTGTTAACCTTAGCGCTAGATGGGAATGGGTGGTCAACGCTTTAGCCCCGGGAAAGAGACCTGGTACCCTTTGTGCAGGACGTTGGGTGGGCCCCAGGGCCGGTCCGACCGTGTGCAGAAAGCCTCGTCCCCACCGGGATTCGATCCTCAGAACAGTTTCTGGTGTTCTTCTTGAAAGCATCTATCTACGTTTGTTGGTCCTCAAATTAAGTTTGTAACTGCTGTGTGTTTCTACAAATTGTGTCTTGAGATCTTATTTACACAACCGTCAAGACACACACCGACAACAAAGAGATGCCGCCCTGCCATCTGTACGTGCGAACGGAACTTGTCCACTGAATCAATCCAGTCCGTGATCAATGAATCCCCATCTGAAGGGCCCCAGTCTAAGTCTCGTTTCTTCTGCTCCTGTCGAGCCGAAGGGCAGGGAGGGTGGCAGCGCACATCCGCTCCTGTTTGTGTGCTAGTAAGATCGAGTGAGCTGAAGCGTTCTCTGTCGTGAGAGGACAAACTGTGTTCAGTTTGTGAGCGATGTGTAATGATCTGGTCTGGTCATGTGCCGTCTTCCTTTTAAACTGATTATTTATACGAATAGTTAAAAATACTTGTAGCGAAAAACGTGGAGCAAAATGAAACATACATTTCATGACGCACTTTTTTCCCGTAAGTATTGGAAGTTTGGGTGTAGGTGAATACGCATAGCCCGTGTTTTACGCCTTTTGCTTTAATGCCTGTTGCAAGTATACACCAGTCCTTTAGTTACGCCCTCTCATTTTCTGTTTAACGCCCGTTGGCTGGCTGCGCTGTATTAGGCGAACCTATGCCTATTACATTATTGCTTACGGGAATATCATTTTTGGTTCACGCCTTTTTTATATGCGCCCACCTTTTCGGGAGTAAAGCTAGGGCGTAAAACAAGGGCTGGTTGTATTATAAATTGGAGTCGGTATGTAATTCCGAATCGTTGGTATCCACCTACCAGACTGAACCAGGTGACCACAGTGTGATGGTACACCACCATGCAGACTTGGTCTCATGTAGTAAGAGAAGGCTTCCGGCTGTCAGTGTGTGTTAGCCGTGTGTTGTGTACAGGCCTGTATCGTTCTTACGCCGAAATAATTTTTACGTTCTTCCACAAGGGGGCAGCTCTGTGTTGCAGACCTTGCCATCTGAAGGGTAAAGAAACATGCCTTAGGCCTGCCTTATTGTTATGGCGGAGAAGGCGTGAAGTTCAGCAGGCTGTTATACAAACACTAAGAGATGCATTATTTCACTTTTAATTTCGGAATCGGAATAACGAAGTCGGTATAGTGATTAGGTTTCGGGCTCGATGACCGAGGAGTAGTGTTTATCCTCGTGGTTCGATGCCGGCAAGGGCAAAATAATATTTTTCTTTTCCGAAGTATGCATACCGCTCCACCCAGCCTCCTGTGCAGAGTGACGGGGATGAAGTGACCGGGGTTTGAAGCTGACTGCTCACCTTCATATGCCATTCAGGCGTGTGCGGCGACAACGTTACCCCTTATATGCCCCTAAAAAGTTGATACTGTAACGTTAAGAAATACATAACTGATCCAGTGTCACATCTTTGAATGAGATCTGCGCTGTTGTGAGATGTTACGCAGCACTAAGTTGTAGTTCTTTATCAACGTTTCGGAACAACCTGTGGGTCCCATCTTCAAGGGTCAAGTCCCAGAAGAGCGCAGATCTCTTCTACTCGTATATCGCGGTGGAAGCCTGAAAGCACGCAAACCTTTAAATAGTCAGTACGTCACGAAAGAGTAGCTGCTTGTTTCGGTGACGACTGACCGCCTTCGGGCTGCCATATAATATTTAAAATAAGGTGAACTGTAATAGATGTAAATGGTCATTCTGATTTTACTATGCGGGATCCACAAGTTTACAGTTATTCCAGTGATAAAATTGTAAAATTGTTTTGTCAGTTTGTATATAAATGACGGTTATAGAGTTTGCTCGAGTTCTTGGCCAGATGGATACATTTTAACATTAAATTAGTTGAAACCCAACGAGTAAAATTGCAGAATAAATACTAGCGGTTTTTAAGTTCTTGTGATCATTTATATGAAGAAATGACCAGACATTCGTGGAAACTCTAAAAACCTCTCTATTCGTCTACGGACTGACCAATAAAATTTGAGAATTTTGTAATTGCAATAATTATTAGCTTGTGGGATCTCACAGAGTAAAGTCAGAATGATAATTTACATGTATTACATTTTACGTTCGTTTGTATATTGTGTGATAGCCAGACGATGGCCAGTTTGGCTGAAACATGTAACTACTCTTTTGAACGAACATAATTGTGTTGGGCGAGGGCGAACTGTTTGAAGGTTTGTTATTGAATGTTGCTTAGCATTACGGGATGAATTCTGCCTAATTACCTAGACGCTCGGCTGTTGACTGTCGACTGTGTTTCCCAGGCATAAATTGTCCGTCTCTCGTGGTAGCTTCAGAATGGGCAGTGTAACATAATTACAGTAGATTTCAATTGTGTATTCCAGTTTACTTAACATAAGCACCGGATTGCGTTACATACAGTGCAGTTAGCCGGGGGGAGGGGGGGGGGATTTGCAGGCTGACGTTAGGGACCTTGTGCCCGTGATTGTGGTAGTCGGGCGTGAGAGGTTATGTCAAAGTTCAGTGTGGCGGAAGGTTCACTGCCTTCCGTTTGTACTCATGTCTGTTCTGTAAGTGAATCTGGAGTTGATTGTTCACTTACAATGTCTTCGCATTTAGCATTTCGGCAGATATATATCGTCCATTCTGTGGTGTGTTTGTGGTGTGTGTTTCGCCTTTGCTTGATATTACGGTGACTGTACACATGCATTCCTGTTTGTGACGTGTCAGTGTAACACACATTAGCGTGTAACTGCTGTGTGTACAATAAATGCGATCTCTCTCCGAGTCTGCACAGCTGTCTTCCTCCACTAAGTGTAACAACTTGCTGCATGTTTCTACCATTTCCCGCCATCTTCTTGCAAGTTTAGTTATCAAAAGTAAAAAATACACAAAATACACAATACAGTGCAACACTGCAGTGGGATCCCAGGATATGTAAAGTTTAAAATACGTGTGTAGATGACCTTAATGCTCATAAAATCTTGCAGCGTTGTTGATCACAGATAATTCTTCATTCTGATGTTGGATCGCTACTGAACTGAACCATGTGACAGCTGTTTCTTGTGTCCTGCGGCGGAGCTGGCAGAGAATATCCGAATATGTGCTGCGTACTCTTTACCATTGTGAACGGTAGCCAGAGCTGGTGATACACCGTACGAGTACTGCGGTCGAGTTTCTTTAACCGGATATGAATTTTCATGCTCTTTTTATCGAATTTCTCGAGTAAGTTTTGTTTGAGTCATTAGAGTCTTGTTCTTCCTTTAATGCTAAATGTGCTGTGTGTTGTGATGAACAGTGACAGGCAAAGAAACTGTATAAATACGGAGCCTGAAACAGGGTACATCTGTTTTTATACGTATTGCATTAGCATATCCAAATTCTAACTCGCCTGTACCAATCTCCGCTGTAGTAGTACCTAAGTGACCACTCCGTGGACCTTGACGTAGGTAGGATAATATTAAAATTAATCTTAATAGATGTCAGGGCGTGATGTAAAATCGTGTAGCTCAGGACGCAAACTCATGTCGGCTTTTGTGAACACAGCAATGAAACTTCTGGTTCCCTGAAGTGTGTGGAATTTTTCGATTAGACGAGCAGCTGTTAGTTTTTCAGCAGCGACTGTGGTTCGTGTGTGTAGTCTGAATATTCTCTGGGCGTGGTTCTGTGTTATATAAGAAGGCAAACGGATCATAGAATTACCGGAATAGCCCCGATTATGTTAATAACAACACAGTAAGGTTTTCGTAGATCTGCAGCGCTGTCTCTGCCATACAATTATGTAAAGAAATTGCAAGACTGTAAAGTGTACTTCGTCGTTGTGAAATGATAAACTACAGTCTTGGATAGACAGGTAGTACTGCAGTTCGGTAAGCATCATAGGTCATTTCTGCAGTTTGTCTGTAGGCAGCTTCTTTGTTATTAATGCAGTTAAGCTGAAAGGTCAAAACGCTTCAGTTTTGCATGTTATTTTGACGATGTAAAGTCACTGCCGTATGGATGGGCGCAGAGGAGATGATGACCTTTCGAGGAAAGCAGTTTGCACGATGTGGACTGTGACGTTGCGTGGTTTGTCCTGTGGTATAACATGTCCTAGTTTTATATGTTACTGTGAATTGAAAGGTACACCGACTGAATTGGAATGGTCTGCGTTGAAGATGTAACGTATTCTGGTACTCTGTTGGAAATGCGTGATTTCAGGCATCCGTCATGATGTATATGAGGCCTGCGCTCTTCTGGGATATTATGCAGCATTGAGCGACAGTTCTCTATCGACGTTTCGGGGCAACCTGTCGGTCCCATTTTCAAGGGTCTTGGACTTCTTGACGCTTGAAAGTGGGACCGATAGTTTGCCCGAAACGTCGGTACGGAACTACCACTCAGCGCTTCGTAGTAACCCATAAGAGCACAGATCACTGTTGGGAACGTTTGTGTTTTTTCTGCTGTCGAAACTGTTCACAGTACAGTATTGTATTGAACTGGTTAAATGTCACACAGCCTTCTCTTCAGATAAGTCTGAGACTTCTTTCCTTGGGATAAAGCGACGGCGTGGCGAAGCTGGCCAATAACCCCTGTATAGTGGCGAGGTTAAAAGTAAACGAAGCTGTACTCCAACTCCCCGTATGCCACAGAGACTGTTTTAAGGTGGCAGATACGAATATTCATAGTTAAATGCAAATGCATGGTATTTATACTGTTACTGACTGAGGAGTTTTGGGCTGACCTTGGCAGTGGTTTGCACTGGAGAAAGCCGACCGTCCTTTGCTTGTGACTAGTAACGGATGTATTCGAGTTAAAAATACATTAGGCTGAAGTGCAGTCGTGTTTTGTGCGTGTGAGATAATACGTTTATTTTCTTTAATGTTCTGTGTTGTTACAGCTGTGCATTAATTTTAATTTAGGCTAGTTATAAACGAAACACAAGAAGTGCCGACTAGTGGAAAGAAGATCATGCAGTGATAAGAGACTAATATTTTTGACAGGATCTGTATATTTTCCCCGACCGTCGTCGCTAGCGTTAATGGACACTACCCACGTTGTGAAGGTCAACTGCCTTCTCTTGAGTAAGGAACAGTAGATGTTTTGGCTGTGTAATATAAGGGGCAGTCAGATAGTAATGCCTCCTCTTTTTTATATCGTGCTGTTGACAAGCTGAAGAAGTGATTTCACAGAACTTTGCTACAACATTGCTGAAGGCGTAGTTATTTTTCAGTGTAGTCTCCATCTTTGTCGGCAGTCGTATTCCGTCTGTAGACAAGAGCACGTATTCCAGCCCTGTAAAAAGCCGGTGTCCCTCCTGTGCAGCCACTGGCTCCCAGCTTTCTTCAGTGCCTGATTGGCGTAATGGTGTTCTTGCAAGATTTTCTCTTTTTTAAACCCTCTGCAGCCAGTGGCTCCCGGCGTTCTGGAGTGCCTGATTGGCGTAATGGTGTTCTTGCAGCCTTTCTTTTTCTTAAACCTGCAGCCACTGGCGCACGGCATTCGGCAGTGCCTTGTCGTTGACTTAATGGAGTCCTCGTAGGCACCCCCCCCCGCCGGCCCCCCGCGATGGAATGAACAAGTGATAATCTGATGGTGCAAGGTCAGGACTTCAGGCTGGATGAGGCAACAGTCTCCATCCCAGATTTTTGTTGACCTGTGTGGTGCGCATTCTTGTGTGTGGCCAAGCGTTGTCAGTGGAGGAGCAACACTTCACATGTTTTTGTTGTGGAACGAACACGACGAAGTTGACCATTCGTACTTGTTAGTGTTTCGGTATATCTCTCGTAGTTGACCGTTGCCCTCCTGCATCATCACTGTAGTGCAAGGGCTTATCATAAAGTGCTGGTACATCTGTTTCAGCTTATTTAATTCGTCTTCCCCGTAATCGAACTGCACTCCCATTCACAGTAGCTTCACCATACATTTTGAGCAGATCTTCATGAATACAAGTTCGCTTCTCACCTTCAGCAGTCAAACTCTTATCACTGCTCCTTGTTTCAAAGCATGTCAGTTTCTGCCATTTTAGAATCAGCCATGGTTCTGTCATCTGTCGAGCAATACAGTTGCATGTAATGTAACATGATTGAGAGTGTGTTCAGGAAATTCACTGGTATAGTGGTTATTCCATGTAAAGGAGAACGTAGCGAATGTATGGGGATCTACACGGGAGGCATTACCGTAAAGTCGCTTAATATGGGTTAGCCTTTGTTTTTTGGTCACACCGATAACACAATTTATAATAAGCAAGCAACTTTTAATGCGTTTTCAGTCTCAACACTCCTTCATTAAACACAGTCGTTATTAAGTCATAAATATAATTCATTATAGAGATAATTGCAATTTTACGAAACAACATAAATCGACACCTAATATGGGGTGGCTGCTATTATGGGGTACTAGGGGTTCCTCACACTTTGAGCTAGAAAACAATTTAGGGAGGCCAGAAACAGGAAGTTCTGTTTATTAATACTACAAAATGAAGTTTTTCGTAACATTTAGCGGCTACAATGAACAAGCGCTTGTCTTTTCTTTCACCTGCCACACTCAAAGGACCTTTTCGGAGTGACTGATTTTCGGATATATTTTTATTGCCGTTCCATGCATGGTACGGACAGTGTAAAGCTTTTCGGATAGTTCGCACAGATAGTGTGTGGCCCCTTTAAACAATTGTTGGCTTCGAACCCATTCTTCACCGTCGTGGTCTTCGGAGAACAAACCTGCGCAGTGTAAATATTTGGCATCAGCTTCGTCCTCTCTTTCCTTCTTCCTATCGCTCTTTTTCTTCGGACTCTGAGGAAACACGCAACTTGCTTGATGGCGAAATTGGTGGTTTCACTTCACTTCTTCCTGTCTTCACCACGGATTTGATAGGCATAATTTTTCCACCTTATAGGGTCGTCTTTTGCTGTTCCCCCTCCCCTTTTTTTGGCTTACTGTGTTTCTCGAAAAGGGAGTTACGACAGTTTAACTTCTTGCCTTTGTCGGTGGCCGTCACCGCTGTTTTCTTCAGTTCCGCCTTGTATGGAGAGGCGGTTGTGATCTTCGTTGAACTCAGTGCCGACGAGAGAGCGGAGAGAGGACGGTAAATATTTCCGGGCCGCGACTCTGTTGCATTTGTTTTTGTCTTTCTCGGTAATATGGTTATTTGTCGATTGTACCAATTAACCCTTTCAGACCAAGCCCAAGTCACTCTGCAACTGAGAGTGAGCGTTTCTGATTTATTTTAAAGTTTTAGCCGGTCCACCTTTGATGGGGGGAAGGGGGGAGCCAACAGTTTTTCACCGGGGCCCGAACCCGCTCTCGGCGGCCCTCGTTGAATCAGATCTCGAAGCTATAGCATCACTCGTGTCCTGTTTTTAAATTGAAGGCACTGGACTCAGATTTACAGCCTTGACTGTCCTACCTGCTGAAGCTGTCGGTGTAGCTGGAGTGGATGGTTGGTTCATGAGAGAAGACAGTGGGAAAATCAGAAGGTGCCACTGTATGTTGATCGGATGAATTGGCTTCGTCCAACTTAAAATCTCTGAACCCTGTGGTCCGAGTGGCTGGCTGTATGTTAAAGCGCACAGTTGGTTCTTATGCACTTTCTGCAAAATCTCTCAATATGGGGTACCCCATACTGGGGGACAACAGAGGACCCCATATTAGGAGCTCGCCAAGTTGGAATTCAACCATAACCTGTAACTATGCCACTTCGTAAATTCGCATACGCGAAATACCAAATACATCGTTGTTACTAGATCTAAGATCTGAATATTGGTTGAGGTAAAATCACTAACTTTGAGCAATGCAGCAGCGTACGAAGAAAGGCTGTCTACAACTTTGACGAGACGAAAACAAATCAAAGTTTGTAACTGGAACAAACCTCCTCCGACAATCCAGTCCTTACAAGTTACATTACTAGGCACCTGCTGCTAGGTCACATACCACTGAGTGGCAGAAGCATGCATGGAAGATGCAGCGATGTCTCGCATTAGGAACTACTGGCATATTAGTTGACTTTACCTTACTCTCTGACTGCCTCTAGTATGTTAGTTGTTCCCCTGTGACAGGGACCGTTTTTATTCAGAATATTCCGATCTTTGTGTCTGTTCTGGTCAGTGCATCTACTGTATTGAAGTTGCAGTGCAGTGTACATAACCCGTAAAGGACCAGTGCTGGTTGTATGTACTACCTATAAACTGCGTCCCTAAACTAAATAACTCTACATTTATGTTCTTATTTTCGGATTAAACAGTAATTAGTTCCGTAACTAGAATCAGATGCCTGATTGTTGTGGATCACGAAGTAAGAACTGGGTTCTTTAAATATTGTGTAGATTGGTTGAGGCTTTAAAGGGCTAAGGATATCGCAGTCCCGAAGGCGAAAGGTATCAAACTGTATTACAGATGCGGTAAACAGTATAAAAAGGTCAGAGAGCATCAGTTGACAGCAGTCGGACTGTGAGCGTGCTAAATAAGTCGCCACAGCTGGAGCAGACAGTGTACTGGTAGGAGGTTCAGGTGAGATGATTGTGCTTAAGTGTCAGCCACAGATTTTAAATATCGAAATACAAATATCTGGAAGACTATTAAGACTTAACGTAAAACCCTCGAAACTCGAAGAGTGAAACCAACCAACCAACCAACCAACCAACCAACCAACCAACCAACCAACCAACCAACTCCGTGGAGCACGGACTTTCTTGAAAAACTAACAGGTCCTCAGCTAGTCAAGAAATTTCCCGCATTTCACAGAACCCGAAGGTTCATTACTGCATTCACAATAGCCCGCCACCTATCCCTATCCTGAGCCTGAGCAATCCAGTATATGCCTCCCGATCCTACTTCCTGAAGATCCGTTTTAATATTATCTTCCCATCTACGTTTAGATTTTCCATGTGGTCTCCTTCCCTTGGGTCTCCCCACCAAAATCCTGTATCCACCTCTCCTGTCCCCCATATGTGCCACATGCCCCGCCCATCACATTTTTCTTGATTTGATCACCCGCATAGTATCTTCTGAGCAGTATGGATCATAAAGCTCCTCGATATGTAGTCTTCTCCATTCCCCTGTTACCTCGTCCTTCGTAGGACCACATATCTTCCTCAGCACCCTATTCGCGAACACCCTCAGCCTATGTTCCTCCGTCATTATGAGAGACCAAGTTTTACACCCATACAAAACGACAGTCAAAATTACAGCTCTGTATATTTTAATCTTTATATTTTTGGATAGCAAACTGGAAGACAAAATATTCTGCACCGAATGATAGGAAGCATTCCCTGGCTTCAGTCTCCTCTTAATTTCTATATGAGTGCAGTTTCCATTTGTTATGGTTGTTCCCAAATATCTGGACTGTTACACCCGTTCAACCTGTCTTTATGTTGTGATTGTTTCCTGCATGCTGGTCTGGAGACATGACCGAAGAATTGGAACATGGTAAAAGCAAACAGACGCCACAAGCCAGGGTGTGTGCAAGTAATTCTTCAGTTGTATCAGCAGACTGTTGTGTGTCGGATTTGTTGTGTGAGGAATTTCTGGTGTTGGACCTTTAAATTGTTTTTTTTTCACTCTTATCAGGCCAGTGGCAAACATATGTACCGCACGCTTGAGTGTTAAGTGAGACTGTAGTATGTCCACACTGTTTCTTTGTGGCGTTCTTCGGGTTCTGAGGATGAACGTTGATTATTTCCCTAAACGGAATTTTATTGGAGATGATCCGAGTTTTCTGGGAAGTTCTAACCGATTTGTAAACTTCGTCTCGTGAAGGGCTAAACTTTCAAGTAAAGATACAGTGGAACTCGGTTATAACGTCATGAAAGGTACTGAATATGTATGTCGTTATAAACGAGTGTTGTTATAACCGAGGAGTTAACAGTGAGGAATTAATTGGTAGCATAGAATATCTAACGCTATAGACGAGGCGTCGCATAAACTAATGTCTTTACAACCGGGTTCTATTCTAGTTCATCTCAATGGTACATAGAATTGAGTTCGAAATTTGCGGACCATACACTGCGTCTAGGTTGTGAAGTCCAAGCGTTTAATGATTTTTCTCGGTTATGTTACATGTTTTATGAGAAAGATACGCACTGTGTAGGCATTTTGCTGGTTTTTATAATGTTGAGTGAGGTGGTACATATGCTAACCGCCGGGCTTTACAGTTCTAAAGGCACGGCGTAAGGACGGAACTGTTATGCATACAGTAATATGAGACGGTATAGAGTGAAAACATGGAACTGCCGATCTTAGATTACAGAAGTGACATAAGAAATTCAGTAAGAACTTACGTAACATTAACAAATGCACGGTTGTGTATTTTGTTGGTACTGTTGGTGTTACGTAGGTTTCTTACTTGGGCACAGTGCATGGAATGAGCAACGTAAAAGTGATTGAACAAATGTTCGATATTTACGTTATGCGTGCAATAAAAATACGGAAGTTAATATGTTTCCAACTAATTTTATATTTTGTACACCGATCATATTATTCTATTTGTAATGTAAACCAACAAATGCACAGACAAGTCACTGTATTAAAATACCCATGCATATGTTTCGGTAAGCGAGTTACCCTCATCAGGGGGTTACATCAGAAGTTTTTAGCGCTGATTACATGTAAACATTTTATGGTTCTATATTAAAAGATACGGACGTGTCAAAGTGGAAACAATACACTGTATCTTGGGTCGTTACAGATGAAATTATTGGACTTCCACAGAGTGCTGTACATAACTTATATTTTATAAACTTGTATATGTATAGCACTCTGTAAGTCGTTTGGCGATAGATTGAAGCACTCCAGAGCTTCAGCTGAGTTGGACATTTTAGGCACATAAACGCTATTGGGTGAAGTCACATCCCCAACTGATTTACTGTCTGTAGATTTTCCATCAGAGAATGTTAGCTGCCTGATATATAGCCAAAAACTGATGATTTCAAGAAAATGCCGTTAAAGCATTTTAAATGTTCTTTCATGCTTTGCGCAAAACAGACACGTCAGGGCTGAATTCGTGGCGACCTTAATGGTCGCTCATGTGTTCAAAACTGCCAGACATTTGTGAAATCCGGAAGTGCATTGCCGCGTTTACGAGAACCCATCACCAGTCGCGATGTTGGGCCCGACGAATCGAGTCCGTACCCCGACTTTCGTCAGAGTTTGTCATTACCATAATGATCGTCATGAACGGTGTTGAGTTAGGCGTTTAAGGCCTGTTCTGTGAATCCGAATGTGTCTTCGCCTTTCCATCGTCGTCGTCGTTACTCAGTGTGTCGTCATGCCGTCAGTTATAGAGACCCAGTTGTGTTAGGTCTCTTTCTGTTCTTTCAGCTGACTTCGAATTATGTTATCTGTCTCTTCAGCTGTATTTGTAACTGACTACTTCTGTCAGGTCAGGATGACCTTGCTGGTCTAATATTGTGACTTGCGGGACTCTGCCATACTTGAATGTGATGTGATGTGATGTGACATTGCAGCTAGCAAATTACGTCATTACTTTTGTGCCTCAGGATTGAACGCGGTGGAACAGAAGCCACGTGTAATTGGTTGGTACTGTGAAATAATTAATTACTTTCACAGTTCTGAGACGTTGCTTATAAATCCCTCCCACTGCTCCCCTCGAGATGCAGTGAAGCTGTCAGTTTCCCCTCCAGTAGCGTGCAGACGTCTGTCTTCGGCTACGCCTTGCTGCTTCGTCAGACTGTTGTGAGTTAAGGGTGTTTGTGCGTGCAGCCCGAAATGCAATTTAGGTGTCTGCTAGGGTGTTCCACCCTCCTGCTAATGCTCGTTACTCACCGCCATATTGCTTGCCGTGAAGATCCTCTTGAAGTTCCATTATTGTCGGTAGGATAAGAAGTTAGTGTCTGTCACTTGGAGCTCCGTGTCAAGCAAGACGACTGTCAGCTCCACCTACACTGACTTTAACATCAGTGCTTATACTTATATTAAGTTTGTCATTTCACGGTAGACTGCGTAGGAGCTCTGTGGAAGACATGTACCACTAATTTGAACGTTAAGAACAACGACGAGGAAGTAAAAAACAGTCAGTAACAACCATGGTTATATTATTTTATTGCTTGCCACTTGTTTCGGCTTTTATAGAACCCACCATCAGAAAATTAAAAAGAAATATATAAAGAAACTGTTAAAATACAATCCGTTGAAATAATGCAGTCGAACCCGGTTATAGCGACATCGGTTTATGCGACACCTCGTCTGTAGCGTCAGATATTCTGTGGCACCGGTTAATTCCTCACTGTTAACCACAGCGTTACACTCCTCGGTTACAACACTCGTTTATAACGACACAAAATATTCAGTCCCTTTCGTGACTTTTGAACCGAGTTCGACTGTAGTTTGTCAGGTGGGTGAGATCTGAACTTTACAATATCTGCGTTGTGTAAGCCGAAACTGGGTAAAAATTGAGATCCTGTATTAAAATATGATGTGTTATCTTAAAATCGTTGTCATGTACTTCGGTTCTGAAAGACAAATTCTTCACTAATAAAATAAGTCTCGTTAAGAGTAATTTTGTTTCATGTTGATTCTTAATTTTGATCAAGGCTGGAGAAGTACAGTATGCTCTGTAGTTTTTCTGTGATTTTTCCGTTCTTCATGTTTCTTCCAGTCAATAAGTGGGCGCTGAAGAAGTTCTCTTTCACACCCGAAGTATTGGACAATTGTAATGTGATACAGTATACTTTAATATACACTCTCGATTTTTATTCGTTTTCGGTTTATAGAACTCTTATTTTGTAAAGTTGAGGTCTCACCTCTCTGGAAAAAATACTGTTTCCGTGGGTTGTATTGAAATAGCCTTTCTGTATGTATTGTTTACATTGCTTCCTGATGGCTTTATATAAAAGCCGAAACATGTAGCAAGCAATAATATAATAACATAGTAGTGATTGGCGGTATTTACGTCGTCATTGCTGTTCTTATATCACAACGGGATTATGCACGTAAGAATTAAGAACGTCACTTTGCCCAAACGGCGGTATTTAGGTTATTTCCCCAAACAGCATTGGCCAGCGCAAGGGACGCAGTGTGCGGGCTTCGAACTTCTAGAGGCGGTGTTGATCAGAAATCAAGTCTTGTGGGTTTTGAAGCCATATCGATTGATCGTTAAGGACATTTGCGCCTCTTTAGACCCTGAAAATGGAGGCAGTAAATTCATCTGAAACGTGGATGACTATTCAACAATCGACACGGCGTCATATGCCGCAAAGCTTGAATCGTGCTGAAGGCTCCAATGTTACGTAGATGAAATTCAGACTTTGAAAAGGGCCAAATTCAAACATGGCGACGGTTCAGAAGGGCTCTGCTGGCCAACCTCCAGAATTTGAGGTAACATTTTTAGGCGCGTTCGTAAAATTTCGAAAAGCGGCTATTAGCTTCGTCATGTCTGTCTGTCCATATGGAGCACTTCTGCTCTGGACGGATTTTCATGAAATATGGTATGTGAGCATTTTTCGAAACTGTCGACAAAATTCAAGTTTCATTAAAATCTGATAAGAATAACGGGTGCTTCACATGAAGGCCTACCTACGTTGATGATTATATCTTGCTCACTCCTGCTTACAATGAGAAATGTTTTAGATAAAAGTTGTGGAGAAAATCAAACACATTTTATTTTCAGTAACTTTTTTCCTAAAACTGTACCGTTTTTTGAGATAATGTGGAAAAGTATGGTGCAGCCAGACGCGCCACAGAGGACAATATAATACGGCGCATGCGCTCTGCATGCTGGGTAACTAAGTCTGCAGACACACACAATCCAGAATATGTAATACTCATTGCTTTCCCACGGCTACAATGGTTACGCGAACGGTCTTCGGTGCTGTTACAAATACATTGCCTGGCTTGTTTTCGGCGACACTTTGTATTGCGTTTTGCGTGTGATTTTGGCAGTTCGGGTCTTCTGTGCGTACACATGCGCAGTGACAGCATTAAACGGAAAAGAAGTGGGTTTTGTCGACCAAGGATTTACGGTAATCCGCGGGTCTGTTTCTGTTTTAATGCAGCAGATTGCTTTTACAGAAGCTTATATTCCTCCAGATAGTGAACTCTTATATAAACTGAACATGCAGGTTCGCTACCATTATTAAAAACCGAAAGAAATACATTTATTTAGTTGACTTCCGTGTTCCTTTATACGGACAGCAGCATCCAAAATGCGAGCGAGCAATTCGTCTCGTGTGCCCACCTTCATTTTGTAAACTTTGCCCTTCATCCAACGCCACAAACAAAAATCTAGCGGGGTTAGGTATGGAGATTCGTGCAGCTCTGTCTTCGTAACCCGTCATATTAAGACACATGTTCATATGAACCCTGTTTCTCACAATAACTTATAGTACAATCATCTCCCAAAATATTGTCTTTTCCTCCTGAATCACGCTGTATAAAAGGTTTTAAAATAATGTGATGACAAGAAATGTAAAAGTGAAATCGTTGTTATTGTTGATATTGTGGTTGCTTCTGTGATGAGGTTTTCCTGCTTCTGGAATGTGGCGTCGTGTTACCATGTGGAGATTTACCGATGTTTCGGAAAGACCTGCTGGCTTCGTCTTCGGGGTAGAATTCCCTATTTTACCCCTAAAGTGGATGCAGCAGATTATTGAATTTCGTTATGAAACTTACCTAAGTAACAACTTCTGTTGCCCAGTGGGCACATACGAGGCAATTACCGTAGAGCAGTGGTTTCCCACCTCAGGTCGCGGCCCAAATTAGGGTCGCGGATGTCTGACGTCGGATCGGGGGAGGGTTTTATGGAGTACTCGATAATTATGAAAGAAATAAAAATGTGTATCTAAATTCAAACAATTATTGAGAAACTGTAATTATTATATGTTTCTGTTAATTTTAAGCATACTTGAGCATGTGTTCAGTATTTCGCAAGTTTTTATTTAGAAGCAAGCGATTTGTCTAACCAGCACGTGTGAGTTATGTAAAGATTTGTCTGTTACATGTTTTGTGTATTTACTATTGTCCAAAAAAATACTGGCTTTGACAAGTAACATCAAAAATTTAATATTTTTTGATTAAGTGTCAATGTTATGTAGTGTTCAAGAAAAGGCATTAGTACCAGTTCATGTACAGTAAATAGCACTGACTATTGCCGTTTCCATGGTAGGGTCGCGGGTCACATGCTATTTGCTAGTTTAGGGTCACACATAAAAGTTTGGGAACCACTGCCGTTGAGGCCGGCGGTTCATGTTGCGCTGCAAGCCATAGTATGCATATCGTGTTCGGAATGTTATGTACTTGAACGCTTAATGATAGTAGTGTTATTGTGTGTCGTGTGTGTTTACACTGCACACAGGTGTTGTCTGCATATGATACTTATTGTCTGTGTAAGTGAGTGTGACGTTACAGGCAACTTGCAGTGAGTTCTCCTGTCACGTCTTTGTCTCCACGACATGGCATATGGTAGGTACAGTGGTGAAGGTCATAGGTGAACAAGGCCTAAATTAGAATTAATTTAAAGTTTTCGGTAACTGTACAGTGTGCTGTAGTATTGAAACACTGCGCTTTGGTACTATGCGTATCTTTTTTGGTTCATATGATTTTCGGAGCACAGGCGAGATTTTTGAAGTCACTTTTAGGCCTAACTAGACTGGACAAACAAAGAAAAGACACAGACATCCGTAACAATATTAAAAGAAAAGAAATGGGGGAGATCGTCTGCTAATATTGGCTTTGCAGTGTCCTCTGTGCGACGGTGTGGTCTGGGGAGACCAGAACAAAGATGGATACTTTCAAGAGCAAGAGGTGGCCCTAACCTCCAACTGATTATTATTATTATTATTATTGTTATTATTATTATCGCGGTAAATGTCAGTTTTTTACTAGAACAGCATTAACTGATTGGTTTTTATAATGTACGTGGATTGTGTTTTGTTTGAGGTATGCCCTGTTTTTATAATGTACGTGGATTGTGTTTTGTTTGAGGTATGCCCTGTGCTTTTATGTATAACTTACCGTTAGTCTTCAGAGGGTTAACATATGCGTATAGGGTGCAAGCGATGGTTCTGTGGGGGTTGCGGGGGCGGGATTGTGTTACGATTCCTCCCCGTAAAATTTCAGTGTGTTACATCATACACCAGACATGAAGCCTTACTCCCGCAATGCTGTTTATAACACGGTAATGAAGTTAGTGTCCTGCACAAGGCATGGAACTAAGTATAGCTGTTAGTTTCCCCAGGTCTGCTTCATTCGACGTTTTTTCTTGAAAACGGTTTGAGCGCTTTTAATTAAATTCAGTTTGCTATCAGGAAGCTTGCCGATGCCAGTAGCCGCGCCGTAGGAAGCGTGGGTCTGCGGCCGTTCGCTTGCTAGGATTGTGGGTTCGAATCCCTCCGGGGGCATGGATGTCTGGCTCTTGTGAGTGTTGTGCGTTGTGAGGTAGAGGTCTCTGTGTCGGGCTGATCATTAGTCCAGAGGACTCCTACCGAGTGTGGTGTGTGTGAATGTGATCGTGAAGCCTCAACAGTAAGAAAGCCCTGGCCCACAAGGGGCTGTCGAGCCATGCAAAAAAGAATTCTTGTATATGTGATTAATGTAAGTACATTTTGTTGGACTCATTAATAATATATATTTTTTTACTCTTGTGGTGTGAATGAATGATAGGCAACATACGCCGTGTCTGTTGGTCGCTGGTTGAAATTGCAAAATATTTCGTTTTATTTTCCAGCCTTGCTTCCTGGACGTTAAAATAGAATGGTGTTTTCACTAAATTAACGTGAATGTGACTAAGATATCATCTGCCTGCTACGTGTAAGTGCAATATATAGCCTGCGTATAACGGGACCTTAAGCGACCGGAATTTTTTCCGTTGCTGGAAGGTTCCGTTTGGTACAGGTACTTGACGTTAGATTTGGCGACTGGGTTTTCCGTTAAATATGGGTTTCCGTTATGTTCATTTTCCGTTTAAGGCAGCTTTTGCTGTATTTTATTAACAGCGCTGTCGGTAGGTCGGACAGTGCAACGTCGAACGCAGGGATTGCTATTGAATAATGAATTGGAAAGGAATTGGATGGTAGCACAGCCGCGACCCAGAATTTGTCTGAAGCAACTGAAGAAAACCACGAAAACGAGTCTAGATAGCCGATGTTTGAACTCGGGACTTCGCGAATGCAAAGGAGTATTATTCAGAATGTACCGTGTTAAGTTGGCTTGTATTGGGATTAAGGAGGTGATGGGTTTAGCGGATAAAGTTCCGCCTTTGAAGAGCGAGTCATTTACGCAATGTAGTTCGCACCTGACACCAAACAGCGCCTTTGCTGTACAGGGACCAGTCCGTTAATGATGTTGAGGGAATAATTACTGTTTAGTATGACAATACAAGACGCGTAAATAAACTGTGGACAAAATTCGAATGAATAATGAGATTATTGTTTGTGCAGATGGTTCATTTTTGGCGCGTTCGTAAAACTGCGAGAAGCGACTGTTCGCTTGGTCATGTCTGCCCGTTTGTCCACATGGAAGAACTCGGCCCGCGCAGGATGGAAAATATGTCGAGAACATTCAAGTTTCATTCAAATCTGACAAGAATAACGGGCACTTTACGTGAAGACCCATGTACGTTTTTCATAATATCTCGCTGAACTTTCCTTAGAATTAGAAACATTCCACACAAAATTGTAGAGAAAGTCAAAACATTTTATGTTCAATAACTCTTCCCGCCGAAAATCGTGCCGTTTATGAGATAATGGGGAAAAAAATGGTAGAGCCAGGCAGGCCATGTATGGCAATGTACTCTTCATACGGCGCATGCGCTTGCATGCTGATTAACGAAGGCTATATACACACACTCAGAATATGTGATAGTTATTGCTTTAGTTATTGCTTTTCCATGGTAGCAGTGGTTACGCCTCAGTGTCACGTCTATACGTGCATTGCCTGTGTTGTTAAATAAAACCAGTCAGTAATCCTTCGACTCAACATACAGGCCTAACACATTGTAACAGCATCAACAACTACATGTTTCGGCTACATTAGTAGGCATCGTCGCGCTCTACAGAAGTAAATAAAAAGTTCTGACACGCAGCTGCGAAGTGTAGCAAGTGATCTCAAATTTGATTATGAATTCATTCGCAAAATCGGTAATTTACTGCTGTTATTTGAACGGTTTATCTGCACCGTGGAATGCCTTCGATGTTGTACAATGTGGCCAGTGTTATCCACGGGAGACAAGAAGGAGCTTGAATTTCTGTATGCATATCTTCCCTTTGAGTCCGATTCGGGTTTATGCCCCTCCTTCCGTGCCTTCCCTTGTTTGATGTGTCACCCTCAGAACTAATCCCCTTCCCCCGAACCCCTTTGTGTCAGTGTGTGGGTGATCATGGGGAGTGAGTGCGGTCTGTACCCATAATGCAGCAGCGTGGCTACTGGGAATACTTAACAGAGTTTCGTGTAATTTTCTTAATGCAAGTACAGGTGGTAGTTACTGGTGTTTGTGATAGACAACTGCATTTATGTAAGTCTGAGTTGCTTTTACTGTGTCTAGCGCTGTACATATAAAATTCTTTTGAGGTTGGGAGGAGCGGTGAAAGTGTTGGCTGGTCTTGTGTGAGGGCACTGTCAGGCAGGAAGGTGTGACGCTCTTACGCGCGAGTCTGGCCGGCTCGTAACACACAAATTCGCTTGGCTGTTGCGCTGTCTAAGAAACTCGCTCTGTAGGTTCTTTGTCTTTGTAACTGGACTCAAATGTATGCACTTTGTATTGGCGATATTTGTTACAATAGAGTGGCAAAATCAATGCATTCCGCTGGAACAAATTCTCAACAGCTTAAGCAGAAAAAAGAGGTGAAATGGAAAGGCCACGCAGAGTATCTGTATCGTATTCGTACATATGAAAAATAAGCGGCCTATCCCAGTGGCCGCTCTGTCTAAAGCATGGGTGTGCGGCCGCTGCCTTGCTGGGACTGCAGATTCGAATCCCGACGTGCGCATGGATGTCTGGTGAGTGTTGTATGTCGTGCATGTAGAGATCTTTGTGTCGGGCCGATCACCCATCCAGAGGAGTGCTACCGAGTGTGTGTCACTGAGTGTGATCAGGTGCAACAGTAACCTCCTACACTTACAGTGAGTAGGTAGATGAGGCCAGATGAAGAAAGGAAGAAAGACAAGGAAGCTTACTCGACAAGGCATAGGGAAAGTAATCAGAGTCAGGATTCTTAAGTGGAAAGATTTAAATGACGATGGTATGGATTTTTTGCAGGATGTAGTATGGTAGTTTGTTCCGACGTTTCGGATTATTGTGTTGCTTACATATTCAAGGTGACAGGTTGGTTCGGATCGATGCACAGATCGGTAAAGTAATGAACTGCGTAAGCTCTCTTCGTGTTGTTACTGTGTTATGTTAGCGTCGCCACTTTTTATATTGGACGACGCGCGCCAGTGTCTCGCATTAGGTTTATCTGTATGCCGAATAGAAGCGTGGCTTATTGAGAATTGAAGTGTTTGAGGATGGAAGCATTCGTGGCATATTTGTCTTGCCATTTCGGCATTGGCTTGTGTGCACGGAAGCAGTAGGGGGTGCTGTCCTCTCGACCTACCAGAAAAAAAAGCCCCTCTACACGCCATGAAGGCATATGGGGGGATGGCCGTCTGCATCCACTCATTCTTAAACTCGGTAGTAAATGAAGGTGAAAGGTCAGCTTCACGCTGTGGCCGCATTGCACCTGGAAAAGGGTCACAGGTATCCACTGAATAAAATTTGAGTGGGCCTCAGAGGGTGATAGTTACTGTCCCTTCCAGGAGTCTATATGAATGTATCAGGTTCCCGGTCAACCAGCCCGTAGCCCACTCGCTATACCGACTGAGATACCCAGGCTGACATAGATGATGACAGCTAAAGAACACGCAATTATGTTCTGCGTGTTTTGGTAATAGTATTTTGCATGATCTAGCTAGGTCTTTTTTAAGATGAACCAGACGTCGTTTTGGTTATAAATTGAAGTTACACTCGCATCTCTCCTGGTTGTAAAGGCGGCCGGTGCGTAGGGCTGATAAGCGTACCACCTTCATGTGCCGATTGTCTGGAAGGTCTGGGAGCCTCAACCTCCTGGAGCCCTAAGAGCCTGTCCAGGCCTCTAATTGGATAGCTTTTACACTCGCACCTTTTAGGAACACCATTTGATATGGGCTGTTACATTTTTTGAAGTTATGTAGTCAGTGTCTGTAACACATCACCACATATTGCGGGGTCTTTTATCGCTGCACCTCGTGCGGCTGCTTTATCGCATAACAGGTCTGTATCCACCGGACCACCCGGTAACAGCGTGGCGCGTACGACACCGATAAAAGAAACTCGCTGTATATTGTACCTTGACGTGTTAAACTTTCCCCAGTACTACAGACTGTGGCCGTTATTATTTGTCTGGAGTGTCGTGATGAGCTAATATTGTCTTGCACGCACTGCTAAGCTCGGTGCACACTGTAAATCGCGTGCGAATATGGCATATTGTTCGTGCAATTGTGCACTAACAGCATTGTCATTTAAACATTAAAATTATAATAAAATTAACAATTAGTAATTTCTGTAGTACCAGTTATAATGCTTTTGTATTTGTAGATTCGAACAGCTCCATCTCGGTAACCATTAGAATTATACACATGTTCATACTAACTCTTTTTCTCACAGTGACCGATACTATTGCCTTTCGGTACATTGACCTTTCCTCGCGAGTCACCATTTATAGCACCTACTGTAACGATAAGCCTGAATTTTCCCACACTCTGTCCGTGTATTAATGTGTCCGGTACGGTTCTGACAGTAAACTGACAATTTTTCTAGACAGCCTTAACGGGTTGATCTTTGTATTAAGAAGCAGTGTGTTCATTGTGAGGTAGGATGTTGCTGCTTGAATATTCGGAAGACCTTGAGGCTTCTAGGGTCAACCATTGTAACCGGTCCTTTATTATCCTGTTGATCGCATTTTACCGTGTTAAAATTAAATATTCTACCATGTTCTGTGTTAGGAATGTCTGTTAAATGTAATTAGCTCACGGATTTCACAGACAGTTGCTAAGTTCCCTCACGTCTAAGAGCCTCTTACTGTGGTGGCCTTCATGGCTGTTTGTTATGGAGTAGTGTGTTGCGGAAGGAGAAGAGCAATGGTGTGCGTAATAGGACTGGGTCTGTGAATGAGGCTCCTTAGCAGGGTTTCTGCATGATTTGTTGGTCACACATTCCTACGTGTGTGCGACTTTGGAAGTACTATACAGGGTGATTTATGAGGAAAGATCAATATTTTGTGAGGTGATAATGTCGGTCATTTTGAGGCAAAAACGTTCGTATGAACACGTGCCTTAATTCTGAATGGTTACCGTGACAGAGCTGTTTGAATCTATAAATACAAAAGAATTCTTAATGGTAGTAAAGAAAGAGAAATTTCTGTTAATTTAATTGTAATTTTAATTCAGTGTTTAAATTACGCATTTTTTAAATACAGAAATGACAAATTTGTTATACAGAAATGACAAATTTGTTATACAGAAATGACAAATCTGTTACAGTTCACAATAAATGTTCGAAAGTCCCACCGTCAGCCTCACCGCACTTTGCAACTCGTGTGCGAAGATCGCGTGTTGTTCGTCGGAGTTGAGCTTCACTTTTCCTTATGCGGGCAGCAGCGTCCAAAATGCGAGCGAGCAATGCGTCTCGTGTATCCACCTCTCTTTTGTAAACCTTGCTCGTCATCCAACACCACAAACAAAAACCTGACAGAGTTAGGTCTGAAGATTCAAAAACTCTGTCTCTGTAACAAGTCAGAATTAGACGCACGTTCGTATGACCTTTTTTCTTACAGTGACAGATACTATCACCTCGCAAAATATTGACCTCTCCTTTTTGATCACGCTGTATATTCTCGCGAGCGATGTTGCTGAAGATTTAAGTCTTCTGCGATGTTACTCCGTGCTGACTTGTACTTAACGGCGCTCGGAAGGATCGTGTGCCTTGGGTCTTGCTGGTACAGCGGACGTGTTCGACACGCGCGCTCAGGCACAAGCGTCAAACAGCAACCCTGTTTAGAAAACTCGCCGTATTTTTGTAACTTTCACACAAGAGTTACGCCCGTTATCTGTTGTAAGCATGACGTTCACTTAAATAATGTTTAAAAATAACTACCTGCCTTACAGATAGTAATGCCGTTTAAGGAAATGGTCTCTGGTACGAAAATCACACGAAACGTGTGGTTTCCGTGTGTGAGTAACATACAGCGTTCTTTAATATTAAGGAAAGCAGTCTCACTGGGTTTTAAGTGATACAAACACTGATATTTTGTGGGGCGGGAGGGGGGGGGGGGCACGTATGTACTGGGTCTGGTGGAAGCAATTTTTTTATATCGAGGGCATACTATGAAAATACCCAGAAGCTTTATTAGTCGCTGGTAAGGAGATTGGTCTAGAAGTAAGTGCTGAGAAAATTAAGCGTATGCTTATGTTTTGGGACCAGCGTGTGGGACAAAATCGCAACATAAAGGTAGGCAATAAATCCTTTGGAAGTGCGTGTCAGTTCATATATTTCGGAACGACCTTAACGAATAAAAATCCTATTCATGAAGAAATGAAGAGCAGATCGAAGTCGGGGAATGCTTCCTATTATTCGGTGCAGAATCTTTTGTCTTTCAGCTTGCTACCCAAAAATATAAAGATTAAGGTATGCAGAACTGTAGTTTGCCTGTTGCTTTGTATGGGTGTGCAACTTGGTCGTTCACATTGAGGGACGAATAGGGTGCTGAGGAGGAAGGCATTTGGGCCTAAGAGGGACGTGGTAACTCAGGAGTGGAGAAGACTACATAACGAGTAGCTTTATGATCTGTACTCCTCACCAAATATTATTCGGGTGATCAAATCAAGAAGCATGAGGTGAGTAGTGCATGCGGCACGTATGGGGAAGAGGAGAGGCGCATACAGGGTTTTGGTGGGTAGACCTGAGAGAAAGAGACCACCTGGAAGATCTAGGCGCAGATGGGAAGATAATATTAAAATGGATCTTCAAGAAGTGGAATGGTGAGGCAGGGACTGTGTTGATCTGGCTCATGATAGGGACATGTGGCGCGCTGGTCTGAATGCGGCAATGAACCTTCGCGTTCTATAAAATGTGGGTAATTTCTTGACTTGCTGAGGACGTGTTAGCTTCTCAGGAAGGAATCTGCCCATTTAGTTAGTTAGTTAGTTATCTCGGGCATGGTTTCCATTCTGGGAGCGTGTCGCGCTGTAGCGGGATTGTGCGATAGACATTGGCACATTCTGCTTCGCATTGCAGTGAGGCTACTTGAGGCTCGTGCCTGCACTGTGACGTACATTAGGCAGTTCATACCTCGCTCTCTGAAGGCGAGTGTTGATCAGTCCGTAACTGCACCGCTGGGAGACGCTACAAAATAAATCCTTCCATTGGAGTACTGAAACAAACTTCTCCATTCTTTTTTATTTTCTTGAAACGAGTTTTACCCTCCAGTCCTTGCAGGTTTCCCCTGGTGTATGGTAAACGTGGACTGAGAGGGTGAAATAACGAAGGGTAGCAATGGGGAGGAACACCCTCCTGGTTTCTCTCCCTGTGATAGTTCTGTGTAGGGAAAATGCAGTTTCTGCTGACCACACGCTGTACCTGACAGACTGAATCATCCGCTGTTGTTGGTGTTACCCAAATCAGGATAGCGGTGATTTGTATGACGTGTAATCTGCATTTTTAAAGTATTCCTCGCTGTTACCGTAGTTACAGGGCGGGTTCTGTAATACAGCTGAATGCCTTAACGACAATAAATTGCGTGCGTCATACTCAAATGTTCATTAACTTGTTCACCAGAGCCCATCACGGGACCTTATCCACAAACAGATGAGTGTAGTCATTCTCCGACCCTTTCTTCTTGGGATACATTTTAGTATTATATTCGCATTACACGGACACTTTGCAGGTGATGTCTTCATTCCGGAACTGAAGTTCTGACGGCGGTAAGTATTAGAATTACAGGTTTCTATGATGTGACGTCATGTGCCTTAGTAAATCGGTACCGAAGTTCTGACAGACACGCTGTTTTCATCTTTAAGGTATCTCGCTTCTACCGTGAGAATGGGACACCATGTTCTTTGGAAACCCCGGTGGGTACAAGACTACGCGGTTTCACATTCCAGTAGACTATAAACTAAATTATTTCTTCCAGTCCGTACAGCGAGAGATGTGTAAGCATGCCTGTTCTGCCCTATATGTTCTTGATGACCCTCCCATCTCAGCCACCGTCGCATATGTATGAGAAACTTCATGTTGTTCTTAGTCTCTGACTGAGTCAGCGCACCCCTTTCAGCTTCGGGGTGAAAATCCTCAGAGAGAAACTCTGCGTATGGGTGACCTGTCCTCATGGAAACTGTGGGATCTGTGATTTAATACAAGACCAGCTGCCAATATGTGATTTCACGTATTCAGGAGGTGGAGCTTCATGTTGTGGGGTTACGGATTGTGACGCCGTACTGCGTGGTAGCGGGGTTTCGGAGGCACATACTGCCACCAACGTGACGGGGGTGAAGGAGAATACGGATGTGTGTTATAATTCCATGAACGTTGAAGTAATCGGGAACGTGCAGACTAGTGGAACGTCGCTGAAGACGAGACTTCCTTTGGTCGTAGCGCGCTGCATTTGGATCAATACATGTTGACAGCAGAGGATATTTCTTATATCGCACCATTAATTGCACGCGAAAGCTTGATTCTGCACAGGAAACGGGGTTGTTAAGTTGACCCGGTTTTCCCAGCTGCTGTTTTCACAGTGAATGGGTTAGTAGCATCAGAAGTTCTGTGCTGGTGGTTCGTGCTTTGTCTAACCCTTTCCACCGTGGACTCTTCTTATTTTAGAGCACAGCACGTTAGTGACGGCCGGACGAATGTGGAGTCTGGTTTCGATTGTCCGTGGGTTAGAGATGTTTTCTGTTCTCTAATGCATCCGGACTGAGTTTTGGGGCCCACCCAGCATCCTGTGCAATAATGTTCCGCAGAAGGGGGTCCGCGAGATGTGCCAAAGGGGTCTGTGAGCTTAAAAAATTTTGGGAAGAGGCTCGGTGCAATTGGTGTTGCTTTATAGGGGTTGCGTGGTATCGGAAATGGTGAGAAGCAGCTGTTGGGGCCCACCCAGTATACTGTAGAACTGTGTTTCGCAGACGGGGGTCCACGAGTTGTGCTTAGGGGGCGTGAGAGTTTAAATAATTTTGGGAGCGGGGTCCGTAGTGTTAGTGGAGCTTTGTAAGGGTTCCGTGCTGTATAATGTGTGCACAGAAGTGTTTCCTAGGAGTAAATGGTCAGGATGGGAATGCGTGCGTCGAGCTATGTCTGTACTCCTCTATACACCTTCATGGCGCAGTGCTGGTTTAAGTGCAGGACTAAGTGTATCTTGTACCTTTGCCATTGGTGAGCAACTAGTGATTAGATTTATCTGTTGACAGATTATCACTTTATTGACTAATGTTCTCAAACATAAGGCTCAGTATTATTGCAGCCAAACGGGACATAGTTTTAATAGCATGGAAGGTCAGTCTGCAGTGATATTAGGTCTTTAGTGGCCGGGGGGCACGGACACTCGTGAGTCTGCTTCAATGTAAGGTAAAAAGGTAAAGCAATCCCTGTACAGGCCTGGACAGGCTCTGAGGGTTACAGGAGGCTGAAGCTCCCAGATTTCAAGACAGTCGGCACATGAAGGTAATAAGGTCATCCCTATGCACCGGCCACCTTTACCCCTCAGGAACTCTTCCTAGTACTCATTTTTGTTAGGGGCTGAGTCGACCCCGGGGTGATAGTGCGGCCGGAAGGATCAAGACAATGACACCATCGGGAATCGGAACCCGTGACCTTCCGGCTTGTAGCGCAGTGCCGCAACCAACTGCGCCACTGTGTGCCCCACCGCTAGGATTTTGTCTTGAAGTAGTGAGGGCTAGAGTAGACTTAAAGAGTGCCAATACTCTGACCAAGATACGAACGGTGAACTTCTGAATACACGTACACATCTTACGTATCGGTGCTGAGCAAATCTGCATTTACTTTTCGTGTGTGAAAAAAACTGTCAGCCATAGTTTACGATTGGCTTTGAGTGTACTGGAATGTACTGTGTGAGTATATTCGATTGGAGACATTTAATTTAAGCTGGCAAGTCTTCCGTTTGATAGTTCGGATTGTGATCCCGTGGATTACTTGATGCCAGATGCATCTGTATGAGTTTTTGCTTTCTGATTTATTTAAAAGGGCTGTTTTAGGTACCGTATCGAGAAAGAAATATGATAGGCTTATAATATTAAAATTGATGTTAGTGAAAGCGTTTTTAAAAACGTAAATTGTGATGCACGTTTGAGGTCTTTACTCGTGTAAATAATTATATTGAGGTCTTCTGCGATGTGACACCGTGTAGTCTGGTATATAAATACCAGTCTTTCGGAACAACCTTGTACCCAGTAAGTTTCATGCAGTCGGAGATGTGCTTTCACAAGCAGCACTAATACAGTAGTGTTGTTAGTAACGTGCGGTAATTACCAGAATCGTATTCTCGTGAGTCACTGTACACTGGCGTGCAGTCGTCGCTTATTTCTAAGCTTCGTGTTTCGTTTTGGAGGCTTCGGTCGGTATTTGGTTCAGCGAACGTTAGCTTTATGTCATGTCTCCCCTCTTTCACACATCTAAAGGCGGAATGCAGGGTGAAATGTTGTCGTTTAAGAAAGGATTTCGACCGTGAAGCACGTACGTTGTGTCAAGGAGTTAATGCAAGTTGCATGAAATGTAATTGAACCAGTGGTCCTTGAATGGTAGGACACATGGCTTTGGTGGGACTGTGCAGTAGGCTGCGTTGATCGTGGCATGTTGTAAATGCGTATAAGATATACATGTGAGATCTGCGCTCTTCTGGGATATTACGCAGCGTCCAGTGGTAATCCTTTACGGACGTTTCGGGACAAACTCAGTCCCAACTTCGAGGATCAAGAAGTCCTGCTTGAAGATGGGACCCATATATTGTCCCGAAACATCGGTAAAGGATTACCACTCGACGCTGCATAATATCCCAGAAGAGCGCAGATCTCATCATCATTGTTGCGGAAATCTAAAAGACGAGAGATGTCCGCAGACTATAACAACCGCGGAACATTGGCAACGTTACTAGCCAGACCAGTCTTGGTACCAGAGGTAACAGTAGAAGGCGAAGGAGCATTGGTTGCCTAGGTAACCATGATAACATAGTTACAGAAGGAGTGTGCAGGTCATCCTTCTAACATGTTTGTTATTTTTGTCCGATTTGAACGAAAATTGGCAAGTGTCAACAAAGTTCAGTGAAAGTTCCCGTTGTCAGTTTTCACGCAAATCCGTCCTTTTGGTTCGCGTTGTTCTCTACCGATTGACAGACAGGTGAGCGGACATACCTTACGAAGAATTATAGTCAATTTATTACACCAACTAAATGCATACAATGTTCGTGTATGTTCATGTATCGCTCCGACATGTTTCGGCGTTCAGAACACCATCTTCAAGGAGCACGTTATGCCATTTAAAAAGCAATTGTCAGAAGACAAGCCACTTTGTATGGTTTCACAGTCGGCAGGCAGCGTGTTAAACCACATGGCGGCTTTGGTTTTAAGTAGTCTTCTTTGACAATTTTTAAGTTCTTGCTTATCGTTGCTTGTTTAGCGCTGCCTACCGACTGTGGAACCATAAAGTGGCTTGTCTTCTGACGGTTTTGAACTTGGCATTACGTGCTCCCTGAAGATGGTGTTCTGAACACCGAAACATATCGGAGCGGTACATGTAATATACACGAACATTGTATGCATTTAGTTGGTGAAATAAATTGTAATTCATCATAATGCACGGAACGTACAGCCGTAAAATACAGTACCAAGTTTTTAGTCGGCTTTTGGCAATTGCTTTGCGAATGCACCTTATAAAAACTTACATTTATTGTCACTAAAATATGCTAGAATGTGCATAGTTGCAAAAAAAGGCTCCGGAACCAAGCCAGCTTTTATTCAGTGTTGAAGCGGACGGGGCGTGATGCTGTTCGTTTATACGTCTACTTATTCTTATGTAATCATGGCGGAGCTGCGGTGAGTACCACACCAAAGACACATACGAGAGAAGTTTAATATTATTCGTTGCGTGCATTGTGAGTGGAATCACCGATGGTACACCAGCAGATACACACGTTTTATATAAAATCACATATCATCCATGTACGTGTTTCAGCGATAAGTCACCATCCTCAGGGAGATATTAATACAAAGGAATATAAAACTGATACATCCAATTTGCATACACAGCGTTAAAATTGAATAGTGGCAGCTATGAATATAAAGATGTGGATGTTAGAAGCAGGGCTGTGGAGTCGGTACACAAGAACTCCGACTCCGACTTCTTCATAAAAGCTCAATATGTATTAATAACGGTAAATCTATAAGACATTTCACCGCCACCACGTGAATTATCAGGCTACTTTTTTGACTTATAACCTATATTTAAGTATAAGTCTAATGGTTACTGTAGCTATCAGGGCTCTGGAGTTGGAGTATCTAGTTAAGATTTTAGACTGAGGTCGGAGTCGGAGTCGGTACATTTTTACCCTGACTCCTAAAAATTCCTTCCGACTCTGACACCACCTAAAATTCCTTCCGACTCCGACTCCACAGCCCTGGTTAGAAGTACAGTGATGCTAACATATTCTTGAATAAAACTCATTAATATGCCACTGATTGTAGCTGCTTTATGTGGTTATATGCGTAGAAACATGTAGTATGGAAGCTTCCGATGCAAAATACCAAGTTCCTATGCAGCGTAATCACGTGTCGCGTGCAGAAGAGTGCTGCATACTTCGATGCTAGACGTTCCTGTGCATACAAACACGGGCAATACAATCAGTGGCACATTAGTGAATTTTATTGAAGAATGGGTCAGCGTCACTGTACCTTTCACATCCCCGTTTTAGGCGCGTCCGTAAAATTGCGGGAGGCGACTATTAGCTTCGTCATATCTGTATGTCCGTCCGTCCGCGTGGAACAACTCGCCTCCCAGTGGACAGATTTTTGTGAAATTTGATATGTATTTTTCGAAAATCTGTAGAGAAAATTAAAGTTTTGTTAAAATCTGACAAGAGTAACGGGTACTTTACATGAAGACCTGTGTACGTATTTGATAGTATCTGAATTATTCTTAGAACGAGAGATGTTTCAGACGATAGTTGTGGAGAAAATCAAAACATTTGATGCTCAAGAACTCCTCCCCCCCACCCACCACCCAAAGGCGTGTCGTTTGTGAGATAATGTGGAAAAATGTGGTACAGCCGGACAGCCACAGATGACAGTGTAATACGGCACATGCGCTTTGCGTGCTGGATAACTAAGGCCACACACACATACACACTTGGAATATGTAATATTGCTTTGCCACGGCAACAATGGTTTCGCGAACGCATCTCAGTGTTACTTTTATACCTACACTGCCTGTCTTGTGATACTGTACTCCCATCTACGTCTAGGTCTTCCAAATGGTTTCTTCCTTCACGTTTCCCCACCAAAGTCCTCTATGCTTTCCTCTTCTTTCGCATACGTGCGTCCTGCCCTGTCCATTTCATCCATCTTTATTTTATTACCCTACTGAACTTGAGTATAAATAGTGAATCTTCTCCTTACGTAATTGTCTCAACACTCCTGTTACGTCATCGCCGTTGCGCCCTGCACTCTCTTCTCGATTATCCTCAGAATATGTTCCTCCGTTAATGAGAAGGGCCAAGTTTCACACCCATCTCAAGTAACAGGCAAAATTATAGTCGTGTGTTTTAACCTTCGTGTTTTGGAATAGCAAACGAGACGACAGCGGACTCTGGACCGAATGGTTGCAGGCGTTCTAGAACTGTAGTTTGCTGTTAATTCTCCTTGCATTAAAGTTTCATTTTTAGTGTAATTCGCAAATGTTTTAACTTCGCTGCATCTTCTGCGGATCCTTCGTAGGCTGAAAATCACTTGCCAGAGTTAAATGACAAATATAAAACCCGTTAGCAACGTGGTGTTCACAAACACTCATGCACTTTGCGTACTCCCCCCCCCCCCCCCGCCCCCGGCCCCGCGCCCCAACCCACATCCCGCAACTCCTTCAGAGCCGATAAATTGATTTTATGAACTTGATATTGGGACGAATATTCGGACCGCACCCGAACACAGGATGTGCGAAACACGAAGCAGCAACACGGCGTTGTGTGTTAATCACAGAAGGCACGACCTTCGGGCAAAAGTTATCGAACGTAAAACGTCGGATTTCTCTACAACTTCTGTCCGAAAATTTTGTCATTCTTTGAAGAATTCAGGGAGACATCGTAAATGTACATAGGTCTTCATGTAAAGCACCAGTTATTGTCATATTTGAATGAAACTCAAATTTTCTCGACAGATTTTCGAAGAAAATGTCGAATTTCACGAAAATCATTCTAGTGGGAACGGAGTTGTTCCATGTGAATGGGCAGGCAGACGGACATGACGCAGATAGCCGCTTTTCGCAATTTTGCGAACGCGCCTGAAGATTGATCTGAGAGCAAATAAGGTGTGTGTGGAGTACCTTATTTGGGTCAGGATATGAACAAATAAGGGGTTGTAGTGAACACAATGAGGTGCCTTCATGTTGCTTAAAATGAACTGCATTTGTTGACTAGCTAAGAAACTGTTAGCTTCTGAGAAGGATTTCGGTCCGTGGAGTTATTTCTTTAGGAAGGTTGCTATGTAAAATAAAGTGCTTAAAATATGTTGTTATGTGGGTGAGTACAAGCTTGTTCATCGTCGCGCTGACATAATGAGTAGAACTTCGCTGAATTCATTGTATGAAATGGATTTTTTTGAAATTAAAAAGTGATGTGTGTGGTTTTAGTACAGCGGTGCGAGCTAGAGCCTAATCAAGGTGAGAGCTTCCTGTAAGGATTTGGAATGTGACTGTGCTTTGTTGTCCGTCTGTCCGTCCGTCCGCTCGATACGCACCTTCACGCAGGTCGCACCTTCTGTTTCGATTCATCACTGTGTTTGTCCCCGTGGAGACGCTGCCGCTTGATTAAAGCCATGTTCGTTCGACTTCATGATGCCTGAATGCTTCCTTTCTTCTGGTGTCTTTTATTACTTATGCTTGAAGCATAATTCCGTTTTTATGAATGGCGACAAATATTCTCCAGTGTTTTATTTCTTTCATACGATCCGTGTTAGTCTCCTAGCGTGCTATTTGATCAGTAATTTTAATTTTCATAAAAGGTCAATGCCGACAGGCGTAGGAACTATGATCACACATTCGTAGTGATTAGTCCAGGGGCTGGATGACAGACTAATCGTGGATAAATTACTTGCAGGGGCAGTATATTTTTTTCTGCTCCAAAACAACAGGCCTGCTCTGTGGCTCCCCAAGCCTCGTGTCCAGTCGGGGCCATGGGCTGTTTCTCGGAAGGTAACGGCGGTAGAGCTTGACGCTGAAAACGTACCTGCATCTGTTGCCAGGGCGAACAGTGATTGGAGTTGTATCTGAACTCCCCATGTGCCTTCATGGCGTGGACAGAGACTGCATTACAGTTACCTTGAGTCTGAAATACATGTTTTTCGCTTCGGATATGTTTGCTATCCTAATCAAAACAACGCAGAGTAGCTAAAAGTTTAAAGAAATAGTAAGTCTGAAATTAAAGAGATATTTTACGCGAGCAGTTATGGCTGAAAGAACTGGGCTCGGGATTCGAGTCGCGTTCAGAAACCTTACCGGAATACTGGCGCATCGATAGTAAGAGCCATGCGTGTTGATGAAGAGCGTTACGTAAATTTTGTAGTATCTTTGGGTGTTCTTTGTTAGGTCAGGGAGGACAGGTGGCAGAAAACTGACATTGTTACATGTCGGTATTAAGACGAGGGCTGTGAATTGTCAGTAGTGGGGCGTATGATGCCACACTAATTGAATGTCCTGTGGAGTGCGTGATTTCAGGCTTCCGCCGCGATGTGCATGAGCTCTGCGCTCTACTACGATATTACGCAGCGTCGAGTGGTAGCCCTACCGACGTTTCGGGACAACCAAGAAGTCTTTGACCTTTTCGCACTTGAAGATGGGACCGATAGTTTGTCCCGAAACATCCGTGCAGAACTATCGATAAACGCTGTATAATGCCACTTGTTGTGAGACATCGATTATTTTATCTGTGACATTTAACGACGCTGTTTCGTGCTGTATGACATGAAATGTAGTGAATTAGTAATAATGAATTAGAAATGAAACAAGATGGAGAGATCTACAGCAACTTAAAAATTAAGTTTCCACAGGACAGGGCTCAGTTGTTCTATATCTGTGTAAGTCCATGATGACGATGATAATGATGAATTAGAAATGATTATCTAGGAATCGGTCAGGGTCTAATTTGATACACTTTCTGGGATTTTTCCTGATGGTGCTGAGCAAACTCAGGAAAATTTTCAGTTTGGTTAATGTTTTGCGCCGCCCGAGATTCTATATGGGTACATACTGAGTACAAGGACTTGGATCAATGTTTTCAACATTTGGTTGTGTTGTATCGATCTCGTTTGTTTTTATTTAGCTCAGAAATTTACGGTTTTGACTGCATGTCGGCCTACCAGGATTCAGCACGTTAGTCAACTAGCAAAGCCCCAGCGTTCCGTAACAAGATAGGGGGACTGGGTGGCATTTAATGTCGATGACGTAAAAATGTCGGAAAGAAAGTTTTACTTCGATAACTTAAGAACTGGCAGCACGGAGTATTTTAAGAAAATTGAAGGAGAGTGGCTGTAAGTGGGATGAGCTGTTGATGGAATGTCAGAGTTTCGTGATTAACCTGTAAGAGGATTGCGATGCGACTCGTATGACGAAGACGTGAGGAGTGACAGTGATTGAGTGTAAAAGTGAAGTAAATTGGTATAGACGCGACACCATGCAGCAGAGTCCTTCGTCAGAAGGTAATGCTCCTTCTAGTAGTAAATAAGGTACCCGTGTTTTGTGGAACTCGAAGTTTCATTACCGTGTTCCCACGACTCGCCCCTGGTCCACACTCTGAGCCACGTGAATCCAGTTCAGTCACTCCTGTTTCATTCGTGTAACATCCATTTAATACTATTTTACGTCTGTGCCTGGGTCTTCCAAGTTGCCATTTTCTGTCGTGTTCTCCTACCAACACTTCGTGTGCATATCTCTTCACAATGCGTGTCACATGCATCGCCCGTTCCATCGATGGTTTGCTCACGTTAATGTCTGGTGAGGAGCACAAGTCATGAGGCTGTTCATGACCAGTATTTATGTCAAAATGTCTAGGTCATAGGTTCCATTTTATTACATACGTATGTCGAATAACCGGCTTTTAGATAACCAAGTGCGTGTCAAGCCCCATAATGAAAATGCAAGAGAGAATTCAAAGACACCCGTATGGAGACTGTTGAAAATATGTAAAATTTCGGGCTTTGCGCACTGTAAACCCACCACTGTTTTGTTGTACGAGAGGGGTTTAGGTTAGACGTCAGGCTAGTCTCTCTCTATCTTGCGTGTTTCCAACTGCCCTTGCGACAGGACCTTAATTTAGACGTCAGGCTAGTTTGTCCCTGTCATGCATGTTTCCATCCCTTCTTACGAGAGGGGCTTTGGTTAGACGTCAGACTAGTCTCTCTGTTACAACATGCCCCTTTGTAGCCAGAACAGGATTGGTGGAACAGAAACGATGGAAAGTTGAAGTGTTTGGGAAGGACCGTGGTAAACCTGAGTTGAATGCAGATAACATTCTCGGAATGGTTGCTGATCTTGGTAAAGAATTTTTTTAGTTCATGTTTTTCCTGAAAAATGAAATACGGAACTAATTTTGTGTTTTGGTTTGGATGAGTGAGACTCGGAATCTGTTACTTTAAGGGATGGACATAGATAAGGACGTTGGTTCTGAAAGAAGTAAAGTTCGTTCTGGATTCCTGTAACTTGCGACTGGGTTCAATTGGCGGTCTCCTACGCAAACATGTTTTCAGGACACGTAAAGGACGGGACATTTCTGGACCAGCTGATAGGTTCTTTGCTTGTCAAGGACTTTGCTCAGTGAAGAGGTTTTCCTTAACCGACTCTCCGGCTTGGTCAAAGTATTGCTGCTTTAATAATGAACATTAATAGCTTGTGTTGTCGGTAATTTCGTAGTTTTGGCCGGTGAAGTTTTCATGCTGGAGTCTGAGCGAGTCATTGTACAACGATGGCGACAGCGGACGCGAAGCACAACAGATAGACTGTGTTGCGCTTGCCACCTCACGTACGGAGTAGGCCCGTCCGCCAGCTCTCTAGATTCTTCACCTCTTCATCGTCTAAAACCTAGCAACTGGCTTATACGTTTATTATAGATATTAAAAATCATCATTGTGTAGTGTGTGTAGTTGATAGATCGTTGTTGTGGTTAGTAAAAGTCGTGATTATGTTGAGCTCTACCGTGCATGTTTGTGGGCGTTCAGCAATAGCTGGCTCTTTGAATTAACCAGGATTTTAATTGACCCACCTACCACTGGGTCCAGTTTAATCCGGTTTAATGGGAGTCAGGCGTAATTGGTTATTGGTAGGACCGCTGTGACTGAACATAATGACTCGGATGTCATTAGACCCCTGCGGTGGGGTCAGGCCTTTCACTCCAGAGGCCCGGTTTCAATCTCTGGCCAGTTTACATGGGTGTTATGGTTGAGAAAGTGGTGTTCCACCTGTGCTCCATACTTATGCTCCATTCTATACCATGAGCATTTTGTAATCTTGAAAACTGACAGATTCCTTATATGAAACACCTCTCTCTCTGTGTATGGCATTAGCTGTCAGACAGGATGATTATCGTAGCGTATAAAGAAGGGCGGAGGTAACAGTGCTGTGGCATATCCAGCAGGAATGCTTTTCAGCAGGCTGCGGCTAGTGAAGTTACAGTATAGAAGGATTAGTTTCACAAAGTCTCCAGCTTCTTGCGCAGGTAGCGTTACCGACCCTAGGCCGATGTGACAAGTCGTGAGAGTGCGCGAAGTCGTGTGCGTGTAGACAAGTGTGTTCCTGCTGTCAGAGCGGTGGAGATACCAAATTCATCTGCTTACGTATCAGCTGCAGTCATGTACTGAGGTAGGAGGGCCGTAACGTTTGTGATATTCGCGTTCAAGGTTGTTATGCAAAATGACGGGGGACTTTGTGGATATAATCCTACTATACGATTGGTGACATTCAGAGGCAAGCTGTTTCACTTTGGGGAACGAAAATGAAATGAGTTTGTACTCGCCGCTGACACAGTACCTGATGTTTCCGAAGGGCTACATAGTGTAGGTGTGGAACTGCTTTATAAGTGAATTAGAAGTGAGGGTAGGTCAAGAAAAGACATGCTGTTAGCCTCGTCTATTCGGTGAAATAGACGCCGGCTGTTAATGTTGAAACGGAACTTGGAAATGACGTTTTTGAGGTTGTGGAACGAATTTGTGTGGTTTTGGACAGACACTAGTGTCGGGCTGTTGTGAACACGTTAATAATTGCTATGTGGATGCAATTCAGGCTTGAATGTATGCATTACTGAACTTTGTGTTCATATATTTGTATTGTGGGCGTAGTTGGGTACAAATTATTTTGAAGATTTTTTTTGGTACTATGAAGATAATGTCATAATTATGCCATTACAGAATTTCACCTTGAACATTCCAAGCTGTAGGGCGATTATTGTTATTTATTTGGCATTGTGATTTATACGTTATTTACCATTATTTCAGAATTCCTTAGATTATCGTAATATTTCCCATGTTTTCCTTGCATTAGACTATACTGAGTCCAACACAATGCACTTAGATTCATAACACCAGCAAATTCACTATTCGTGTATTTTACTTACTTCGCGCAAGTCTCTGGCCTTAGCTGTTTGGTTGGTGGTTGGTTGGTCGCGGCATTCTTCTTGGACTACTTGACCCTTGAAGATGGAACCGATAGTTTACCCCGAAACGTAGGCGAATATGAACCCATCAGTTCAGCGTAAAATCCCAAGAGGGCGCAGATCTCACGTTGAAAGTTTTCTGCTTACTATGGTTAGTAGCAGGGCTTCGAATTTGTATTATGTCAGATTCAGAGTGTCACTGTAAATGTAGGTACTTCCCAGGACTTTTCAAGCACGCAACTTTAATTGAACCAGTGATTTCAGTGTGCCTGTCATATGCTGTCAAGTGTAAGAGTGGACTTCGGTTAACTCTGCTCGTACCTCGCAGCTTCTGTTTTTTATTGCTCCCTGTTAGGTGCGACGTGGTAGCAGCCGCACTCACCTATATCCTCCACCTTCACGTCTGTCTTCCCCCACCACATACTCCTCGACCGCCTATTCCTCCACCTGCTTCTTCTCCACCACCTACTACTCCACGTGCTACTGTGTTCCACTATGCCATTGCATTCCCTCTTCTTTACCCTTTTCTTTCAAGGAGTGTGAGACAGCGGATCGGTTTGGTTGGAATTTAGGTTGGGCGCCAGTATGGATTAGCTGCAAGGTGACGATAATTGATGGTAGTTAGGAAATGGCTGATCGGGAGGTCGTCGGTAGGTTAACTAGCTGGCGGCCGGCGAAAATGTTTTCCACTCGAGGGAACTTCGGATTGGTGTTCACGGGAATGTGCCTGTCTCTCATGTCGCCGTTCGATTAATCAAGTGACAGTTGGCAGGGGTTTAATTTAATGTAGGTGTTTAATTGCTGAAACTCACTGCACTGAATTTAGGCAGTATCAGTTTGAAGTTTACCGATGTGCTGATGCCATGCCGATATTTTATTGGTAACGTTTTTTTGGAATAAATACCCTTACATTAATTTATTATAGAATTTTTGCTTTACTTTGACATGTTAACTAAATTATAAATTCATATTAAGAGAACTGCTTGCTACACTTGTCCACATCAACACAATTTCACTTTCCATATAGTTCGTGTTAGGTGATGCTAAAATTTCTATACTTGATATTACACATATTCCTTGCAGTTGCCTTACACATACAAGTTTTATTTGCAACAAAAATTTCATTGTGCAGTGGTTGGAAGTGAGACTTGTATATGATAAAATTCCTGTTTGTAGTAAATGACGAGTAAATGATTCTGTTAATTTGACAAAGTTCACGGTAATGTGTGTGACTGGACTGGAATTCCAAAAGCAAGCCCTGAAGCTGTCTTCAAGGCGCCCGGTTTGGTTTATATAATGGGTTTCCCACCCGCGGCCTACCAGTTTGTATCATGCGACTCGCGGCCACGTTTGTAAATTATATATGTAGAGGAGCGGCAATGGGATGTGACGGTGTTCAGATAGCTGTTTTGATGAATTGGGTTGAATATAAGCAACAAATTACGGAGCATCATTAGTAAAATGCCGTTTAATATAGGGCCTGTGTTTTTTACTTTTTTAAAAATTACGTTTCGTAATTGGTCTTCGTAGTATGCAGTACGTTCCTGTAATTGTGATCGGAAATTAACCATAACTTCGCAGCAGACGTTTGTCAGTGGCTCTGATTTCGACCCTGACGCGCTCTTTTATTCCCCAACGTGATGATATTCAGAACTCAACAGCAACTAACGTACTGCAACGTCGGGGGCAAGTTGTGCGCCTTCGTGCAGTTACAGTTAATTGCCGATCACGATTACAGGAATGTATTGCGTGTCAGGCAGACCAATTAAGAAATGTAATTTTGTAGGAAGTAAAAGACGAATATTAAATGGCGTCGTACTGCTGATAGTCGTGAGTTCCCCCCCCCCCTACCCCTTATGTTCGGCCCAGTTCATCAAGACAGCGATATGAAATTCGTCACATCCTGTTTCCGGACCGTACGTTTTAAAGCTTGCACAATAATTTAGGAAGTTAGGGATACTACATACTGTTACTTTTTCCACGTGCGGTCGGCGAACCAGCCCCCAACAACGGGTGTGGCTCGTTGTCATAAAAGCGTTGCATGCCCGTGACCTATATCGTACAGAAATTCCTGGTCTTCCTGTTAGCTGATTTTATGTAGTTTCTCTTACTCTGAGTGTCCAATCTGTCGAAAGCACGTATTTTTAAATTCCATTGGCTGCCTCGAAATTCGATGGAACTTCGTGTTCTCGAGCCTATATTCCTCCTCTGTTCTGACGTTCACAAATGGGCGTGTTGCTTGGTAACCTCCCACTCGACTATTTTTGAGTGCCGAAGGCTGTCACGTCTAGAATTTCCTGGCTTCCGGTGACATCGATAAGTCTAATCTCCCTTGACACAAACCAGTGACATTCATCTCCTTGCGTCGTTCACGTGCTTTGCCGCTAAACTGCCGTTCCAACAAAGATATCGCTCTAATTCTGACTGATACAGCTATCCTAATTAGCATCTGTTATAATTAACACCCTAGATCATCTAAAGATCTTTGAACGTGGGATGGTCTGCTGCAGAAGTATAGTGTCAGCAGGTATGGTGCCGGTAACCCCAACAGTATCTCGTTACGGGTCTCAGGTTGGTAATTACAGTGTACTCTGGAATATCCGTACACGATCATACGTTGTTAGTGACTAAAGACTAAGTTGGGAAATAATGTGGCTTTGTGCCGAGTGCTTGAACGTAATCCTCAGTACAAACAAAAGTCACAGACTGTTTACGGAAGTAATAAGTATAAACTATATATATATTTTGTATATAATAAATAAGCTGTGATTTTTTATGTTATACCGTGCATGTTCTTGCAGATATTACGTCAACCAACCTGTGCACCAACTAAAATAGCTCATGAATGTGTTTTGCTCAGTGCGTGATTTGGTTTATGTAATAACAGTAAATAAATAAACAAACAAACCGTAGTTTTATTTTATGTTTGTGGCTCAATAAAACACATGAGGAACGTCATGAAAAAGGAGTGAATATTTTGTGTCGTTATGCCTGAGTGTTATTATTCTGAGGAGTATAACATTATGGTTGACAGCGAGGAGTTCGTACCAGAGAATACCTGACGCTGTAGACGAGGTGTCGTATAAACCGATGTCGTAATAACCGGGTGTGACAGTATATGTTGTGGATTATCCGTGTTTCTCAGTTAGCCGTGCACCACCCTTCCTCCTGCCCTCGCTCCATTACCCCGAATAATCGAGAGTCCATTGTAGATCAGAGTGGCACTGCTGCAGGTCAGCTGCACATTGACCCACGTTGTTTACACAAGGAAGTATTTCCCTGAGAGAGAGTTTTGGAAGGTTACGATGTGCGTGGCAGGCTGTACAGTTACGGTGCCACGTGTGAAATCTTGACAGACATCAGCGAAGGCTTCAGAATCGGCCACTAGGGGCTTTAAATATCGCTGCTACGTAATTTTTGGCCACACTGAAAGTTGGATTTCTGCAATTTGAACAATCCAATGCACACAATTGTAATTAGATTCACTGCAATATACTAAGCTCCTACATATCTCGGACGTTACTGGTCCATCATCAGGGAGCAGGGACATTAATGTTGTTGTATAAAACAGTTACTTGAATAAACACGTATTTTGGTCTCTTGCATGTGTGGAAGAACTGATGGAAATTCTTCCGTGTAGAGTGGATATGTGTAGCGGACAGGATTGTTACCCCGGCAGTTAGATATAAAAATGTATGTCCATCAGTTCTTGTACATACGCAAGAGATCTGTGTATTGTTAAGTAATTGTTTTATACAACAACAGTGTACTTCCTGTTGACGGACCAATAAGGTCCGAAACGTGTAGGCGTGTGTTATATTAAAGTGAATCAAATTACAGGTGTGTGCATTTTTTGGTTCAAATTGCAGAAGCTGATTTCTAATGCACGTAATGGAAAATACGGAAGTTGGATGTAATGTCCCGGCTGAGAGCTAAAGGCACATCTTCGTTGTATAACTTAGTTACCTTGTTGTGTGGAAGGTCGCCTGGTTTCGGAGTGTGGGTGTCTCTGCTTTAGATGCTGTCATGTAGTCTTTTATTATGCGAATCGCAAACTTTAGACGTTGTGACAGCGTACCGCATGATTTTGGAGCACCCTGATCCAGATGAAGGCTTTGCACGCAACATGGAGGAGTGTATTGAGCCTTACACCGGCAGGTGTGCACATGTGCATTCCCTTAGCCATGCGTCGAATGGTGAATCATGTAATTCGTATTTTTCATTGACTCATACGTTATGCGGATCAGCAGAGTGGGTTGGGTTAGCCAGTTCGTGTGGGGGGGGGGGTATATTTTGACATCTCTGGTTCACACGACGGTGCCTGAAGATCGCTGTCGTAGAGGGTCGTAGCGGCGTACAGTCTGGTAGATATGTGCGGAAGGTAGGGAGGATAGGATCCTGCTGCGTCCATCATAACGGAGCCAACTGAATTGAGGTGTTTGCCTACTTGATCAGGGTACGCGGCGGCGTCACGTCCTCTGACGACGGCGGTGTTTGTAGTAACAATGTAAAAGGTGTTAACGTAGATAGGAGTGTTCAATTAGCGTCACGTGAAACATGAATCAGTAATTAACATTGTCTTAGGACTAAGAATAGGAAACTTTTCACCGGCAGTTGCGTTATGGCAGTATTTTTTTTTTCCAATGGCTCGACAGCTCCTAGTGGAGCAGGGCCTCCTCATTTTCGAGGCTTCACGATCACACTCAGACACGCCACACTCAGTAGGACTCCTCTGAACGAGAGATCACCCCGACGCAGAGACCTACCTGACAACACACAACACTCACAAGAGACAAACATCCATGCCCCCGCGGGATTCGAACCCGCAATCCCAGTACCCGATGAGCCACAGGCTCACGCTTTAGACCGCGTGATGGCAGTGTTCGTAATACGAGCGTTACGTTCGACGGTTTCCATTCGTATGAGACATATTCGGTAATTGGCTGTACTCCCGTCCTCACATGGTTGTTACGGGACTGCTGACAGGTTTTTTTTTAATTTTAATTTTTCTTTCTGTTCTGAGATAGCGGCGACTGTTGGGGCTGATCGCCGGACCTTCCGCGTACTAGACTAGTAGCTACGATAACCATTGCATTATAGGTCGCTTGCTAGTTCTTGACCTGCGAAGAACCTAGCGGACCTGGCGGGCAGGCGTTCTCCGCGTATGTGAGGTTTTGTTTCGTTTTATTTCGTCCGCCAATCGTCGCTGTTTTTGTATAAGTGATGTGCATCTGAGTTCCCGCTTGCATATTTCACCAGTCGGAAAGTGACAAAATGACCTATACCTGTACATTTTTGGCACATTCGCAATGGGAAGTCTAGTAAATGCTATCATTAGCTTCGCCATGTGTGGCTGGCCGTCCGTTATTTATACTTCATATGCAGAAGTCCCTGCCGATTGCAGTTTCCTTCCCCTTCGCCAGTCCTTTTCTAAAATTGAAAAATAGTGTTCACTATTGGCAGACTACACGCTTTTGGACGCGCTCACAAAATTGCGAAAAGCGGCTAGTAGCTTCGTCATGTCTGTCTATTTGCCGCTTCGCCTGTCTGTCTGTCTGTCTGTCTGTCTGTCTCTGTCCGTCCGCGTGGAACATCTCGGCTCCTACTGGACAGATTTTTGTGAAGTCTGATGTTTCAATATTTGTCGAAAAATCTGCCGAGGAAATTCAAGTTTGATTAAAACCTGACAAGAGAAACGGATACTTTACTTGAAGACCTGTGTGCATTCATGATAATATCTCGCTGAATTCTTCTTAGGGTAAGAAATGTTTCAGACACCGTTGTAGTGGAAATCAAAACACATTTTATGTTCAGTAACTTTTTTCAGAAAATCGTGCCTTTTATGAGATAATGTGGAAAAAAACATGCAGGAGCCCTGGCTTAATGCTTTGTGACACCGCATTGTCTGGTAGATACCTACCAACTTTCAGGAGAATGTATTACCTACTTCCTCAGGGTTGCTCTGGACAGCAGGTTATTTCCTTGTTTCGATCTTGATCTTCATATATTCTTGTTGGCAGTCATACTTCATGTTCTCTTTGGGTCTGAAAGCGGACCTGCATGTATGTACCAGTTGGAGTCGTGACGAAACTTCCCGTCTTGTTGATCTAAAAATATATCTGCCAGTACCGTTATTGTGTGATCGTAAACTGGGTTTCACTGTTTTCAGAATTAATCCTGTATCGGTATCCGTTGGTCTAAGATTGCACCTTCACTTACAGAAATCCATTGGTCTCAGATTGCACCTGCACTTACAGAAATCCATTGGTCTCAGATTGCACCTTCACTTACCGGTATCCCTTGGTCTCTGAGTGCACCTGCACTTACAGAAATCCATTGGTCTCAGATTGCACCTTCATTTGCAGAAATCCATTGGTCTCAGATTTCACCTTCACATACAGAAATCCATTGGTCTCAGATTGCACCTTCACTTACAGAAATCCATTGGTCTCAGATGGCACCTTCACTTATCGGTATCCCTTGGTCTCTGAGTGCACGTGCACTTACAGAAATCCATTGGTCTCAGATGGCACCTTCACTTATCGGTATCCCTTGGTCTCTGAGTGCACGTGCACTTACCGATATCTTTTGGTGTCTTGAGTGCAACTGCACTTACCGCTATATTTTAGTCTCTGGGTGCACCTGCACTTATCGATTCCCTTCATCTCTGAGTGAGCGTCGAGCAACCCTTGTCACTGGCGGCTTAATTTGTACCTCAGAATGCTTGTTATTGTGTATTACAAAGACAACAGAATACAATTTCTTTCAGTTTAAAGTGGAGTGGATGTGTATGAGCGGCTTCTTCTACCTGTATGCGATGCTGTGTGAAATATATCACACGTGCCCCCCAGGGGGAAGTTCCCCGGTTCAGAACCGCTGCTCTGTGGCATCGCAGTGGTGAGGAATGCAGGCAGGGCGTTACGTCTGTGGGACCACAGGATCCATCTTGCCTGCCAGCTGGTCTGAAGCTGCTTGGAATAGATGTGCGACCTTGGAAGGGATTCGGCTGGCAGCTTTTTAGAAACCGACCAAGATGCGGATATGCACAGCATTCAGTCAGCACCTCGGATACACGACACAGCTTCCTGTTTTTGATAACCGATTTTCAAGAGCAAGGTCACGGGGATGGCAAACATGCCGGTCACTTGTGCCGTATTGTTAGAGGGCGAGCAAACAGACGTTTAGTGTTAGTGTATGCTTGATATACTGTAGTGCTCCAAATTGAATTGACTGCGTTCTGAGTTAGGAAATGGCTGATGCGTACACTTTCCGTTACCTGCTTTTCTTAAAGGAAAGATAGGCCCTTGAGGCCTTCCAATACAATCTTCCTCCATTCCCGATGGTCTCTGACCGTTGCCTGGCGGTTTTTTATTCCCATTACATTTAAATCCTTTTCAACCTCGTCTCTCCACCTTTTACTCGGTTTTCCTCTTTTCATTGTTACGTTCATTGTAGACGTTGCAATTTGTTTTGGCATTCGTTGGTTTTGCATTCTTTCAACATGACCATACCATCTTAGTCGGGGAGATTTTATGAATTTTACAATCTCTTTCTCCAATAATATGTCGTTCATCTTGTTTGTTCATTCTGTCCAGCGTTCTCCTACCTCTCCGCGTCAATGTATTTTCCTTACGATCCTCCTCTAGTGTACTCTGACAGTGTTCGTCATGGTTACAACTTCTTAACTACTTGACCGATTTTCACGAAACTTGTTACGTTCGTTATGCTGAGGAAGCCTCTCCAGCGCCGCAGTTTTTAACATTCTACAGCGAGTAATAAAATTGTAGCGGCCGCGGCCGAGCGAACTTACTTAGGATGTGGGAGTAACACTAACGATGCTTAATTTGGCTCCTGCGAATGACACGTGATCATTGACGGACAGATATTCAACTTATGTCTTAATATTTTGTATGATGAGCAATATCAATATGGCATCCGAGCGAGAATTTGTTTGCCTTTCGATATGATAAAGGCCAGTGGATCTAAGCAAGCGAAATTTGGTACTGCGATAAATTATGATTATAGTCACATATTAAGTGTGGGATATTGTTGTAAGTTGGGAATTGCATAAATGGCGACGGTGTGAAACTTTGAGGATATATCTGACAAACTGTCCACACACACGTGTGCTGTGTGCGTGCGTGCGTGTATGTGTATGAGTGTGAGAGTGAGAGTGAGTGTGACAACCATATTAGATAACAGATCTGTAATGCAAGAAATCTATGCAGTAGGAATGTACGTGTCAAAACTTTGCTCCGAACTCACTGATACGTGTATTTTTACAAACTCGGGACAAAAGAATGCTGAGGAGAATTGTTTCCTGTCCACGGTGGATTAAGAACAGTGTGCAGAAAACCGCACGGTGAGGGATGATTTCAGGCTTCTGCAGCAGTGTAGGTGAGATTGCGCTCTTCTGCGATATTACGCAGCGTAGAGTGGTAATTCTGTACCGACGTTTCGGGACAGTCTATCGGTCCCATCTTCAAGGGTCAAGGGCGAAGTATTATTGGTGAAGATTCGAGTGCTTTGAGATGTTACGCCGTGTCGATTGGTGAAAAGTTGCCGACGTTTCGGAGGATTGTTTCCTTAAAAAGAATTGTCTGAAAACTTCGGAAGCACTGTAGCTTTTGCAGGGTGGTGATACTCGGCAACTACCCTCGGGCGTTTTGCGACGTAGACACCCAGCAACCACTCTCGGGCGCGTTGTGGCGTTGGCACTCTAGCACCCGCTGTCGGGCATTTTTTGGCGTTGACACTCAACAAGTAATCTCGGGTTCTTTGCGGCATTGACACACAGACACTGCTCTCGGGCGTTTTGTTCCGCAGATGTAGACGTTAACTGTAATCACTGTGAAATGTGAAGGCGAACTTGAGCAGTAAGTTGTCATTTTGCTCCCTGCAATGTGCCATTTCAACGCCAAATTTCTTTTTTCTTTGTCACCTCCAGAGGGGGCTTGCAATAACTGAATATTCTACAACATGGACTTTGTCCCGTGCGTGGCACCTTCTGTATAGTGCCTTCACGCATCCTAGTTCACGACTGGCGCTTTGTGTTGTTTTCCGACAACTGCGTGAAAACATCCCGCACCGCTGCCATCACGTGTTCTCGAAGCGACAGTCGACCATGGCCAGGGTCCTTAGCGGTTACACCCCATCCCGATAAACTGCTAACGTCGTCTGACAGTTTGCGATCAGCTGGAGGGGGGGGGGGTTGCAAACTTCATTGCAAAACGAATTTCAGCTCTAGTTGCTGTAGGAGATCGTTAGGACGATGTGTTTACAGTACGGTTAAAAGTACAAAATATTCAGTGTAAACACAACTATTTCTATAATCACTGTATGAGTTTATTGCCGATTCGAATGGCCATGCGGTCTAAGGCCTGGGATTGCGGGTTCGAGTCCCGCCGGGGCGTGGATGTCTGTCTCTTGTGAATGTTGTGTGTTGTCAGGTAGAGGTCTCTGGGTCGGGCTGATCACTCGTCCAGAGGAATCCTACCGACTGTGGTGTGGCCAGCTGAGTGTGATCGTGAAACCTCGACAGTGAGGATGCCCTGGCCCACTAGGAGCTGTTGCGCCATTGGAAAAAAAAAATATGATTTTATTCCTGAGGCTGCATGTGTCTGTATCTTGTTATGTGTATATGTATATAACATTATATTGTTAGTTTCGATGTCTCAAACCCATGCAGTTGTGAAATTTTCCTTTTAGTTTTCATAATCACGCTGATTATGGCTACATTTTGGCCAGACATGGTGCTGATTTCCTTGAGAAATAAATAGTTGTGTTTAGACTGACTATTTTGTACTTTTAAATGTAGGAAATCGTGTTGCTTGACGTACAAAACGACAACAAGCACTTTTACTTGCACTGAACCGCGCCATTATTGTTCGATCGTCATGCCACTAGCGGAGAAATTATGAACTTACACTTACGCCGGGACACACACACACACACACACACACACACACACACACACACACACACACACACACACACACACACACACACACACACACACACACACACACTTCAATAGTGGGAGACTGCGTTGTAAATGGTTTGCTTTTATGTTCTTCGGGAAATTGCAGGACCTTCAAATCTTTCGCTAATCTGCAGCCACCCTGTATATTTTTCTCTGTTTAAATAAGACAAATGGCTTGGCATTTTTTAAAGTTCTCTGTTGATAAACCAACTCCCACATCCTCTGCTTGACTTGGCTTCATTCCTTTTTGCCATTGCCAAGAATTGAGGCACAATTAACCTTGTGACCACCACCATCTTGATCACGAGCAAACAACAGGCTGTTCAAGCGGTAAGGCGTCCAGTCCAGGTTTGAGCTTTGGCCCCTGCAGCGGCACTGAGGTTTCTCATTATTTTACTCACGTTTAGCGGTGCACCGGGATATTAGAAATGGACCACAGTCACTTGCTTTCCAGTTCATTCAGCGCTGACCTGACCTACTTCAATTACAGAGCCCTGTAAGCAAAAAACTTCCCCCTTAGTAAGATGGTGCATGTCTGTACAAACTAAACTAGTCATGGCAGTCTAACCCGCTTTTAACGACATCGATTTAAGCGACACCTCGCCTGTAACGTCAGATGTTCTGTGGCACCAATTGATTCCTCACTGTTGACCATAACATTTCACTCATCGTTTATAAGAACACTCGTTTATAACGATACAAAATATTCAGTCCCTTGCATGACGTTATAAGCGAGTTCCACTGTATGGGTACCACCTGCTTTACTCGTAGTATTAAAGGCCTCACCATTTTCCCCACACAGTGTTACGTATGGTTTCTCTAAACAGCATAAGCTGTGTCTTTCTATTCTAGACGTGGTTTTCTCTGAGGTATGAACTGAAATTTTATGTACTGTTCATGTGAGTTTACGGAATGGACAGGTTAGCCAGACCTGCTTTTCACTAGCTGGGAAACACCTGAAAATTTACTTAGTGCGCAAATATTTTCCACTGGTACCAGTAAAGGTGGAAGTTTACCGTATAACCTGCCTTGAAAGCAGAGATGGGAGTATAGATGCAACTGTATTCTTTCTTAAAACCTCGACCTTAGATGGGGTGGGTGGTCAGCGCCAACACCCAGCCGCATTACCCTCGGTAAAGAGACCCTGGACCCATTGTACAAGAGGCTGTGTGGGCCCCTGGACTGGTCTGGACGGGGGTGGTAAATCTGGCGTGACCTAAGTTGTGGCACCTTATCGTTTTGAAAACTCCGATGCCAGGTTTGGGGATATTGTTCGTGAGTAGAGACGTTTCGATGGAATCTGCTGTTTCCATTTTCACTGTAGACATAATTTCCCCCCACAACAATACACGGTGTAATCCAGAAGTCTGCGATCTGAATTGTCAGCGTTGCGAACGTCACGAACGCGATATAAACGTTACAGTGTGTGGTAAGTCCAGAATACAGAGACGTCTGCAGTATTTCGTTTACGGAAGGGGAAGGCGTACTCCGTTATTCAACATTCATTAGGCCTACATTTAACCCTTTAAAGACGAAGCGTATCTGTTTTATATAAGGACTCAGTGCGTACCGCGCTGTAAACACTCTCCACTTCGGTTATAAAAGCCAGTCTCTTAATGCTTTATAAGGCAAAAGTTGCTGTTTGTTCTGAGATCCGTACAAAACACATAAACGCAATGTGGGCACCACGTAGAAATTTTTAATGTTAAACCTGGTCGTATGTAAAGTTACCGCTAGGCTTTAAAAGGTTAATTAAATTAGTGGAGATAGTTTTAACCAGTTTGCTGTGGCACAGGACACACGAAGTCCGATCCGCTAGCTGCAGCTTCTTACTGTGCCGGGTTAGGCTCCACCAAACTCCAAAGATGGGGGACGATCCCCTTGGCCGCTGTCCGAAGCTGCTAATTCAATATAGAGTCGAACTCGGTTATTACGTCATGAAAGTGACTGATTGTTTTGTGTCGTTATTAACGGGTGTTGTTATAACCAAGGAGTGTAATGTAGTGGTTAAGAGTGAGGAATTAATTGGTACCACAGAATATCTGACGTTACAGGCGAGGTGTCGCATAAACCGATGTCGTTATAACTAGGTTTGCCTGTTTTTGCAGTTCCCTCCATATTTGGTGGCCGTCTGTTCCGGCCGCAACCTGCGAACGCCAACGCCTTGGTGACGGGCGCATAGATATTCCGTGTGCTATTTAGGCTACGGGCTGGATGGTCCGTTGTTCGAATCTCGGTGGAGGCAGGAGATTGTTTCTTGTCCAGAAAACGTAGAGACCGGCTCTGGGGCCCACCAAACCTCTTATTCAGTGGGTATCGGCGTTCTTTCCCGGAGTCAAAGCTGCCGGAGCGTGACGTTAACCACTCACCTCCATCTAGTGCCGAGGTGAAGAATGAGTGGAGCTGTACCTCTGCTCCCCCTATATACCGTAATTGCGTTGACAGGAAAAACTGTACCTTTTATGTGGAAGAATTGTGATCGAACTATACAAAACTATGATTTTACCTGTTGGGCCTGAAAGTTGGTCTCACATTAAGTGAAGACAGAGATTTAGGGCATTCGAGGACAAGCACTTAGAAGCATGTAGGGATCCAAGAGGTAGAACCCTGCGCGGATTGCGGATAATACAGCGGATGTGGGAGACTTCGACGAGTTCGAGGATTCATCCGACGTTGAAGGTACGATATCGGTGGTCACGACGCACGAAGTGTCGTAAGTGCGGGTGTAACATGATTCAGTGAGCTGGAATATTTTATCTTCCAACACATTACCAAGTTGGCCTTTCCATTTACGCCATCCGGGCATCGACCTCCGCCTCTTTCTCCCCTGCATGATGCTTGATTCAGAACCGACGCACCTGTCTCAAACTCAGCACAACTGACGATATTTTCCTGAACAGCACTCACGAAGTAGACAAGTAAGCTGCAGATTAAATATGTTACTGTTAAAACTTTGCTGTCATGTTCGCTAACAGTCCAACTACAGTCACTTATCTTTCGCAGGCTTGGTGCAATGCTGTCATTCATAAACGATAACTGATAACGTCTTTATCTGCAAGGAAGATACAAATTCAATTGGGATGTTTAGTCATTGTTGTAACCGTACAAGCTGTGAGTCAAACTTCGGACCGTGCCTTTGAAAGTAAACTGAGCAAGATCATTTTATATATATCTAGCCTGTAAGATGAAGCTGTCCGTTGACTAGGTTGGGTTGCCTTCCTGACACTTCTGTGAATGGAAGGTGGTCGAAAACCGGAGCTCGGAGGGGACCGCTGAGAGCAATAGGTCAGGTACCTTACCGAGGTGCGACTCTGGTCGCTGCCTGGAAAGGAGCAAGACAGTTTTGGGAAGTAGTTGGTGGTGTTCGGATTGTAATGAGTAAATAAAGCTGAAACCTGTTCCGACGAGTAGCGTATGTGTGTGTTTCTTTCGCTTCATCACATATGGCTGGACACTTCCCCGTATGTCCCTGAGGTACTGCTCTCCGACGAGCTACATCATCTTGTAACTGAAATCGGGCTAATTGATCACAAAGGGGGTCGGTTACAGTGTTCAGTTGTAAAATAAACTGTTACGTTGGTAGCTTTGGGGACGCCTTATGTACAAGGACGCGTGCTTTCTTAATTTACACATTAATTAATTTTGTGGATTACGTGCACATTGAAATTATTCCGTTATAAAAGGACTCCGTTGTTACGTTTACGACATAAATTATAATTCTGTGGTTGCGGATAAGGACCTTATAATTGCGGATAGGGACCTTGCCGACGTCGATAGGGACCTTCCGGACGCGGATACGGATCCTGCGATCGTGGATATGGACCTTACGGATGCGGATAGGGACTTTTCTGACGTGGTTAGGGACCTTGCTGACGCGGATACGGACCTTGCGGACGGAGATAGGGACCTAGCGGACGTGGATAGCGACGTTGTGGACACGGATACTACTTGTTCATCCGCACGGGTTTTTGCTAAGAGAGAGGCAGTAAGTGGAGGGTTGAGGAAATTGCGTAACAAGTAGCTTTGTGATTTGTGGCCTTCAGGAGGACGAAGTGGGCCAGACGCGTTGCGCGCATAAAGAGAGATCAGAAATGGGTAGGCTGTTAAACTTTGGTAGGTAAATATGGGGGGAAGAGACGACTTGATGTGACGGTGGGTCCTAACCAGATAGGATGGCTTTTTCATGGTTCGGGATACGCACCAAATAGTTTCTCACATATACGCAGGCAATACCGGTGGTGCTGGGGCTTCCGGCCTGTCACTCTTACCGATAAATTTACGTGATTTTAACAGAGTCACTCATCTTGTGTGCCTGACAGTGCATTAAATTTAAATTCTGTCTCAACATTGTCACATGTATGGCCGTATATTGGACTGGATTTACGTTGTTTTTGGTTCTTGAGTATTGCGCATTGCGGTTCTGAATACACGTAGTCGTTAACCCCGTAAAGCCAGACGGTTATCTAAATAGCGTATAAGAGTCTGCTTCCTGCCTCACAGTAATTACGCGGCGTGCCATTTACAAACTCAGCCGCTTAATATTCTTGAAGGAAATATCGCAGTTTATGTGACAGTTATATGTAGCACGTACATAAACAGCACAAAAGGTTTTTGAATATAATGTCATGTCGTACTTGCAGTTATCGTTGTGTGTGAATGTGTTAATTAGACGTAATGAGGTTTGTGTGGTTATTCAAAAACGGAATTCCTGACGTTGTCAAAGGCCTTGCCTAATTGTTACAGAATGTGATTTATTTGGTGTGATAGTTCGGGCTATTTCGTGCCAGAACAGTGACTGTTATGGCCTAATTGTGAAAACCACTTGGTAGACTGATAGACTTCGTTTTAAACTACAGAACCTGCAGGGAATTACATTTCTGTTACCGTTATATGACTTTCAGCTAACTGTTTGTGTGGAGCAGGGTCCGTCTGCAGAAGCGACCAAGTAACTGATTGTATTGAGCAGGATCCGTCTTCAGAAGCGACCAAGTAACTGATTGTATTGAGCGGGGTCGTCTTCAGAAGCGACCAAGTAACTGATTGTATTGAGCAGGGTCCGTCTTCAGAAGCGACGAAGTAACTGTATTGAGCGGGGTCCGTCTTCAGAAGCGACCAAGTAACTGATTGTATTGAGCAGGGTCCGTCTTCAGCAGCGACCAAGTAACTGATTGTATTGAGCGGGGTCCGTCTTCAGAAGCGACGAAGTAACTGATTGTATTGAGCAGGGTCCGTCTTCAGAAGCGACCAAGTAACTGATTGTATTGAGCAGGATCCGTCTTCAGAAGCGACGAAGTAACTGATTGTATTGAGCGGGGTCGTCTTGAGAAGCGACGAAGTAATTGATTGTATTGAGCGGGGTCCGTCTTCAGAAGCCACAAACTCATTGTACTGAGCAGACTCCATATTAAAAGCCACGAAGTAACTAATTGTAGTGAACAGGGTCGATATTAAGAAGCCGCTATCTTTATAAGCTGTTAGTCGCTGAGCTAGTGGACAGAATTATGTTACCGTCAGAGTGTCGTGTGGTACCCAGAGTTCTGGCAGCACATTCACTGGCCGTGAGCTGGTAGTTGTTACAGGTTTTTAAGGTTTTCCTCATCGCCCCCATACAAATGCCTGTACAGTATTTCAGATTAGTTCAGTTCATCTGTCAGGTAATCATTGTACGATTTCAAGTACATAGTCTGAGGTACTGAGATCATCCTTAAATCATAAATAAATAAATAAATAAATAAATAAATAAACTACACGAGATCCTACGCGTTGCCTATCTTCAGATAAGCCACTCCCTTATCGGATAACTAACACTTGAGCAGTACCCACATTCGAAGCCACAAACCAGTTTGTGCTGCGTCTGTAGAATACCGTGACGGAACTCATGTAGCCGCTGTGTGCATCGTTCTTTGTTTCTGTGAAAATGGAGTAATACCCGGGTTTGTGGGAGTTATACACAAGGTGAAAGGACTAACATCTTGGTAATTAACGTGTTCAATGGAGTACTCTCTGTTTTTAGCAGAGCTTATCCGGAGGAGGGGTGAGTGTTACAGCTCGTTATCAGGCCGCTTGCTAAGTAATACACATGGGTGCTGGATCTAGTGCTGCTGTCAACATACGTTTTGCTGTTCGGCGGAGGACTTATAACATGAAACTTTGACAATATTAAGGAATTCGGATAGTGTGGCACTGGGTTTCTTTCTGGCGAGACGGTATGGGTCAGCATCTACCGCGTCTACAAAAACATGTGCGCATCACTTGCGTGTTATTTGTTTGTAATGATATTCCAATGTGGATAGTAGTGGTGGTATGGCATGGGACTTTTCATCTGCCATGTTCTTATAAGCTCTTGTTTTAAGTCTGTATACTTCAGGAGCTGATTATCATTATCATCATCATCATTCATATTCCTTACTTGACAGCGGTTTAGCTGGTTCGCAAAAGAGTACGGGTCTCACGTACCAAGTAGTTCTTATTCACTGTTCTGCCAAAAACTTTCTGCCTATATAGCTTGTATTAAGTATTACTGTTGGGAATTGCTGCATCTATTAAGTATCCTTTGATGATTTTATCAAGTATAACCATGTCCGGTCTATTGTTATGGATAGTTCGAGCAGTTATTATTATTATTATTATTATTATTATTATTGCTGTATAATAGGCTGTTGTGCTGTTAAGCATTCACGTTAATAAATACGCATGGTATTATTATTATTATTATTATTATTTTAAAAAGCTTTTTGCTTAAAACGGATTTTTTCTTCGTTAAATTTATCGAGGCGTGACGTTATAATTTAAAACAATCGCCCTTTAGGCAGAACATTATTTACACGTCTTACGTATGCATAACGTATGTTCAGACTAAATGTCATGCTCAGGAGACGCACAGTGACATACAGATTTCATGAAGTGTATGTCCGTTTTTGTTTTGCGTTGTGAAGAAAGGTGCGTATTTTTGTAAGTTCTGTTATCACACATCATTTCAGAGTACTTATTGACAGCCATTGACACTGCAGTCCCAGTCTGCAGTTGCGGTATTACTGAGTGTGGGATGGACTTATGGCATGACGTTTGTACCACGTTTGGTGAGAACCGGTCAGGCGGTTCAGAACTTCATGTGACACACAAAAAGAGCAACTGCACGCCCATCTTTCCTTCACGAATGAAATGAAGCTGAAAAGAAATGTGATTCATGGTTTTATTTGTTCTTGCTTTTGTACTGTAAACGCCATTTGTGTGGCACTGAGCAGTTAACATTTTCTGCGGTAATGATTTTCGTTTTCCCGTTATAGCTGTACTTAATTTTTCCCTTTCCGTCTTATAATTGACCTTTCGTCTTTGTGGGTTGCAGCTGCGTACCGATTGTCGCTACGTACGCTCAGTTCCTCGCACGTTTCAGCCTTCGGCTTTTGTATTCGCTATCTTGCCCCCAGCAGAGACATGTTACTGACCGTGGAAATTAATTGCAATGGAAATTGTATACTGGCTCCGAAGGGTTTGTGCCCTTTGACGGTTTTTATAGATGTTACGCCAGTGTTCTCAGTTCTTTTTGTCAGAATTTGTGCCTCCGTCTTAAAATGTGAATGACTCCGTTGACATGTAACTAAGCCAGCAGGCGGTCAGGCCCCAGTGATCGTAAGGCCATGCCTGGGAGTGTCTGGCACGACGTAACATGGCTTCAGAATTCAGGTACGTACAAACGAGATAGAAGTAATGTACCTGCCGATGCCTGTTTTTATCTGTTAGATAACGTGCGGTAGGAACTTGATGCTCCTATTTGATCTCGCAGTAGGTACGGGTTTAGTGTTTAATTTCTTATCGATTTTATTTTATTTATGTTGTTCGCATTATGAAAGCAAGTCGGGAAATGTGCAGGGGCCCGGGTTCGATCCCGGGTCAGTCCGTGTGGGATTTGTGGTGGACAAAGTGGTACTGAGGTTTTTTTCCCCCGAGTAGTTCGGTTTTCCACTGTCAGTTTCATTCCACCGGTGCTCCATCACACGGAAGAATGAGAACAAAAAAACTGAACATCATCACAGGGTTGCACAATAAGCCCCAAGGCTACGGTGCGTCCGTAGCGTCTGCTGCGGGGCGCTTTACCACAAAAGAAAAGCGGGAAATGTACACATCACGTCAACGTCTGACTCATTGTGTCTGTTTGGTTTAATTGTCTCGAAAACTGTGAGAGTTACAGATTCGAGTACTGGTAATAAATTATTTCATTTTTTTCCACAACTTTGAAATATTTTACGCTGGGACGATTTTTTTTAACGAGTTGCGCACAGGGACGCCTTTTTGTGAACCACGCGTCATACTTGTGCGATTGTGCGATCGGAATCTGTCCACAAATTTAACCGAAACGTACCGGTTTCAAATTTCATGGAAATCTGTCATCGGTTATCAGGTTGTTAGAGTGACAAGAACTGACAGGCTTTTTAAACTTGGTAGCTAACGCACCAGATGAATGCTTCTGAAATATTGTGACGTAATGTTTTCATGGATTATTGCGTTCCTGTCTTGAAGAAAGTAACTAGCAGAATTAATGCAAGCATGTTGCTCCTAGCTCCTTACTGTGGTTGTAATGCGATGTGAGACCTCTCTAAGTGTTCGTACCTTCCTGCTGTGGTTAACGATTTGCCCCTGTCGTAGTACTGATGAGACTACACTGTTCAACAGGCGTGTCGGAGAAGTTGCCGCTGCTGCACGGCTCTCTCTAACATTGCAATCCAGACTTCAGGATTTCCGTTGCGGTGAAGTTAAGGTCTTCGCTCTTCTGTGGTTTGTTGCGCGTCGTAGGTAGGGAGTCAGGCACCGACGTAGGTTGGTAGCTTGTTGCTGACGTTTCGGGACCACGTATCTGTCCCATCTTCAGATGTCACGCAGAATGCGTGGGCCTTGAAGATGATACAGGTTGTCCCGAAACGTCCGTAACCAACTGCCAACGTAGGTCGCGCAACGTCTCGGAAGAGCGAAGACCTCAACGTTGGAATCGTTTTTATGCACAAACTTCATGGTTGAATGACACTTCTGATGTAGTAATGGACAAACGTAGAGGTGTATAGGATGTTAGGACAGTGCCCTTAGTCTGTAAGACTGCTGTCAAAAGCCATAAGGATATACAGCTGCAATTTTGCCTGCTGTTTTACATGGGTATGAAAGCTGTGTCTCTCACATCAAGTAAAGGACATACGTTAGGGTACTGAAGAAGACATTTGTCTCCAGGGGGGAGATGTTAACAGGGGACTGTAGGGAATTGCACAGTAAGGGGCCTCGTGACTTGTTCTACGTGCCAGGTACTGCAAACGTGAAGGTATCAAGGAGGATGCGATGGATGGGGCATGTGGCAGGAAATTCGGCAGTTAAAGACATGACAAAAAGAGACCGCTTGGAAGACGTAGGCAGAGATGGAGGATAAGTGGCGTGATGTCATGAACACGTTGATTAACTGAGGGGAATTTCTGGACTAGCTGAGGAACTGTTAGGTTCTCTGACTTCTGTCCATGCAGTAGGTAGGTAGGTGATAGGTAGGGAGGGAGGTAAGTAGGTAGGTGGGTGGGTAGGTAGGGAGGGAGGTAAGTAGGTAGGTAGCCAGACAGGCAGATAGGTAGTTTGATACACGTAAACATAGGCAGCCACATCCCTTTCGAAGGCACGGACAGTTCTTGTCTGCGATAAGATAGCGCGTTAGAATGTCTAACATTCGTTATGAAGATATATTTTTTTTTTCCATGGCGCAGCAGCGCTTTTGGGCCAGGCCCTCCTCATTATCGAGGCTTCACCATCACACTCAGACACACCACACTCGGTAGGACTCCTCTGGACTAGTGATCAGCCCGACCCAGAGACCTCTACCTGTCAACACACAACACTCGCAAGAGACAGACATCCATGCTTCTGGGGGAATTCGAACCATGCAACACCAGGAAGCGTGCGGCCTCGGAGCCGCGCCTTAGACCGCGCGGCCACTGAGGTCGGCATTGTGTGTGTGTGTGTGCACGCACGCACACCGGTGACTGTAACTGATCCTGTACAATTATAACACTGTTCAGGATTTTAAGAAAGGGGTTGTTCAGTTTGTGGTGTTATGGGTTTCGACCCTTCGTAATGCTGTACAGTGACACTAATGAAATATTAAAATGTTTCTTGAAGAAATAAGATAGGGTTGTGGACTGGATTGATCTGGCTCAGGACAGGGACATGTGGCGTGCTGTTATGTACGCAGTTGTGAACCTTGGGTGTGTTAAATGATAATTTCGTAACTAGCTGGATGACTGTTAGCTTCTCAAGGAGGACTCTGCACAGTAGGTTTAATTACTCTTAGATGAGCGATCGCCGCGGATGTGACGTCATGTACTGTGGTAGTTGTGGTAGCCGTGTTGCCAGAATGCATGGCGTTGCAAGGCAAAAGACCTTGTCATTGGTTCGCATATCCGAAAATGTGCAATTCGATTTTAAAGTCGTCTGTTCCTTGCACTTTTAGATCAGTGTATTCAATCTATTATACCAACTAATTGCACATTGTTAGTTACATATGAGTGTTAAACACGTAGCTCCGACATGTTTCGGCACAAGCGCACCATGCGCAGGGAGTGCAATGTGTCAGGTTTGAAACCAACTGCTAGTGACAAGCCACTATTTACATGACTCCGCTGTCTGTTAGTAGGCTCCGTTGGTGATGTCGGTTATGTCTAAATGGTACAACTTGTGTGCTCCGACACACAACACAGCATAAACACAGGGACCCGATCCACTTTGGATTGAGATACACACTACAGACCAGAACATAGAATGCCACAAACTGGAAGTTTTCACTACCAGCCGCAACAATAATTTTAGTTTGTGTGAGTATTTATTATGTAAGAAATGTTTTAAACGTATTTTAAGCTTAAGTTCTTAATAACAGTAAAGGTTGTACCTTTAATACGTAAATTACATAAACAAGGGAGCCTACTACAGACAGCGGAACCACGTAAATAGTGGCTTGTTACTGGCAGTTGCTTTAAAACCTGACACATTGCTCTCCGTGAGGATGGTACGCTTGTGCCGAAACGTGTCGGAGCTACGTGTTCAACAGTCATGTGTCGTTAATAAGGTGCATTTGTTTGGTACAATAGGTTGAATACACTGTGCTATTCTGCGTTCTTGTTAAATCCTTGTGTCCGTACGGTCAAGTAATTGTGCTTGTCTTTTGTGTTACAGGTGAGTGCTGTCAGCAGTTGGTCAACTTCAACGTAAGTGGAATCACCGCTGTAGTAGACAGTGACATTTTCGCTACACGTCTTTGCCGGGAACTGTGACATTTGTAGTGCAAAATTTGAAACCCGCGCATGCTCTGTTGTTCCTGTTCCGTACGAGGAGTTTATGGAATTACTGTATAGGCCTGATGATCGTGGTGGGGTTTATGAGAGAAGTAATTGAAGCGCCAGTGCCTTCCTTAGCAAACGCGGGTCCCAACTGCGATCCCTGTGGCGGACCTCTAAACGTTATTGTGCAGGGCAGAAAAGGACTAACTTTTTCGTATAGTAACGTAAGTAGGGATGAAAAATTACAAAAATTACTCATTATAAAATTAGCCCGACAGCTTTGTGTGGTATCACACTACGTGGTTTTAAAAATTACTAATGCGCAAATCCCCCATGAGCGTGGGCCCCAGTGCATCACATCGGTCCTATCGGCCTAAGGCCGGCCCTGGACAGCGCACACTTGGAGCAGTATTAGTGTAGTTTATCCCTTTGAAAATTAAAAATTTGTTTACCCTATGTTGTAGGATATTAAAATTCAGTGAGCATATCACAGAATAATTCAAATTCATTACAAAGACCACGTGGTTAGGGCTACCTCGGAAACAGTCCATGTCTAGTGTGCGAATTGCATTATGTCGGATTTATGTAAGGCTTGCAAACTTTTAAACTATAGGCAAGGATAGAGGCCGTGAATAACAATTGTGTTTTAATGTGTGCTGTCGTATGGCGCTGCCGATCACAGTGCCCACGTGCCATAACGCGTGGGTTTGCGGCCGCTCGCTTGTTGGGATTGCGGGTTCGAATCCTGCCGGGGGCACGGATGTCTCTTTCTTGTGTGTTGTCAGGTAGAGGTCTCCGCGACGGGCCGATTCCTCGTCCAGGGGAGTACTACCGAGTGTGGTGTGTCTGATTGTGATCGTGAAGCCCCGGTGATGCCCTGGCCCACTAGGGACTGTTGCGCTATTGGGAAAAAATCGTATAGCTTTATTGCGACATGTTTCGGCTTACATGTAAAAGGCCATCACCGGACAAATTAAAGACACCTAATAAAAATAATGTATACCATATTAAAACTTTTCTGTGTATATAGAAGAGATCTGGACTGTATAGTTTTGTAAATGTTAAATAAGACGAAATCATGTAACCATGACAAAAATTATGTCGTAACAAAGCTGCACGATAGTGTGCGTTAAAGCACACTTGTGGCTGGCGGCCCGTGTCTCTACATCTGGCGTATTTACGTCACATCGGGATGTCTCACTTCATTTTATCGGTACAGTGGCAACCACTGAACTTATCAGGATGGTAACACAGTCGGAACTGCAGGTACCGGCGTTAAAATACAGAAATTCTTCACTTTGCCAACATGATGTATTTACGGGGGGTTCCGTGATAAACCACGTTTCTTTTCACAACTAACGTTGTGTGAGGAAATCGCCCCGATCTTTTAAATCAAAACTTTTGAACGTTTCTCTATCGGCTGATGTAGGCGTGAAGTTCTGTGTACGCCGCGTTGTATTGTAAGTGTAAAGTTCTTTCATGCTCTCCCTGTATGTTTCTAATTTATCGTATCAGGCTGTAGCTTTAGACTTATACCTTACATCCTGTTTACACTTTCTGCTCAGGGCGTAATGTTATTAAAACTAGGTATTATTTTGTCTTCGGTGTTTTCGCTTTTTTAATTAAGTTCAGCGCTTCAGTTGATCAAAATTAAATTTGTAATGTGATAGACTTTGACTCGTGTTCGCTGATGGCAATGACTGTAGCTGCATAATGTTGTGATTTACTTGATGGTGTGTAATTGTAGTTGTAAAGGGTCATATCTTAGAAATGTTTCTGAAGAGTGTGCAGTGGCTGTATGTGGATAACTACTGGTGTAAACTGACTGGAATACTCGGCGGGTAACTGCTACTTTTCGCGGTTATTGGATTTACGATAAAATATCTGGGTGGCGTGGACAGAATGCAGGACAAAGTCATAACACAAAGACAGGTACTACACTTTTGAAATGCTGGAAAAGTTAAAAATTTTAGTAAACCGCTAACAAATCAAAATTGCATTCACGAGAATATTAATAGCAGGTGGAAGTTACCGATGCTTCTTATCATTCATATCATACTGTTTTATCTTCCAGTTTGCTATCCAAATATATTAATGTTGAAATTTACAGAACCATAATTTCGCCTGTTGCTTTATACGTATGTGAAACTTGGTCTCTCACATTGAGGGAGGAACATAGGCTGAGGATGTTCGAGAATAGGGTGCCGAGGAAGATATTTGGACCTAAGAGAGACGAGGTAGCAGGAGAGTGGAGAAGATGGCATAACGAGGAGCTGTGTGATCTGTACTGCTTACCAGATATCATTCAGGTGGTTGAACCAAGAAGAATGAGTTGAGCGGGGCATGTGGCACGTATGGCGAACAGGAGAGGTACATACAGGGTTTTGGTGGGGAACTTGAGGGAAAGAGACCACGTGGAAGACTTAGGCGTAGATGGGAGAGACATATTGAAATGCGTCTTCAAGAAGTGGGATGGGGAGGCATGGACTGGATTGATTTGGCTCTGGATAGGGACAGATGGCGGGCGCTTGTGCATGCTGTAATAAACTTTCGGGTTCCATAAAATGCGGGGAATTTCTTGACTATCTGCGGATCTGTTGGCTTCTCAGGAAGGACTCTGCCCCATGGAGTGAGTTTGTTACTTAGTTACGGCATGAAATCTGCTGAAATATCATTTTCATTGTAGGCGTAACATTTTCATGAACTGAAACAAACTTCGTAAAAATATGACCACTTGGAATGTTATGGAAACAACTCTGTGTACAGGCGACACAATGACAAAGCTCTCTCAAGTGAACAGTGACAGGCGTGTTCCAAATTTCCTCTGCTCTTTAAAACTTTTCTTCGTGAATGCAATTCTGATTTCATGCCCCAGGCGAAATATTTTAATGTAGCCAGCCCATTTCGTGCGACGCGGTTTAAATACCTCAGTGCGCGCATGGAAAGCGTTCGGTTTGTTGATTGCTGGCGCGCGCGTCACGGTGTTGAACCTTACGCAAGGTTGCGGTGCAAGTTACATTCTCCAGGTGATGTAGCAGTCCTTACCTGTATATATATTGTGGTGATTCATACCGCCGGGCGTTCGCGGCTGTTTTAATTGCGCTGGTGACGTCAGTCAGCCTTGCCCAGTGTGAGCTTAAAGCTTGCGCAACTGTTGGTGATGAACGTCATGTGGTTGCTGTATTTCAGACCGCGTTTGCGAGTCCCGTCCCCCCCCCCCCCCCCCGCTTCACACGAGTTTTCAGTGAATGGGGAAGCAGAGACCTCACTGCTCACCGCCCATGCTGGCCGGTATATTGAAACTGAAGTTACGCAATGCCTGCCCACGGAATTCTGCCGAAATCCTGAATGGTTGGTGACGATTGGCACTCTTTGAATCCCTTATTCCTTCCACTAACAAGAAGCAGCATCATGAGTCTTCCGTGCTGTATGTGTCCGTTTAAAAATTGTAAACCGCTTCAACGTATTTTCACAAAATTTGGGACGAAACTTTCGTTTTAGTATTTGAAGACATGAGATTCGTGCCCTTCAAATTCATGCAATCATTTACCACGTTTTGCGGTTCGATTGCAAATGCGGGCAGACGTTTTTGGTCTGGCATCGCGTTTAGTCCAGCTAAAGGGTTGGCAGCTGACCCCTATCCCGTGTCAGTGTTAATGCGTGGAGGTGTACCTGCTCTGTCACATACATCGTGACCTTTCGCTGCTTTGCTTTCACCCTTCCCTTCCAGAGAGTGATAGCGTGGCAGACGCACATTGTTGTGGGAGCGCCACTTGTTGTAGGGTTCTGAAATTCTGTATGGAGGAACTGCCCGTGACTAATAACAAAACATTTTGTTTAGAATTAGCGCTGTGTTTTCTAATTGTTTAAGTAAAATAAGCCACGAAATTGGCAACCTCTACCCTGCTTCTCATTAACACAACGAGCGCAAAGTTGAAACGACTTTTTCTCCAATGGCGCAACAGCCCCTAGTGGGCCAGGGCTGCCTCATTGTTGAGGCTGAAGGATCACACTAAGACACACCACACCCCGTAGGACTCCTCTGGACGAGGGATCGGCCCGACACAGGGACCTCTGCCTGACAACACACAATACTCGCAAGATACAGGCGTCAATGCCCCCGGCGGGATTCGAACCTCCAATCCCAGCAAGCGAGCGGCCGCAGACCCACGCCTCGGACTGCGCGGCCACCGGGATCGGCCGAAACGAATTAGAAGAGCGAAATCTTCGACGCCAGCGTGTACGTGGCGGTTGTGGGAGGGGATGAGATTAAGAAGCAGACGTTCAGGGGGCTGGCTGAAAGTATAAATGTGCGGTGGTTAAACCTTTTGCAGCAGGAAGTTCAACAGAGGAATACTTTACTTTCATTTCGTAACTAACTTATTAATTATCGTGGGGTAAACGATTACATTATTTGATGTGGAATATGAACTGGGCATGATGGGAAACCCCCCCCCGCCCCCGCCCCAAATGAGTGTTTGTACCAATAGCTGTAACCGCAGTCACGTGGCATTGTTCATTTAGTGCATTTAGCTGGTATATGTGTCGTACGATGTGCACAGCAAACGGCATTACCGGATTCATGTTTGTCGTGGAGGCAGCTCGCTTTTTGTGATGTGAGTTCATGAGTTATATATACATACGAGTATTATTTGGCTGAATTCTATGTGTCGAATGGTTGAAATGCTAGCTGTTTCGTTTACCCCCCAAGTATGCCATGGGCCGGGATAGCGTAGTCGGTATAGCGACTCGCTACGGGCTGGACGGTCCGGGGATCGAATCCCGGTGGGGGCGAGATTTTCCGCAGCCGTCCAGACCGGCCCTGCGGCCCACCTAGCCTCCTGTACAAAGGTTACCGGGTCTATTTCCCGGGCGTAAAGAGGCCGGGGCGTGGGGCTAGCCACCCCATCCCCTCCTCGTGCCGAGGCTCACGAACGAGTAGAGCTATACGTCTACTGCCCCTCTTGGGCCCTCAGGGCCTGTTATAGGGTGAAACAAGTATGCATGTCAGTTTTGCGATAAGGTATAGACTTTATATGCCGATCCAAGCGGCGGCGCTGTCTAAGGCATGGGTCTGGGGCCGTTCGCGTGCTGGGATTCTGCGTTCGAATTCCGCCAGAGGCATAGATATCTGTCCCTTGTGAGTGCTATGTGTTGTCAGGTACAGGTCTGTGCGTCGGGCTGATCACTCGTCCAGAGGAGTTCTACCGAGTGTGTGTGTGTCTGGGTGTGTTCATGAAGCCTCGAGAGAGAGGAGGAGACTCTGGCCCACTCAGGGCTGTCGCGCCATGGGAAAAATATAATTTGTATTTTGCCCTCAGAACTTTATATTTTGTGCTGCAGACCGGCGGCCGGGATAGCTTTGCCCCGAGGTTCGAACCCCAGTGGTGGCGGTATTTTCTGTACCCATCCAGACCGGCCCTTCCAGCAGTCGGCCTGTTTGCTGACGGACTTGCTGACGTGCCAGACGCTGTGTATCCTTACACATCTCTCAGGTTCTCACTTTGTACGTTCTTTTTCCAAGAGCGACACAGCCAGCGCTGTTTTCATGTGTGAGGTAGTTTCTGGGGTATGATTTGCGTATTTAATTCTACAGGGTGTTTGTTCTCACGAATTTGCCGATCCAAATAATGACAGCGTCCGTTACTCTGATCCTATCATTGTGTAAAAACAATTTGGCAGCGACGTCAACGCATTAAATTATATTTTAAGCATTTTAGTTATATTATGTTTACGGAATGTATTCCAGCAATTCCAGCTGTGTTCTCAGCTTGTTGAATTTAGCTGTAGAGACGGTATTTTCTTGAAATTCTGGCGTCTACATCTCCAAGTCATCGAAAGCTGCTTGATTTTGTAGGGTTTTTTTTATAAATGGGAATCTCTGGTCCAGATTTCGTAACTTATTTAAATTTGTCTTGAAATTTTTTGCTGCAGGACTATATATTCAAACTGTCGAACTCTGGATTTTCCCGAACATCTGCTTTGTCAGATTTATGCCTATCCTAGTGTTATTTCATTTCAGAACAATATTTAGGTGTCCGTCAGTTATGTGAAGTGTCCTGCCACGTACGTGTAAAATATTCGTCTTACTCTTCATAGTCATACCACGCCACAAGATTTTTGTGTTGATTAATAATTAACACATAACCAACATACGCACTTAATAAAGTACATTCAGAAGCAAGTATAAAACTCTTAAATTTGCAACATTGTAAATTTATGGTTATTAACGTTATATATTTCTGAATTTTAATATTTTAATCATTTTAATAAGGGGGACACAATACTTACACTCCTTTGTTCTGAATAACTCGCTGATGATGGGACCCCGGTGCCGAAACATGTAGCAGTTTTATACTTGCTTCTGAATGTATTTTGTTGAGTTCATAAGTTTATGTATTAATTACAAGAATATGCACGGTGTGAATAACGTAAAATGTATGTATTGAGTGCATTACAGTGGGCAGTGATTACAGCAAAAAATATTGAGGCTGTCAACAATTTCTGCTCGTATAATGGGCGGGGGGGGGGGGGGGAGGGTGTAGTTCTACTTCTAGACTCCCATAAAATTCCATATCACAGGCAAACATTGAACAGAAGGAAGTACGTGACATGTCCCTAAGCCACCTGATATTGTTATGCGTCAGCAGTCCTTAGCACTGTAAGTTGAGTTCGTCCAGAAGCATCTTGAACTGCCATTTCCTGGGTACGGTGGATGTCACAGTGCCTGTTACTGACCTAATCTATTGCTGCGCTGTTACTAGAGCTGGCTTTTGCTCAGAGTGCCTGCTGATGTGGGAGCGATGGAAGGCTCAGCTGTGTGACGCGATAGCGTTTGACAGTAAACCAACAAGCCCTGCGTTTGATCCAACCCGACTTGTCGCAGACAGCCAGAGCTCTGGAGTCGGAGTCGTGCAGTTGTAGTTGGAGTCGGAAGGAATTTTAGGTGGAGTCGGAATCGATAAAAATGTACCAACTCCGACTCTGGCCTCAGTCTAAAATCCTAACTAGATACTCCAAATCCAGAGCCCAAGAGACCAAGAAACGTTCCACCCCCCACCCCACCCCCGCCCCCGAATTGTGTCACCAGAAGGATATCTCGCCATAACAGCAGTTCGTGTCTCTGACAAAAAAAAAAACACTCAGGCTGAAACAAGCCAGGCCACGTACGTATACACGTCACATCGAGGCGCGCTCGCGTAATTGTTGCCGTGGAACAGCAATAAGAATTACACATTCTGAGTGTGTGTCTGTAGCCTTAATTATCCGCCATGCAAAGCGCATGCGCAATATTGTCATCTGTGCTGTGTCCGGCAGTACCATATTTTTCCACACTATCTCATAAACAGTACGACTTTAGGGGAAAAGCTACTGAATATGAAATATGTGCTTTGATTTCTGTACAACGTTTGTGTGAAACATTTCTCACTCGAAGAAGTATTGAGCGAGATAGTATCATAAATATACACATGTCTTCATCTAAAGTACCCGTTATTTTTGTCAGATACTTATGCGATTTGAATTTTCGCGACAGATTTTCGGAAAAATACTCAAATACCAAATTTTATCGACATGCGTCTAGTAGGAGCAGAGTTGCTTCATACGGACGGACAGACATGACGAAGCTGATAGTCGATTTTCGCAATTTTGCGAACGCGTCTAAAAACGCCGGCGTCTCTTTAAAATTGGAAGTTGGCGTTAGATATCACTGACCTAGTCTGTTACGCTCTTCCTTTGCCGTAGTTAGTTGTTATCCGTTTGACAGTCTTGCTTTTGTTACCCAAGCCGTAAAATAATAAGTCCGTACGTAACAACAAAATTTCTTTAATATACTCCGCTCCTGGGATCGGTTACACGGAATGTCAAACGATATTAGCAGTGCGCAATATAGTTTCATGTCAGTTGCGTTAACGGGTTCTTGTGATGCCTTTCGAAGTGCTGTGCAACAGTAGGAATTATGTGGAGACACCGAGCTGCGAGCAAAGGAAGCACAACGCCTTTCCATTTCAGTCACTCACGCGATACGTCAGTGACTGCAGTTCCTGAAAATCTCAGGCTTTTCCCACTGGGCCGTAGCTGAATATTTTATAATGTCATTAAGGATAGTATTTTAATCACAGACCATCCATAATACGCTGTAAGTGTTGCTAGCGTTTTCGCCGGCTCAGAATACAGAATAGTGCATGCTCACAACGCCTACGCACATGTATCAACACAACGCTGTACCACAAGTGTGCCTGGTAATGATGTGTGAGTATTTGGTTTCATGTACATACATGGCCTTCAGCGCGTTTGATTTGATTTATTTGTTGTAACAAAGTAAACATCTGGAATGAAAGGTGAACTTGTGAATGAGGGGCACAGACAATGGTTAAATGGTCACATATGAGTGATAACATGTTAAGATAGCTGCAGATTGTACAAATTCAGCATACATATGTAATAAGTTCACAAAAAATTTAAAAAAATAGAACTTTTCGGGCCCTCCCTTTTAAGAAATTTCCCGTTTAAGAAGTCAGATTTTCTTGGAATTTTCAAAAACGTCGTAAAAGGGTTTTACTGTACTTTGGAATTTTCAGTTTTTGTTCTGATGATTCGTTGTAATGGGAATGACTGTTTTCGTAGTACGAATTTTTTTATGAAACCAACTACTACACAGTTTTACTTTGTATAATCTCCGACATGTTTCGGCCGTAATTATTTATCCATCTTCAGGGAGAGTGTTTTTTTCTTAGCAAAGCAGCATGTGGTACATTAATACTTATTAATATCTACGTATAACAATCATTGTCGCATGTTAAAAGCTTATCGTTTAAAACTACTCTTGGTGTTAGATAAAAAGTGGTTAAAGTCTATTAAAATCAACAATAAAAACTGCACGGAAGATGTACAGCATTAAATAGACTGTTTTCGTTGTTCAAGATTTGTTTGTTTTTGGCAAAATTCAGCGTCAAGAATTAAATGTACTTACAGTTTTATATGCCTGTGACTGTTGCCAGCCGAAATCATTGACCGTGCGAAACTTGGCACCGATGCGTATGGTTTGCCATCCCTGTGGTAGAGTATAAATTGGTAAATTTTCGCCCTACGCGAAACAGACGTATTGGATATGGACTGTCGGTAATGACGGCATAGTTCGTGATGAATCGACGAGTTATACTGTGAATGTCTGAATCCGTAGGAACTTTATATAACCACCATCATGTCGTTTTGTAGGGTGTTACAGTCGTCTGTACGCGAACCTTGTGCCTCACAGAATTAAATCTTCTCATGCACTAACAAGCAGTAAGCATGCACTTACTTTCCCAGGCTGTACCGAACGTACTTACTCATCGACAGGCGTTTTAAGTGAAGGGAAATTTCTATATTATTTTAAGTATACACTTTATTTTTGTTATATGTTTGATATAGGGAAGCGTATTTAAACCAAATCATTCGATTCGTAGTCCTTACCTCTTCTACCTACTCACAGTAGGTGCCGAGGTTGTTTATTTTTACTTGATCACACTCAGACACACACCACAGTCGGTAGGACTCCTCTGGACGAGGGATCGGCCTGTCGCAGAGACCTCTACCTGACAACAGAAACACTCAGAAGAGACAAACATCCATGCTTCCGGTGGGATTCGAACCCACGATCCCAGCAAGCGCTTGGCCGCAGACCTACTAAACCAAATTATGCGCATCCCAATTCAGATATTTAAATTAAGTACATTTTGTATCATATATTGTGTAATTTACATCCTCAAGGTATCACTTAATTAATGTATTGCATCTGTTTTCTGTTCCATAATTCATGTTACTACTTCGTTGTATCGAGTGACCTGCCTCTCATTCTGCAACGTGCCGCGCAGACGGGGCAGTGATAGAGTGAAGGAAGAGGTTGTCTATTGATTGATGACTTGGGCGAGGCAGTCATTAGCTCCTTTCTCTGTGGATATTTTAAAGCGTTAAGAATATTTTGTCTGTTGGAAGCACAGTAGATATCGTGCTGCAGCATTTTAAGCCAGGAAGCTTTTTGATGGATGGGTGGCGCATTACCGAAACGTCTCATCCAGTTGCAGAGTTGTGTCAGTATCAACCTTTTAAAGCCAAGCGGTAACTTTAACATAGGACCAGGTTTAACATTAAAAAAATTCTACGTGGTGCCCACATTGCGTTTATGTGTTCTGTACGGATCTCAGAACAAACAGCAACGTTTGCCTTATAAAACATTAAGAGACTGGTTTTTATAACCGAAGTGGGTAAAACAGATGCGCTTCGTCTTTAAAGGGTTAATGAGTAAATTTAATGTGTATCTAAAGATAAGTGGCCGATCCCCGCGACCACGCGGTGTAAGGCGTACGTCTGCGGTCGTTCGATTGCTGAGATTACGGGTTCAAATCCCGTCGGAGGCATAGATGTCTGTCTCTTGTGAGTGTTGTATGTTGTCAGGTAGACGTCTCTGCGCCGGGCTGATCACTCGTACAGAGGAGTCCTACCGAATGTGGTGTGTCTGAGTGTGATCGTGAATCCTCGACAATGAGGAAAGACCAGGGGCTGTTATGCCATGAAAGAAAATCTAAACACGAATGGGATCGTGGACCAGCACTGTGCTTACGGACGTTCGGCGTATTGCTTGGCACATGCACCTATATTTTTCGTGATGCCCTCTGAAGGCATTTGACCGGCGAACACGGGGAGTCGTAAGATATGCAGTTCACATGGTGGACATTAGAAGTACGTTCTTAAAAACTGTGGTAGTCGGAAATATTAAACAAATATTCGGTATTAGCCAACGGCCGTGCAAGGTTGACAACGCCGTTTGCCAATCGGTTACCGAAGTTTAAGCAACCTTGAACTTGGTCAGTATTTGGATGGGTGATCGCCGGGTAATGCCACGTGCTGTTGATACCGCCGGCTTAGTGACTCGCTGCCGGCTTCTAGCCGGCTCGGGCCAGCCAATTGAAAGCAGTTGACTCTGCTAATGTTTATGCAGAAAGGGTCGCACGAAAGATCGGATATGCACGGTCGAGGTGCCAGGTTCGCCGCGGTGCCCACCTATGATGTTTAAACATCTTAAAGACTCGGTACGTTGTAACACCCGCGATCTCCGTATAAAAATTTGATACTATACCGCCTTGAACCCTTGTACTGTAGTATCACTGTATATATTTTTTTCCAATGGCACAACAGCCCCTAGTGGGCCAGGGCCTCCCCATTATCGAGGCTTCACGATCACTCACTCACTCACTCTCACACACACACACACACACTCTCTCTCTCTCTCTCTCTCTCTCTCTCTCTCTCTCTCTCTCTCTCGGTAGGACTCCTCTGGACGAGTAACCAGCCGGACTTAGAATAGTAGTAGTTAACGATAGTTGTCAGTCAAAGTATTGACCTTGAATTTAAGAAACGGGAACTTCTGGAACATCCAGCCTATGCGTTGGGTCGCTGAAGGTGCTCTTGGGAGGTCGCCGATTCCACCGGTATTGAGGAAGTGGAATGGATTGTTCGTGAGTGGTTGCGAACGCTAGAGTCCGATTTTTGCCACGGAACTCGTGCCAGGATGGTGTCGCGTGCATCACCGTCTCGGGAAGTATTGTGAAAAGTAATAATACTTAAATTACCTGCATTTATAAGTTTCTAATGGCTTCGAATTTAATTCTTGTGACACAGGATCTTCGTGACGGTACATCTTTCGTAGTACTATATGCAGTAGAGAGTAGGCTGTATGAGGTTTGCTGTTTGCTGCCTGCAGTTGTCGCGCAGCAGTGAACTGTGAACGTTTGTTCCTTGTCTGGGCGTTCTTAGCACGTCTAGTTAAAATGTCACCTTATTCAGACTGACTCTTTTATTTCAAAACCAGAGAATGCGAAGTTTGAAGCCAATTATTATTCAACCTACCAACTTCAATGTAACCTTTAGGACTTCCCTTTCAGATGCCACGTCTCGGAGAGACCGTGACGAAGTAGGCGTTTTATTGAACACAAGTAGAACTGTGGTGCGTTTTCCTCGAGATTTGGTCTTTCCTTGTTAGTATCACGGGGCACGCGATGGCGCTGTTGGTTGAGGCACTGCGCCACAAGCCGGAAGGTCGCGGGTTCCGTTGCCGATGGTGTCATTGGAATTTTTCATCGACATTGTCTAATCTTTCCGACCTGAATACCAGGAATATTTCCTGGGGGTAAAGCGGCCGGTGCGTAGGGCTGACAACCTTAGCACCTTAATATGCCGATTGGCTTGAAATCTGGGAAATAAATTTAAGATTCTTAATTGGATCGGAACTGAAATTTCTGATACCTGGGAAATGAGAATGTTTGAACGCTGGAGGGTGTAGAAAACTGCATGATGAGGTCCGTGATTCTTTATCAAGTACGAGAATGCTGAAATAAAGGCGGATACATGAACGAGACATGTAGCATACGTGTGAGAGACGTGAATTGTCAAGTGGGAAAGCTTGGTGCCTGGGTGTAACTGGGGGGGGTGCAGGGCGGTTGCAAATGCCCTCTAGTATTTTTTGTACTTAAGAATAGGCCAATCTTCACAGTCTGTATTTTTTACTATGCCAACCACTGCATATCATCTTTTGTTTATATGTTACTCCTACATGTTTCGGCTGTTACTTCCAGCCATCCGCAGGGAGCTTTCTTTTTCTTTGGGTGCTGTGTTGAAGAGGGGTAAATAAAGTACTTTATAAATGAATATTTGGGTAGTGTAAAGACAAAAAACCTACGTTTTATGGGACTCGGAATAGAAGGATCCTAGTACCCATGGTCGATTTGCCCCCCCACCCCCACCCCCCGCCGTTTTTATTAGACATGTTACGTTTCCTTCGCCTCGCAGGCAAACGTCGCGTCTAACGGAGATGTTGCACGTCGATGTTAAGCGAGCCGACGGCGGAAATAGGTTTCAATATTGTTAGATAGAGTAATGTCCCACTGTAAAAATAAGTTCATTACCAACAGAGTGCATTAGTTTTTGAATGTAAAAGCACTCATGCATGTTTCGGCTACTGCCGTTGGCCATCATCAGGGAGTAGCAATACTTGAGAACGTATACAGCGTTATTATACGACGTGTATATACGCTGTATACGTATTGATACTCTTTGGTCATGGTTAAACATGGAGTGCTTTTATATTAAGAATTTAGTGCAGTTGGTTGGTTATGAACTTGTATGCAGGGTCGCCGAGAGCGGGTTCGGGCCCCGGTGAAAAATATTTTTTCCGGCCCCGTAGTAAGGGCGGACCGGCTAAAAGTCTTTACACTAAATGGAAAAGGCCGTCAGGTATAGAGGGACTTGGACTTCGTCTGAAAGGATTAATGTGTACAATCGACAGATAATGGTACTACCAAGAAAGACAAAAATATTTGCAGCATATTCGGGGCCCGGGGCGCTCTTCCAGATTGCCTGGCCGCGATAATTGGTACCAGATTCCTCCCCGTCTCATAGGCACCGTTTGTATGTATGAGTTGCACGGCAGATGCGCAATATTAAGATTTTAAAAATGTCCCAATATATTTCTCAAAATTCTAATGTTATTTAGTCTTATTAATGAGCACAAATGGTCTCTGAACGAGGTTAGAGGGCTCTTGTCTTCTGTCTGCGATCTGTTCTTGTGCTTTTCCGAGTCCCCATTTCGTGTGCAAAGATGCAGGCGGGGTTTGCTATAGTTATGAAACTGTGCCTGGGAGTCGTTTGCCTCATGTCTTCTAATCCATGAATTTACGTTAGTAACGTTAGTGCGGGCCGATTCCAGTGGCCGCGCGGTCTAAGGCGTAGGTCTGCGGCCGAGCGCTTGCTGGGATCGTGGGTTCGAATCCCACCGGGGGCATGGATGTTTGTCTCTTGTGAGTGTTAGTGTTGTCAGGTAGAGGTCTCTGCGACGGGCCGATCCCTCGTCCAGAGGAGTCCTACCGAATGTGGCGTGTGCTTGAGTGTGATTAAGTGAAAAATCAAAAACCCTCTACACCTACGAAACGAAACATTAGTACGGCGAGCTTTACAAAGTAAAATATAAACGCGTGTTATGTGGTGTTCGTGTATACGTACTTCGTTTCTGTCTGTAGCCCATGACTAACGCCTAAACCATTGGAAAGCTTTTTATTTTAAATCGGTTACGGCAAATTTTGTACATCATCATCGTAGGTGTGGCTTCAAATCAATGGCGGGGCGGGAGGGGGGGGTGCTGCTGTTATATACCGGTTCATTTGTTCTCCAGTCGGTCCGGCACTGCAGCACTGCGGCTCCTTGACCCACATTATTCACATCCCGCTAGTATTGCGCAGTTGAGCGACGGCAGCCCACACGGACACTAAACAGCTGCGCTGCGACCTTGTGAACCGCCATCTGACAGTTCTGTTGGCTGCCACTGCCTTTTGTTTGGTAGGTCCAGGTTTATCTCGGTCCAGAGGCCGTATGGACCCCGTCACTCTGAGCGTAGTCGGTGAAGCGACTACGCTACCGGCTGGACGGTCTGGGGATCGAATCCCAGTAGGACGAGATTTTCCGCACCCGCGCAGACCGGCCTTGGGGCCCACCCAACCTCTTGTACAATGTGCTCCGGGCGATTTTCCCGGGCGTAAAGCGGCCGAGGTGTGGCGTTGACCACCACACCCTTCCAGCGCCGAGGTGAAAGAAAGAGTAGCGCTCTACTTCTCTCGCTCTGAGCCTTCATGGCATATTCTAAGGTCAGCTTTACCTTTACCTTTACCCTTCGAACAAATAACATGGGATAGCGGATGAGGTCATATGTCCTAGTGTCGATAAATATGAATAATTCTGTCTTCTGGAATGTGACACCGTGTTGTTCGGTAGTCGTTTTAGAGGAGCCTGCTGTATTCACATTGCATGTGCCTACCCTGCCAGTGGCCATGCTGCTGAGATATATAAATAATATAGATGGCGCTGTGAACAGTGTAACGTACATCGGTCTTCATGTAAAATCATACCCTTATTTTTGTCTGATTTTAACCAAATTTGGATTTTTTGACACTTCCATAAAAGCCCCCAATAAGAGATGTCACGAAAAGCTGTTGAGTGGGAACCGAGCGGACAGACTTATGGACGAGCATAACGAAACGGCGCGTTTCGCGGGTACGCGTATGGCCCCAAAAATTAGACATTTGAGTATATAGTCGAAATCTATTATAACGTCATGAAAGGGGCGTGATATTTTGTGTCGTTATAACCGCATGGTATGCTCATGTTGTTATGGTTAATAGTGACGAATTAATTGGTGCCGCAGAATATCTGACTCTATAGGCGAGGTGTCGTTATAACCGGGTTCTACTATAATTTTGTCCTGTATGAACAAAATTGCCAGTTACAAGACGAACCACGCGAAGACCGCATGTTCCTCCCAGACTTCGGTAACTCTACCATACGACACGGCGTCAATTACCCAAACAAATTTTCTACGGGGTAGTACTTGAAATCAGGTTTTCAACGCCTCCTTGTGTTCTGTCATTCAACGCTACACGTCTGGTGTGCTCTGTTGATGTCTTTAAGTGAACAGTGTGCTAATTAATGGAATTAACGTATAAATCACAAGCATTGTTTGTTTGAGACATATCATTGTAAATACTCTGCATAAACTGATAAACGATTACGACGACGACTACGATGATGGTGATGATGATGATGATGATGATGATAATAATAATAATAATAATAATAGATGTGAAATTGAGCCTGTAACCTGCCATGAAGGCAGAGAGGGGGGTAGAGGTGTAGCCCTATGTCTTTGCTCTCGGCGGTAGGTGGGGGTGGCTTGTGAACGCCACGCACCGGCCGCTTTACCCCCGCGAGAGACCCTGTACCCATTTTATAGGAGGCTGGGTGGGCCCCAGAACCGGTCTGGACGGGTGCGGAACATCTTGCCTCCACCGGGATTCGATCCCCGGACCGTCCAGCCCCCAGCGATTCGCTGTACCGACTACTCTGCCCCAGCCCACGTAGTAGTAGTAGTAGTAGTAGTAGTAGTAGTAGTAGTAGTAGTAGTAAAATAATGACGCTCATGCTGTACAAACAACACCGAACTTCACGTGATGGAAAGAGCGAGGAACTGTCAGAAAGCTTTGTGGTAACCACAAGTAACAGGATTTGTTACGAAGTCGTGATTTTCCTTCGTAAGACTACGTTCGCAGCGGACACGTGTGCACAATTACAGAGGCACGTAGAGTATGTTCGTGCGACACACATGACGTTCGAAATAATTTCGATTATTGCTGTATTCTAATTTTATGCTTTATGCGACCGTGTAGCCTGGTGGTTAGGCATTATCGTTTCGGAGTAACGCACCTATCCTATTGCACTTCGTCTAATCGAAAATTGTGGCCGCTACTAAACTGTGTTGAGGAGCCCTGGGAGAGCAATTATCTCAGGTTGAGTGTCGGTGGATTTAATTGAAAGTGTCTCTCTGTCTGTCGTTCACGCTCTGCGTTTCGGAATTTAATAATGGTAGCGGAGTGTTTAGTGTAAGTACCCGCGTTAGTCCTTCTCAGGAGGAAGACTGAAGGATTTCCAATTTTGGTATTACATTGGTAGCTTTGAACCGTATACAGTTGTTTCTGCATGAGAGTACTCTTGTGACCTTGACGTCAGTATTTGGGCCTGCTGTTATAATCACTAGGTAACCATTTTAACTACATGTGAATTTAATGTAAGCTGGTGTATTCCAGTATAGCAGGACTGCATCCACACAGTGCCCATCATTTAGCATGACCACCTTCAGCACGAGTATCACAAATCTTACGGCCCTCCTACCTCAGTCACGTGATAACAGGCACTACGTAAGCAGACGAATACTGGCACATCCGCCGTTCTGACTGCAGAAACACACTGATCTACGCGCACACGACTTCGCGCACTCTCCCGACTTGTGACTTCTGTTTAGGCTTGCTAACTTTACCTGCGTCTGAAGCTGGAGACTTTGTGAAATTACTCCTGATATACGCATTTTAAGTGTATGCGTAATGTACCCTTCTGGCGCCTTGTCTCTGGTACTGCTTTCGAATTTTCAGAGTGTGCTAGCTAGCTTTTGTTATTCACCACTGTGTGGGGTAGAACTGATGATTTGAGTGTAATTTTCAGTTTTACCCAACAATTACATGGGGCCGAAATTACGTGGACTAGGCCTATACTTGAACAATTAAAATTACAGTGAACTCTTAAACTACGTCAGAATAACCCGATAGATCACAAATAAAATGTACTGTCAGTACCACATATTGCGGCCAACTGGGCCATACTCAGATGTTCTGGACACAAGCAGAATTGCCCGTGCCTTCGAAACGGATATGGCTGCCTGCGTTGTGCATATATCCACCTACCTACCCAACCAACCAACCAACCAACCAACCAACCAACCAACTGCATGGAGAGAAGTCACGAAGAACTTATCAGTTGCTCGACTAGTCACGAAAGGCCCCTCAGTTAACACACCCGCATTTCATCACCGTGTTTATAACGGCACGCCACTGCTCCCTATCCTGAGCCAGATTAATCCAATCTATAACCGCTTCCTTGTTCTTCAAGACACGGTTTGATATCACCCATTCTGCCTACGTCGTCCAAGCGGTTTCTTTTCTTCATGTCTTTAACTGCAAACCTTCTTGTGCAGTGCCGAGACAGCTCAGTCGGAATAGCGACTTGCTACGGGCTGGTCGATCGCGGGACCGAATCCCGGTGGTTGCGAGGGTTTCCGTCCAGTCCAGACCGGCCCTGGGGCCCACCCAGGCTCCTCTAGGATGTGTACCGGCTCTCTTTCTCGGAAGTAAAACGGCCGAGGCGTGGCGTGACCACCAACCCCATCTACCGCCGAGGTTAAAGAAAGAGTAGAGGGATAGCTCTAATGCCCTTCAGGACTTTCGTGGCCTGTTCTAGGGTGAACTTTACCTTCCACCTTGTTCTGTCATATAGGCTTACTCAGAGCGCTATATGCAGAAACCAGCTGATGCTCTTGATACGTTGAACTCAATAGTATCTGGTACGGGGAATCAATCACCAGGCCTCTTAATGTGGGGTCTGCTGTATTCCCCGTTTACTCCTGCCTTTTAGACCCAAATATATTTTTAAGCGCCCCATTCTTGAACACCCGTAGCGTACTTTCCATAATGTGAGATATATATGTTTCACACCCATGTAAAACAGCAGTCAGAATCACAGTTCTGTACATTTTAATCTTTACATTTTGTAGACAGCAAACTGGAAGGCGATCCCGTACGGAGTGGCAGGCGTAGTGGCTAATGCTACGGAACACCACTCAAAGAAACATTTTAAAGTTCATTCTTGTGGCTGTTATGATTGAGAAGTAAGATGCGAATCGCATCGAAAAATTGGGCCGCACGTCGCCCTAACAGCCAGTGGCTACCGTTCGTACGGGCAAAAGGACGCAGCAAGTTTCATATCGTTGGGTGTTACACCTGAGCACTGCAGTAGCGCTGTGGATTGGCAATGATTGTGTAAGAGTCCAAGGTAATGAGAATCTCAAGGCAACCATCCCCAGTACAGAGTGTGACAGATCAAAAACAGCTTGAGAATGCGGAATATTTCAACTATTTGTGTGGCATGATTACAAATGATGCAAGATGTACACGTGAGATTAAACCCAGGACTGCCCTGGCTAAAGCAGCGTTCAATAAGACGAAGAATCTTTTCACCAGCAAATTGGACTTTAATTTAAGGAAGAAACTAGTAATGTGCTACATTTGGAGCACAGCTTTGTATGGTGCTGAAACTTGGACACTTCGAAAAGTAGATCAGAAATACCTGGAAAGTTTTGAAATATCGTGCTGGAGAAGGATGGAGAAGATCAGTTGGACCGATCATGTGAGAGATATGAAGAAGTATTACATGGAGTCAAGGAGGAGGGGAATGTTCTGCATGCAATAAGAAGAAGGAAGGCTAACAGGATTTGGCACATCTTGCACAGGAACAGCCTTCTAAAACCCGTTATTGAAGGTAAGATAGAGGGGGCGAGAAGACGATGAGGAAGACCTAAGCAGCCACTGGATGACCTTAATGAAAAGAGAAGATACTAGAACTTGAAAGAGAAAGTACTAGACTGCAGTCTGTGGAGAGGCTATGGACCTGTCGTAAGACTTCGTATTGAGTGAGTGAACGAACAAACGAACGAACGAACGAACGAACGAACGAACTACCTATTGTTGGTACTTGGGGCGAGCAATCACATGGGCAACACCTAGCAAATTATACGTAAATTAAGGCACTTTTATTGAAGTTTTCTTTATTTGGCTGCATAACTTGACAAGTTGCTGAGCGCAGGATTTTGTTTTGTTTAAAATATTCATGCTGTTGCCCGGGGGTGGCCACACGTCTCGCTCCCCGCCCCTCCCATAACCGCCGCCATGCTTACATCATTGCGTATTGGGCGCGCGGCAGGAGACGGAATCTGACAGGGGTGTTATTCTTTCAGAAGTTTACCAGAAGTGCGAGTGGGCAGTGCGCGAGGTCGTTCAGGGGCGTAATGATTTCCGTTTCCCAGTAACAAATCCGTGGTCTCACTACCCCATCTTACATTCTGTGTAAGTAGTTTATACGTCGGTTTCAATCAGGCCGGTGGCCAGACCAGGAACACAGTGTGTGTAGCTGCTCCCAGTGCGTGCGCGTATATGCACATGCGTTTGCTTAGTATATAATGTTGTGTTATATATATTACATATATATGCTGTATAGCTTCGTGGAGCAGAGTATTTCCTGCGAAGCTAATAGTTCCTTAGCCAGTCAAGAAATTCCCCGCATTTTATGGAACTCGAATGTTCGTTACCGCATTCACAAGCGCCCGCCACATGTCCCTATCCTGAGCCAGAGAAATCCAGTCCATGCCTCTCCATCCCTCTTCTTGAAGATACATTTTAATATTATCCTCGCTTCTACGCCTAGGTCTTCCATGTGGTCCCTTTGCCTCAGGTCTCCCCACAAAAACCCTCAGTGCACAGCTCTGTGATACTTAATGTTTGCATAAGCGTAAAAAGCGCCTTTCTCAGGATCCCAAAATCAACACTTTAGTTACATTGCACTAAACATCTTGCATACCATACATTTTTGAAAATGAGTTGATTCCAGCCACGATGTTTCAACAGAGATAGAGTGCGATTAAGATGACATGGCACACGGCGACGCGTGGGAGGGGAAATGAAGGGGCAACAGGAGAATGGAGTGGGCATCCAGCATACCTCGCAAGACCGCGGAGCATAGCCTCTCCAGCACAGTACAAATGCTGCCAGCTGACCCGCACACCTCGGCTGCCAGTAGTCGACTGAACTGTCGCCCCCGCCTAGTCACATGGACGCCGCCGTTTCGCCGAAGACGAAATCTGATTTCAGCGCGTGTGCCATCCAATCCTAACTGCACCCTAACACGTGGATGCGGTAGGGTTTCGCACTTTTTTTTTTTTTAGCGGGCTGATCAGCATGCTTGTCTTTGCTATTTTGCGAATTGCTAGTGGGTGCATCCACATGTACCCACCGGCTGCTGGCGTGGTCTGAGCACATCGCTAATGTCTGCAGGCTGCACCAAACATGCCCGTTTTGCTGACGATACGTTTGTTCAGATGTTGCATGTTAGAGCATCCCGCTGGAGTGTGTGCGTGGCCTTGTTTGTACAGGAAACGTGACGCAACGCAACATATATATTCCGGGAATGAACCGACTAGTTATATTTTATCTGGCAGTTTTCTGAAAGATGTGGTTGTATCAAGCTGCAAGGCGTTTCCCCATGTACTGTGATTTCTAGCTGTTACCTGAGCGTGCAGGCATGGTTACATATCGAGACGCATTTCCCGCAAGAAGTCCGTGTTACACGATTTGTATTGCTGTGACGTCTAGACTTGTTTGGCTGCATTAGCAGCGTGGATAACTCGTTCAGTTCAGCGGTTGGGCGTAACTGCTGGTCGACCGGGAAATTTGCAGTCGATTGGCGGCAGGGACAGACCGTCTGTTCCTGAAGGCAGTTAAACAGGCAACAAACACATACAAAATACCAGTACCACCTACCATCTACACACTAGTATCCACACCCAACGTTCCAAAACGAAGCAAAACAAACTCGGACAACCAACCTAACGTCAAACGAAACCTGCAAGACATTAATCCGTGAAGCCTGTGCAATTTTCTATCTGCTGCATCAAGATACGAGAGTACAATCCAGGAACATTTTTCAAGCATCATCTATCCCTTCTAATTTCTACGTTTATTCAGTTTTTTATTTTATTTTATACAATTTGATTGACAGAGTAGCGTGTATTTTAACAAATTTTGTAAAATTGAGATCTCTGTTCGAAACGTAATTACAATTGTATACATTAGCTTTTATGTATTTTATACCACCGGTCTGAAGATGACGATTTGAAGTCGAAACATGTTGCCACATTGCAGATACAACACATACTAGTCACCGCGCACTTTCCCATATAGAAATTACAGTACGGCTTTCTGGCTGTCTTTTTTTCTTGGACTCTTGACCCTTGCAGGTGGGACCGATAGGTTGTCCCAAAACGTCGGTAAACAATTGCCACACGACGCCGCGTAATATCCCAGAAGAGCGCAAATCTCATGTACTAGTTTTTTTGACGGCAGTTTGTTTTTCTTATTGGCAACGTAACACAACTGGATGACAAACGTAAAAAAAAAATCTAGTTAGATTTTGACCCACTCTGTGCGTGCGCGTGTGTGCACACACAGTATATATAACTATACTGTAGTGGCATTCTGAATTGTGGCTTCTCCTAGTTGCCCAACCCGCTAAAAGGGACGACTCCCTTGATACATAATAACAGTATGGATGTAATTAATTAATTAATTCATTCATTCATTCATTTATTACTTCTTTTTTGTAGTCCTTCCCTCGTCTACCTACTTGATCACAGTAGGTGTAGAGGGTTTTTGATTTTTCACTTGATCACACTCAGGCACACACCACATTCGGTAGGACTTCTCTGGACGACGGATCGGCCCGTCGCAGAGACCTCTACCTGACAACACAAACACTATAGAAGACAAAAATCCGTGCCCCCCATGGGATTCGAACCCACGGTCTCAACAAGCGCTCGGCCGCAGACCCACGCCTTAGACCGCGTGGCCACTGGGATCGGCAGTTAATTAATTTATGACCTTTATTTTGTTACAGTCTCACTGGACCATTGTTAGCGTCGTTTTACAAATTACTAAAATCCACATCCCACTCCTTATGCATGCTTGTAAACTGCTGGATGGCACGCTGAGAGCAGTGGCGTCACAACTGGTAAGCTGGCCTGCGCGGTCCCGGACATCCCTGTGATGAACGCGCTAATTGCCGGCGCCTGTTCAACTAATCAGCACTTTTCGTAGAAGCAACGTGTAACAGTACCATTAGCTTCGCTCGCAGCCCGCTTGTGGCGTTGCTGGGCACGGCCTCGCTCCGCGGTGATGGCTGGTCTGCTTGCATGAAAGTTGGCGGGGACTGTTGTGTAGAGGTTATTGTAGTGTGCTGTGTTTGCATTTCGTGCTAAACTGCTCAACAAGCAGTCTGGTGGTCTTTTAAGCTACTGGTGCCTTGACAGTAGCTAGGCTGTGTGGTGCATTAGTGTGAATTGTGGTGTAGTCGCCTTCGTTCCGTGCAGCGGATGAGAGTGCCGCGTCATATGAGACGTTACTACTGCGTCTTTAGCGTTCGGTTTGCCGTCTGTCTTGGCAGAAGTGAGTCTGTGAAGTGTGTCCGTGGCGAAGAAAATGTTTTGTGATTTGTGAGATACGAGGAATTGCATTATCATTTCCGACGCCTCATGCTGTAGTTCACTCGGTTAGTCTGTAGCCTTGATAACGAAGGGGATGGGTTCGATTTCCGGCAGACATTTGATTTATGTTTGCTCCACAGCATTCTGGCCGGTTCCAGGGCCGGCCCACCGACCAGTCGCGTTCATTCAGTACCCAGATTAAGACTGATTTAAGCGATACCTCCATTCCTCCGTACGTATCACATGCGTGGAGCTTTAAACACAGTGACTGTTTTACGTTGACCATAATTCGGGCGGAGAGATCTGTCGATATGAATTGCTCATTGTGCGTTAGTAACATTGGTAGACTACTGGTGTTTAGTAGGGTAATGAGTGTCGGGAGTATATTTATGGATACATTGATCGTCTGGTTTGAAATGTTACTGTGGTGTGGTAGGTACCCATAAGCCCGTCAGTTTGTCAAGTGGCAGTTCATGTTAGCTGCATGGGATCAATACCCTGTGGCTGCCATTTTAGTTCGAAAATTTATGTATGAAAAGTACCATGATGTGTACAGATTTATGACCAGATGGGCAGTCTTGCGTGATATGTTCACCATGTGGTGTCATTACCCAATGTCTTCTGATGGAAATTTTATTTGAAGTATTAGCTATGTGGGATGTACCCCTTTGTCCGCAATTTTGTCATCACATGGCAAATAATGCGGTATAAATAATCTCATTTCACCCATTTTGATCTGTTCGGGTGGGCAGATGTGGTTGAAATGTTCGCAATGTGGCATAGGAACTCTCATGCCCGGAAGTTCGTGAGTATCGTCAGATGAAAGTCCTGTTTGTGTGGTAGTAATGTGCAGTAGGTAGCCAAACGCCTGGCCATTTCTGCGTAGATGGCAGTGATATTCCGTGGCTGCCCCGTACCTTTTGATAATCTTCTGTAGTTATACATACCTCAACATTCTCTGATAGGCTGTATCAAATCACTGTACAGTTTTTCTCCTTCAGATAGCACTTGGCTTTGTAAGAACCGTTATTTCTTCTGCCTCAAATTCCTCCGATTTTGGTGTTTTGGACGTTTGATTTGTGACTTAAAGACCCACATCCATCCGCCGAAAACATGTAACGTTCTGTGGTCCAACAATTAAGGAGTGATAAATTGAAAGGAATGTGCAGTCGGTATGTTGAAAGCTGCTGTTTCATCGTTGCCCAGAAGGAATGATGAAACGGAATCTCTCAAGGTCACCAGGCTTGGCATCCTGATCGATGTTTCAACCCGGGACTTTACGTTACGAAACAAGAAGTGCAGTGCGACTTAGTGACAACGTGGACTGCTTACGGGTAACCACGAGAAGGAGGTCGATTTTTAGTCTCGTACGCAGAATTTCTAAGACTGAGTATTAGCTTTGTCATTCGTGTCTCCCTGTCCGTTCGCATGGAACAGTTCGGCTCCCACTGGACGGATTTTCATGAGATTTTGATATTTGAGTATTTTTCAAAGATCCGTCGAGAAAATTCAGATTTAGTTAAAAATCTTACAAGAATAACGGGTACTTGAAGACCTGTCCACATTTATAACATCAGGCTTGATTTTTCTTAGAATGAGAAATGTTGCAGGCAAAACTTGTAGAGGAAATCAAAACACTTTTCATATTACGTAACTTTTTTCACGAAAATCGTGCCGTTTGTGAGATAATTTGGAAAAATATGGTAGAGCCAGACTGGCGACACATGACAATATAATACTGCGCATGCGCCTTGCGTGCTTGGTAACTAGGGCACACTCTTAGAATATGCAATACTTATTCCTTTTCCACGGAACAGTACTTACGCAAACACGCCGTAACGGTACATTGTACGTACATTGCTTGTCTTACTGAATTTCGGTGAGACGGTCGTCGTCATAAGAAGGGTACCTTTGCTATCGGGAGGTTGATCCAGATATAAACACACCTTTCCTGCGTCACAAAAAGCACATTGAGTCGTGGTTACAAATCCTGATATGTGAAGGCTGTTTATGTAGGCTCTATGATATCTGTGTTCCAGAATCACACAAATCACATAAGTAAACTGTGCGTGCAGAGTGTAAAATGTTTGATGTAAAACGGACGGTGCATGCAGCAACCACTGCACTGAAGGCATGTTACCAAATTTGGAAGTGGAGTTTATATCAAGCTACAGCGCCTGTAGACATCGCGGTTTGAGTCTGCATGACATGCAACTCCTTCCAGATGAATGCCGGGGTACTTACCTTGTAGGTAAACAACGATTCCTTTCCAATCATATCCGCATTATCGTACATACGCCCATTGCTGTTAACCAAACAGTCGGAGCGCCGATCCCAGTCATCCCGCTGGCTAATGCGTGGGTCTGGCCGCTCGAGGGCTGGGATTTTGGGTTGTAATCCCGCTGGGGTTTGGGTGCTTGTCTCTTGTGAATGTTGTGTGCTGTCGGGTATAGGTCTGTGCGACTGGCCGATCCCTCATCCTGAGGAGTCCTCCGTAGTGTGTGTCTGTGTGTTATTCATTGTGATCAGGTGCAGCAGTAACCCTCTACACCTAAAGTGAATACGTAGATGAGGTCGGACTAAGAAGGAAAGAAAGATGAAACGGAAAACTGAACTTCGTAAAGAGTTTTCATTGAATCGCCGTTGTTTGGGAGTCGAATTGGGCATGTAATTGGTATATGTTGTCCAGTTTCCTCCTTTAAAGCCTTTGATGCCTGAAGACGTAAATAAAACTGTGTACCTTATGGACCGTTGAGGCAGCAAGTGATTCAAAAAATTACAAATAATCAAGTCTTACATGATCGTAAACACATTTGGTCTCCATAGTATAGGCCTGTATGTTAATGCTCTTGAGGGAGCTGGGCCGAGTAGCCTTTATTTTATTATACGAAGCACGTAGAAGCTTTCATTCACGGTTTCGTTCTTTCTTTTCTTTTTTTCTTTTCTTTCTTTCTTATTGTTGACCTTGTCTACTTATTGTAGGTGTAGAGGTTATTGTTGCACGTGATCACATTCAAGACCGGCATGATCGTTAGGGCTCTCCTGGACGAGGGATCGGTCCGTATCAGAGGCCTTTACTTACACAATACTCACGACAGACATGCATGCACCCGGCGGGATTCGAAACCCGCAATCTCAGCAGCCGGGACCCACGTCCCTAGGACGCGCGGCCACCGGGATCAGCGTAGGAACTCTGTGTGGGTAAACTTGAGTTTTTCATTGTCACAGCTGGTTGTGTGTGTGAATTTGCAGTGCGTTCGCAGGATCCCCGCGGAATGAATTTTGTCTCAATCCTCTTGCGTAGTTTGGGGATTTGCCTGCGCAGACAGCCCGAGTTCTGCCAATGAATTGCCCGCTTGTGTTCCAGTGCCCCGAGCTGTTGCTGTGTTTACACGACACACTAATTTGAGTTCCTTGTTTTATGGACGGCGGACATAAACTGTGCTTGCGAATGGAGCCATTAATGGAAGGTCGTAGGTGATTCTATAAAGGTTTATTCATTATACAGCATTTATATTGGACATTTCCCCCTTATCTGAGGTATAGTTCGTACACGTGACGTTTCGGGAGTTGGCTGTGTCGCCATGTATACGTGATTTTTGTCATATTAGTAGGAAAATAGATATTTTGCTGTCAGTTTGAGGTCAGTTTGCCGGATGTTCATTATATGACCATAAAAACAAGGGACAAAAGTAAAGGTAAGGTAAAACTATCCCTCCACAGGTCTGGACATTACCCTAGGTTTCCAGGGGTTTGAGGCTCCCAGATTTCCAGACAGTTTGCGCATGAAGGTGGTAAGGTTGTCAGCCCTACTCACCGGCCGCCTTTACTCCCAGGCGATATTCGTGGTACTCATTTCTGTTAGAAGCTGAGCCAGTACCAGGACCATAGTACGGCCGGAAGGATTAAGTCAATGAAAAACTTCACTGACCCCCTGGGGAAGCGAACCCGTGACTTTCCGTCTTGTGGCGCCGTGCCTAACCCCACTAAGCCACCGCGTGCCCCAAAGAAGAAATAAGGAAGGAACGAAATACATGTATTTTCAAGGATGTCGTGGATTATATATGTAGATGAACGCAGTATTTATTAAGAATGAATGATACACCCATTCCCAAATTAATGCGTGAATACATTCAGACTTAAGTCGACCGAGAGATAAAATGGAGAGGTAAAGAGCCATTAAGACGGAGAAAGCACGGAATGGCGTGTACCTAATTGCTGGTGCTGGTGTACCATTAACATTACAATATAAGTTTCGTAATGACAGGAGCAGGACCAGGCGCCGATACATTTTGTCTGAGAGTGTACTCAGGTACTGAGAGATGCACAGCATCAGCCTTAAATTTCGTGTCTTCTGTCTAACAGCATACAACCTTTCCGTTCCGCTCAAAACCAGTGGTTTCTGTATGCATTACTACCGCCTTTATGTGGCATTAAAAGCTTACATTTTGCACACAAAGTAATTTTCATAATCGCCACAGTGAAATTGTGGAAACCGACCTTTACCTTTATTTTTTCCTCTTGTAGTGATACGTTATTGTGTTTCAAAGATGGCATCAATGGCATAGAAGCAACACGGAACAAGTGCTTGTAAACACTATGCACATACACGATATCTGACGTACGCAGTCAGTACCTGAATTCTTAGGCCAGCGAGTGCGTGAAGGACGGGTTGAACTGCGGCGAGCGGACAACTTTTCCCAAGTGTGCATGTGTGTTTGGTAGTGCGGTGTTTATGTGGTTTGCTCAGCGTGTTTAAACTGAACGTGAAGAAGGCGCACCAATGTGGTTCACGTCAGAACCAAGCTTGCGTATGTCGAGTTTCAAATCGAAAATCAGGCGGCGGAAATATGCCTTGAGCCGTGGAGGTGCCAGCAGTGGTTCAGGGCCGCCGCCAGATGTTACTGGTGATAAAGTTGGAGGCTGCACTAAAGAGGCGGCTGCAGAATGGGAGTTCGTCAACTTTAATCCGGTGATCTACGGACGAGGTCGTTCGTTGGCTCAGCCTCCACCGCCACCACCTCTTCCTGTTGATAATGGGCGCGGTTTGGCGCCGCCACCGCCTGTACCACCTCGGGAATCGTATCCCGTGATGCCGCCCCCTCGACCACCGCCATTCATGCCATTCCCTCCAGCTACCACCGTGTCGACGCAGGATGTTACAGGTAGGGTGTGAACGCGGAATTAAGACTGATTGCGAGCGAAAACTATTGTTCATTCCGCTGTTGGTTGTACGTTTTATCAGTTTTCTTCCCGGACGCTAACGACTTGTGTCAAGTTTTTTTTACGAATGCTGCTGTTGACAGGTTAGCACTTCCAACTGGGGAAGTCCCGGGTTAAAATCTCGCCTCTGTGACGGGGTATTGTGAGCTTTGTCGCGAGTTTTCTCAGTCTTCGTCTGTAAGTTTCGGAATCCATCTCAAAACAGCTCACTGGCGCTTCATCCGACGTTCTTTACTATACATAGGCGTTGCTCGTCCTAGTATATTCTGAGGCTGTGACGTCGACTTTTTTATGTTATTCATACCGTGCATATTATTACAGTGAATACGTCAACCAACTTAACGCACTTATTCAAACACATTCAGAAATTATAATGTTGTAGGTACAGGTAGAAGTTCCCAGTTACACCTACAACATTGTAATTTTATGATTAACTCTGTATACTTTCGAATTTTAATATTTTAATCATTTGAATAAGGGGGACACAATACCCAGATTAGCTGTTGGCCTTACACTCCTTTGTTCTGAATAACTCCCTGATGATAGCACCCCGGTGCCCAAACATGTAGGAGTTTTATACTTGTATCTGAATGTGTTCTATTAAGTGCATAAGTTGGTTGATGATTCGACGTCGACGATGGAGAACAATGAAAGGAAAATAAATTTTGAAAGATGGGGACGAGTGCTTCTGTTGAATTTTTGAGTATCCTGTTTGACTAGAGGAACTACGAGAACGAGAAGTTTAGTATCTTAGGAGAGATCTGACTGCTCCCGTTGCCGAGATTTGGACCCGATGCCACTCTTATACGAAGAAACGATTGTTACAGCGCGATACAGGTTGCGCTTTTCATTTGATGTGAATCGTCAAATTCGCCATGTGTTTCCTTTAGCTCCCACCTCGCGGTAAACACGTTTGCCTCTGTTACTGAGAAAAATCGGTTAGTTTTAGAGAAATAAGCGATAGCAACATGAATTGTGTTGAAATTTCAACCGTGAAAGTCGGTCTCTGACTCAATAAAAATGTCTTAGTTCGACAATAAGGAATGTTCTGCGTAGGAAACTGTCCTTATTTTGACAGTAAGTGAAGTTCTGCGTAGGAAACTGGATCTGTATATAGACTGTACTGGGATAAGTGAAAGCTGCTTATAATGGAACAGAAAGGGACCGAGATTTTCTTCCATTGCAAGCAGGATATTTTTAATAAAGGTACTTGGAGTTTGGATTATCGAAACTGTAAAAGTTTTCTGCTAAGGACAGATTTGCTTTATGCTCAGGTTCCGTTTGCGACAGGTTTGACAATTAAACTGCGTAGAATGAGTGAGTGCTGCCTAGAGGCAGTACAGTACCGACTGAAGCATAGCTTCCACTGTCCTTTATTTGTGCCATGTTTTGCTGCTGTTTTTAATGGCTACCAGCTGCCGATTTCTAACGCAAGTGATGATTGAACACGCCAACTTATGTGCGGATTGTGTTTGCGAAAGTGCTGCAGGGACTTAGGGGTGGGAAGTACCGAGACGTGTCTCGCGGAAGTGCGTTACTGGTGCAGTGTTTGTATCTACATGTTTTCATCTTCACGGTAATTTCGCTGGAACTGGAGCTTTCGGTGGCAGTTTTCTTTAGAAGTTTTGTGTTTCCTCGATCAGTTTCTTCCTCATCAAGCATGAACAATTCAAGTTAAAAGAAAGCTGTTCATAAAAAGAAATTTTATTGCAGTAGTCCCTCGGTCATCCGGACTATGTGGGGGGAGGAATGATCCCGGTAATCCGGACCACCGAGGAGACCAAATTCCGTGATATAGGTAACATACAAAAAATAATCGCTCAGTGTTAAAGTAAAACTCTATAAAGCGGGAATACTGCACCTAACAGTATAATAATAATAATAATAATAATAATGATAATAATAGTGGTACATCTTGTCGATGTCATTTCACGATAATAGCGAAGTAAGAAAGAGAGCATCTGCACTCGAGAGTTCACGTCTTCACTGCTGAGGAGTTGAAGACTGGCTGGCCCTTCCCGCTTCACCCACGCCACCAGTCTGACAGTACGGATTGTCTCAGATTTCCCCCCGGTGATCCGGACCGTGACCGGATCAGCGGGAGGGAAAGAGAGGGCTATAGCTGGCCCAGAATTGTCGGAATTACGGAGGGAGTACTGCACTTGCCTCTGCGGAGCACGTGGCTCTGGCAAGGTATAGCCAGTGTCTGGTCCATGTGTACAGCATGTACTTTGGCGATCAACGGTCAAAGGCAGGAGATGCCAGCCCATTCTCGTTATTTAATAGCCACCTCTCGTTTGTGGGAAATTAAGTTCAGTTTTAGTTTACTGATCTTACAGTTCTATCCAAGGCATTTACTTTATGTCTCTTTCTTGTTTTCGTGGCTTGCAGTGGCTATTCTCTTTGCCCTAACATCGATGACTGCAGGTTATTGTCCCTGGGGGGTGAGGCATCGTGCACTATATGCGTGTGGTATATGTAGTGCTCTGTTTTTCAGTCCAGAAAGTGGAGGCAACAGGCGTCGTCGAAAAGTGGGTGCCTGTTCGGCAAACTGTACGGCGTCACCGTTATATTGTTCATTGGCTGCGTGGCCTATCAGTTTCACATCGGAAGTGACGTAGCACAGCTACTGAAGACGGGCTGTGTTTTCGAGTGAAGCATTGTTTTCCGTATTCACTTGCCTTTTATAAATATAGGGTGTTTCATGTCCTGCTGGACCGGTAAGCGCCATCCCTCCGCTCTAGTGAGCTTTTATTAGACCTTCGAAAGGTTATTTGTTACTGTGATCGTTTGTCTAGTTCTCGTCATCGACTATTAAACCTCCCCGACACGCGGCGTACGACGCGATGCTGGCGGAGCGCAGGACCGGCGGTTATCGGTCAAGCAGGAGTAAAACACCGTGTACTTGAGGTGGGTTTCTGAAGAAGTGCTGTAAAATTCGTTGAAATGTTCAGAATTCGATATCATGAAGTCTTGTGGCACCATACGAAGAGACTTCCTGTGGCCTGAGACGGTATTCGCCGGCTGCCAAAATTGGGAGGAATATTTGGGCGTGACGATGCCTATCGGTGCCAGGTAGCGTGAACAAGCTGCAGCAACCACCACCACCACCACCACCACCACCACCACCACCGCCGCCGCCGCCACCGCCGCCGCCGCCGTGCGTGATTTATGGCTTCCGCCGCGATGTAGATGAGATCCTCGCCGTTCTGGGATATTAGGCAGCGCCGTGTGGTTGTTGTGTACCGACGTTTCCGGGCAACCTATCGTCGAAACGTCGGTACAGAACTACCACTCAGCGCTGCGTAATATTCCAGAAGAGGGCAGATGTCAACAATAGCCACTACCAATTCTCAACATCACCACCATGACGACCACTACCACGCTTAGCTGGATCACTGGCTAGCGATGTGGGCCGTAATAATCGTAGTGACTGTGAAATACGGAGTGAGTACACGTAGCGGAACGGCTCTTGCACACCCACTCTGTTGTTGGCTCTGGATTTTCAGTTTCTGGAGGTTAGCGTTTGATGCCGCCCTGCAAATAGTCTACCTGTGAAACGGGAAGCGCGGGCATTCAATGCAGGTACAGACTTCGGCCGGAGTTAGGTAATAAATTGACTGCATAAAAACAGCGTATGTTGAATTATCTCGAAACGTGTGTTTGGTTTAAAGTGTTGTTGAACTTTTATCTGCAGGCTTGCTCTGGAACAGTTCTTTGCTTGGGTAAATATGTACGGAGTTCACCGGTCGAGGTGAGTGCGCAAGTGCGTGCAGATCCTTATGCTATGTTTCTTGCTTTAGTCCTGCTTTGACAAAAATTGGCGTATGCCTGCTGCAAGTTTTGCTAAACCCCACCATTATAAAATTAATGGAAATTTGGCCAACGCTTCTCGGACGGACGGACAGATACGTGGCAGAGGTAATAGGCACATTGTACTATCTTTTCTTGCTCACGCGTGGAAGTGTGTTGAAGAACAAGCGGCGGCAATTAGCACAAGATGACTGTCGTCTAGTGTGTGGCGATGTGTAGTCTTGGTAAGTAGGTACTGACGTTTCGGAAGGAAGGTGCTGCTTCTTTCGTCAGGATGGAAGACTACTGCCAGAAAATTGACGCACCACGTTCCCCCAAAACGTCGGCAACTTTTCCTGGACCGTGCGTCATCAGATTTAGGAACAGTAATCTCATAGCATCGCCGAGAGCCTCGGACTCCTTAACGTATCCCTTGAAAATGTGGCAGAGTTCAGATATTTGGGAACGACACGAACAAATCAAAATTGCATGCAGGAAGGAATCAAGAGCAGATTAAGTTCAGAGAATGCCTGCTGCTGTTCAGTCCAGAATCTTTTGTCTTCACGTCTGCAAACCAAGGGCATAATAATTAAAATGCACAAAACTGTTAATGTTTCCGTTTGTCTTGTATGTGTGACATACTTGGTCTTTCACATTAGGTAAGAAAATAAACTGAAGATGCTCGAGAATAGGGTGCTGACGAGCAGGGCTGTGGAGCCGGGGTCGGAGTCGGTAAAAATGTACCGACTCCGACTCCGGCCTCAGTCTAAAATCTTAACTAGATACTCCAACTCCAGAGCCCTGATAGCTACAGTAACCATTAGACTTATACTTAAATATAGGTTATAAGTCTCAAAAGGAGCCTGATGATTCATGTGGTGACGATGAAATGTCGTACAGGTTTACCGTTGTTAATACATTTATGAAGGAGTCGGAGTTTTAAAAACCGAGGAGTCGGGGTCGGAGCTTTTGTGTACCGACTGCACAGCCCTGCTGACGAGGGTATTTGAGACATAAAAGGAGGAAACAGCAGGAGGCTGGGTAAAATAGCGCAGTGAGAAGCTGTTATTTGTTTTGTCCAAATGTCACTGGCGTGATCAAATAAATGAGGGTGTGATTGGTGGGGGATGTGGCACGCATGGGGAGAAGTGAAATGCATGGGGGGTTTTGTGGGCAAAACAGAAGGAAAGGGACCACTTGGGAAACGTATGCGTAGATGGGACGATAATATTAAAATTGATCGTGAACAAAAGATGTGAGGGTGGGGACTGGATTATTGTGCCTCCGGATAGGGACCTGTATCTGTAAAGTACGGGGAAGTTCCTCGCCCTTTGATTACTGCTATTTCTACAGAGGAAGGTAGTGTCCCGTCAGGGTTTCCCTCGTGGAAGGATGCTGGTGATGATAAAGGATGATGATGGTGATGAAGATGATGATTCAGTTCTGTATTATTAATGTGATAGCACAACAGACACAAGGACGATTAAAGAGACAGTACAGGAAACGCGAAGAAGTAGAACCAGTAGCAAACTCCAAACGAACACACACAGGGATGAAAGTAAGGACAAACCACATCTGGTGTACTTGTTGAAGGAAGTAGATAAAGGAAAATAACGTGCTTCCGGGTATATTGTAGTACAGTTCAGTTGAAGTCCGTTTACAGAAATACAGCACATTTATACGCCAAGCAAGACAGGTGAGGTAAGAGTGAATGCTGACACAACACCATAATTGAATTTCTTATTTTGAACGGATAACATGTGACTTTTTTTTAATTTTGTGTTTCTTCCAGCATAGCGCCGTTCTTGGCCTTCCTCGTTGTCACCACATTGGGAATGGTAAATCGTGACGTCTCTTTCATCTATGAAAACGGCTGTCATCCTGCATAGTTTCAACAGGCCACATTTACGGCCTGTGTATTTTACGTGTAGAAGCACATGTTGGCTTTTCGAAATACCAATTCATTTCTGTATTACTAATGAGCTGACACAACATTAGGAAGCTAATTACAGGGACAGGGAAGGAGCGTAAGTGAAAATGCTTGTCATAAACAACCACGAACATAATAAACACGTGAAAAATAATAAAACATGAATGATGACAATGTGAACAAAAATTTTAGTTCCATAATTTCTTTTCCCCATGGCGCAACAGCCCCTAGTGGGCCAGGGCCTGCTCATTATCGAGACTTAACGATCACACTCAGACACACCACACTCGGTAGGACGAGTGATTGGCCCGACGCAGAGACCTCTGCTTGACAACACACACAACATTCGCAAGACACAGACATCCATGGCCCCGGTGGGATTCGAACCCGCAATCCCAGAAAGCTAACGGCCGCAGACCGACGCCTTAGACCGTGCTGCCACTGGGATCGGCATTTCCTATCATTAGCGTAATTAATCCTTTAAAGACGAATGGTAATCTGCTTTATGTAAGGACTCAGCTCGTACCGCGCTGTCCATCTCTGTTATAAAAACCAGTCACTTAATGATATTTAAGGTAAACGTTGCTGTTGGTTTGAGATTCATAGAAAACACATAAACGCAATATCACTACAGTGTAGAATTTTTGAATGTTAAACCAGGTGCTGCGTAAAGTACCCGCTAGGCTTTAAAACGTTAATGTAACAAAGCGGTAAGCAAAACGGGCCTCCTGTTGAGTGCACCTGTATCCCCACTGATGGGTGGCATTCTCTGTCGGGGGCTTTGCGTGTATTGCGAATAGCCGCGGTGCGTCTCTGCCGTGTAACTTTTGTTGCCAGCCAGTGTGCTGACGGTACTGCAGTTGCGGTTTAATTGTCTGTTTCTATGTCAAGTATCGTGTTCTGTTTATTTCCTGTTACAAATTTGCAGCGAGATCCTGTCTGCGATACAAGTTTTCTGGCAGCTTCTGTAACGCCGTGTCCAGTTCGAACAAAACATTGTGTGTGATGTGGGGCAACAGTTTACTATTTTCGACTGCGTATACTTTTCGCGAGGATGGCGAGGAGGCTTGGTAGCGCAGACGGTGTGGGGAGTGTAATGGCTGGGCGACCAAGGTAATCGGGGTTACGTTTCTTGCAGAGACAGAGGCTTCGCCTGCACAGCATTCACAGCGGCTCTGGGACTTCCAGTCTCCTGTTCAGTGAGTGCTGGGGATAAAGCGGCCGGTGTTTGAAGGTGCCCGTTCTTTCTATCTGTTGCCGAGGTTAAGGATGAGAGTGCCTGTGCCTTCGGTTTCCCTTATGTGTGCAGAGGGGCGTCTTTGAAATTTACCGTTTCCGTTGAACTCATAACTTCCTCGATGCCAAAGTGGCTGTGGCGTAAGAGTTTTCAGCAGTGATTTTCCAAATTATAAGCCGTTTATTTCTTTCTGCCGCAGTTAGTACGTGATTTTTATGAAAAAAATTCCTAAAACTTGCTAAAATTTTTCTTTGCATTGTTGCCAGTCCTGTCGCCTGCATGTAACAATACAAGAATCGGTGATTCAGATCGTGTGGAATATGGCGCCATGTCCATTCGATCGCGATGTTTTGAAGGACCACAGTGCCTCCATCTTCAGGGTCTGAAGGCAGTACGATCCTCGAACCATCGATAACAATTTACGAGACGCCACGGCATAACATCCCGAAGACTCGGTCTTCAGAATTTCCGCTGTGAGGTCCTCAAATCTCGCAACCTGACAATCGAACACATTATTATGAAATCTGATTTTGAGGGAAATTGTACAGATCTTCGACGTTAAATTCCAGTTTCGGTAACAAGTAGACTTCCCATGATGCTCGGCACAGGGTTTCGAGCGCATCGTACTGTAACTTGCTAGTTACGGGACGGAACAAGTGGAGTCTGAAACGAGAAAAACGAACGGGTGTTATATACATTCCTCTTTTGTCGTAAGTGTTTTAGAGGCGGTTAAACAAGGGTAGTTTTTATGCTCCGTTGTTAATTTGAGAATCGCAGGGGTATTTTATGTCACATTTTAAACTACTATAGTGTTGTTTGTCGTGCATTTCCTTTTATATGTCTCAACATTTTCCGGCCCAGCTTGGCCATTGTCAAACGAGTCGGGCAGTGCAAAACCTTTGGTACTTCCTGGTGTGTCACTTGTGGCTGCTTAATAGTGGCCCAGTTGGGTCCAAACATTCTGCGGACATGCGTAAGTTGCCTGTGCGTTTACGCAACAAAACTATATTCTTCTGGTTCTTTGATTTTGCATTGGTCCAATTTTACCTTGCTTTTATTGCTGCACAGAAAGTTCATTAATCTAAAAGTAGTGGCAGTGTTGTTGGTTATGACAATAATAATATTATTATTATTGTTATAAACTTTTAGCAGAGTAGTGAGTAAGAAGTCGTTAGTGTGACCTGTACTCTTTTGAGAGCTTGGTAAAGCGCTGTGAATAATAATAATAATAATAATTCGAACAGTCCTTGACAATAGAACGGACATGGTTATACTTGATAAAACCATCAAAGAAGCATACTTAATATATGCAGCAATTCCCAGCAGTCACAGGCTTCACAGCACCGTCACCAAGAAGCTCCGGAAATATGCAGACTTCAAAGAAGAGCTTATAAGAATATGGAAACTGAAAACGGCCTGTATAGTTGATCAGTTTTTCCAGTCAAACACAACTTTTCTTTTTAATATTATTATTAATATTAATATTATTAATATATAGCTACTACATGTTTCGGCCCTTTAGTGGTCATCATCAGGTACACAGTACAAAAACTAAAAGGAGGTGTAAAGATTGAGGCCTCGCCTTTTTTTACATAAAAGTAAATGTTAACAGAGTTGTTTAAAGTACAGAAGGTGCAGTGCCTATTATTCCCTATATGGGAATAATATTGTGTATTGTGTGCTGTCTTTAATTTGTTTCATTGGGCCGAAATTACTGTGCGTGGAGCCACTTTTCTTTACGGTAAAAGTCACAGATCTTGTTGAAATTCACGTTAAAAATTAGTATAAAACTTCGAATCATTATAAAAGTGCTTAAAAAAGATCAAAGAAGTACTTAGAAACTCAAAAGGCTTAGAAGTTGAGAAGTGGAACTCCCTTTCGCTTTTCCAGCGTGTATGTAGGAGTGTTCTGTTGAGGGTTATTCTTTGAAGTTTTTCCTGAGTGCCGTGTGCGGGTGTTAGTGGTGTAATGATAGTGGTTTATAATGTTTCGGCATTTTATAATAATTTTATTATAATTATATAATTTACCAGTTAGGTTGATTGATTGATTTTAGAGGGACGAAACGTCCTTCGCCATACGGTCTCAAATGCAGCCATATCCATATGCTTTTCTAGAATTACTTCCTGCCTGCTAAATACGATGTTGCGGTTGTGTCCCACAGCCTCCTTTCAGAAAGGGGCTCCGCGCCTTAAAGAGAGGTTGGTATTAATGCAGTAGTGAGTTACACTTAGGCATCACACGAATTGCATTGTAACGCACTCGGTCTGATGGTCCTTCCATTTTGTTTCATTTTGATTCCCACAACATGGCTGTTCAGTTTTAATTTGCACTCATGTCCGCTGATGATCGAGCTATTCGGTGACGTAGCGGAGTATCGGATGTGATAAAATGGCTGTGTAACTCGGGTTCGCTTTGTTATGTAAATGTAAGCTGTGTTTTCTAGTTTCCAGTCGGTAACCCTTATAAGCCAGAAGTTCCGGTAAATGGTGTATTAAACATTCATTTCCGGTCCCATAGAGAAGGCAGTCTCCATTACAAGGAGAGACGGTGTTACCTGAAACACTGAAGCAATCGCTGTTTATTGTGAGAGTCGTAGGAAGGGCTTAAAGGTGCCACGTGCCCACAAATGCAGAATAATTAGGCGCATTGTCAACGGAACTGCGTAAAGCGACTCTTAGCTTTGTCATATGTGTGTGTGTGTGTTTGCGCGTGTGCGTGCGTCAGCCTGCGTGTCAGCCCTCCCTAAACGATCAGCTCAGATCCCACTAGACTGATTTGCGTGAAATATTTATTGGGGATTTCATTTTTACGCAGATGTGTGAGCGACCAACTTCATCTGAGGAAGGAAGTAGGTAGCTCAGATAATGTAGTGTTTGTGTATTTGTGACAGTGGAATAAGTCTGTATGAGTGTTGTTGATATTACCCTTGTACAACCATTGTCAAAAATAACAGACCGTTCACATTTTCTTAGAATTTCACGCTGGAGATGTTCGAAAAATTGCGCCACTTTATACCAGTATTTGTTGACAAGATCAGCTCTGGGTTAAGACTGGTCAAAAATAGCACGTACTTTGCATAGAGACGCAGGTATTTATAATGGACACTATTCTGTATGAGGTACGAACTGAGACCTGAGGCATCTCTGACGTTTTAAATCTGTCACCTTTTATGAGGCAAGTTACGTGTTTTTGGGGGGGGGGGGGGGGGTCCTGAGGGAAAGAGATCACTAGGAAGCCCTAGTAGTAGATGGGATGGTAATATGAAAATGGGTCATCAAGGAGTGGGATGGGGGTATGGACTGGATTGCTTTGGTTCAGTATAGGAACAGGTGGCGGGCTGTTTTGAGTGCGGTAATGAACCTTCGGGTTCGATAAAATGCGGGGAATCTCTTCACTAGCTGAGGACCTGTTAGCTTGTGAGGAAGGACTCTGCTCCATGGAGTTAGTTTAGTTCAGTTATGAGACAAGTACGGGTAATAGCATATGACGGCCTTTAAAAGGTAAAAAGTACAAATGAGACAGAGCCACCGAGGCTGGAGAGACCCCTGTGGCGTAAACGTAGCAGTGATTCCACACGAAAAACGAAGGAACTTCGTTGTGACTGCATTAAAATATTTACAAATAAGAGGAAGGTAAATGGGCTAGCGCGCTACAATTGCTGCTGCTGCTACGCCTGTTGGCATTTCCTAACTTGTTGATTTGAAATACGAGATAGACGATAGGTCTATAGTAGTTACTTTATATCCAGAATACCTCGCATGGTACTCATTTTTTTCGCGATTTTGTTCATTAGGACAAAGACTCCTTAGGAAGTGATCGTGGTACTGGTATGGGAACGTTGCATGTTCTGATCCTATCTTCATTTTACGGCCGTAATTCCGAAATAATTGTCGATACACTAAGCCCTTGTTTTACTCCCAAATTGTGTTACAGAAAAAGTGGACGTAAATCAGAAAGGCGTAATCAGAATTTGTATTCCCATAAGAAATATTGGAATGTTCAGGGGTTAGGGCAGGTCCGCTCAACTCGTAGATGGTGAACAACATGCGGCTCGCGACACCGTATTATGCTGCCCGCGGAAACATTTGAAATGAGTAAACGTCTTCTAACCCTTTCCCTGGCAAAGTCGTGATAGAATGCCGAAGCAGTTCTGAAAACTTACGTGCTGTTTATTTATGGAGACATACATTACATTACATTACCCATTTATTTTGTAAAAATTTGCGAAAATAGAGACATCTTGGCCGAGATAGCGAATAGCGGTTTTTATAAAATTTTCTTGTTATTGTCAGGCCGGTGCGCACCCACAATTTTTCCTTTCGGGGAGGGGGTGACCCCATGGCTATATGTAATACACGTATGATTTTAAAAATTATGTTATAAAAATCATGTAAGTACAACATAACACTGTCTGCAACTGCATTTATATACATACGAATATAACTACATGTTCCATGACTCAGTTACTGTGTCTGGCTTCTTGAATGTCGATTTTGGGGGTTTGGGGGGCTGTAGCCCAGCTGCCCCCTCCTTGGGAGCGCCTTTGTTATCAGTATGTATTTATTTCACATGTCTAGGAAGATGCAGGTTAAAATTGTACATGTAATTATACGTAAAGGTAAAGCTATCCCATTACAGGCCTGTACAGGCCCTCAGGTCGCCAGAAGGTTGAGGCTCCCGTAATTCCTAGACCACCGGCACATGAAGGTGGTAAGGTTGTGCGCCTAACGCACCGGCCGCCTTTACTCCCCACGAGGTAACACTGACACTCATTTCTGTTAGAGGCTGAGTCGGCCCCAGGGCCACAGTGCGGCCGGTACATAATTATGCAAATACGTATCCGTTTTTCATTGTGTGTATTGAATTTTGTGTTGGCAACATGCCGACCAAATTTTGTCGAATTTGTCCGCATCGCATAAACGCTTGAGCAGGCCCAGGTTAGCGTAAGGGTTCCAAAAGGTTTTCACGGAAAATTAGTGGGCGTAAATTAAGAAGTGTTGTACATTATATTGACGAGAGGCGTTATTGCAAAAAGGCGTAAAACGTGGGACGCAAAACAAGGAGTAGGTGTATTAGCTACTTTAGTGTCGTTTGGAATGTATCATGCAAGTTCGGAAAGGGTGTGCGATGTCTCCTGATTCGTCAGTCCTCCACTTAGATCCTTCGCACCGTGGTAGCCCTGACTAAGGTGTTGCCAGTCACGTGGTCGAAACAGGACCTATTTGTTCTTTCCCGTTTTTTTTAAACCGGGTTTCATTCGCCATTGGATGGGAGCTTTTTAAAGTATGGCTGTCCGTGTAGTAGAAACGCAGTTTTGGTAAGGAAAGTTGTGTCTGGCCCTGTTACGTAACGTTAAAGTGAAATTCAGTGTTTGGGTTGCGGCTTACCTTGTACCGTACTGGTGTCTGGACTGTAGATAACAATGCTTCCTGCAGTAGCGCCAAGGAGAGCCACTTTTAACGGCTGCCCAATCGTAGATCGTCCATGAAGAGAAGTATAAAACGAGACGCCTGGTTGTGACCCTCCGTTTTGGCGGAATCAAGGCAGGAGACGCTGGTGAAGTAATCGAGGTCAGACATCTGGTCCCTTTTAATCATAACACCGGGCCGTATCTCCTTGGCCACTAATAATATAGCCAGTTACAGCGTAGCGACCGTCAGAAATTTGTCTGGAGTTCTCCATATTTCGCATAGCCTTCAAACTTTCGCCTCCATTTCAGTCTGCACCTCTGTGTCCCTGATTTTTAGGCGCGTTCCCAAAACTGCGAAAAGCGACTGTTAACTTTGTTATGTCCGTCCGTCCCTCCGCACGGAACTCGGCTCCCGGCTCCCACTACACGGATTTCCACTAAATTTTGTATTTGAGATTTTTTAAATTCTGTCGAGAAAGTTCAAGCTCTGCTAAAATTCGACAAGAATAACGGGTACTTTGCAGGAAGATCTATGTACATTTATGATATCTCGCTGAATTCTTCTTAGAATTAGAAATGTGTCGAAGGGTGTAGACATAATCAGAACACACATATATTAATGCAGCCCCGCTCCTGTTGCGCGCGACACAGCGTTATGTTGTCCGTGGAAACTTTTGAAATGAAGAAACGTCTTTTAACCATTTCCCTGGCAAAGCCGAGATAGAAGGCCGAGTGAGCTGTTTATGTATGAAGACCTACATTGCACGACGTAATCTTTTTGTAAAAAATGTGTTAAATATCTACGATCTAGCCTAGGTTGTGAATTACATTTTTTAGAATTTTTACAATTGGTATATTTTTATTGCTCGCCATGTATACAAAATAAACAGGTATAATTGTAGTTATAATTATACTACACGTATTCTTCATTCTTTGTATTAATTTTCATGTCGCCTCATTCTCGCCAAATTTTGCCAAAGTTGCCCGCACTACATATGAGGTTGAGCGGGACAGTATTAATCATATTGGCAGTTCCAGCCTTCTTCATTCTTCTTCCTTACCTTTTCCCCTTTCGTGGCTTTCCCCCTTCTTTCCTTACTCTGAACAGTGTTGGCTTTATACCACGAATTACATTACAGCTTATCCTTCATCTGGCCCGTTGTCTCCCGTTATACTGTATGTAAGTCAGTACGTACGTGCAGTACGAGAATGTTAAGTTCACACACACCGTAAACTTTGTGTTTGTTGGGTTGTGTTGCGTTCCTGCCTGGCTTGGTGCCAGTGCGCAGTGTGCTTACCACACGGGAAGGACAGAAATGAGACAGGCAGCGAATTCCGAAAATAAGGCAACGTATTTGTTTTTGCGAGGTGACGTCATGCACCCGGTGGAGCGTTCATTCTCTCCGTTCACAAATGCGTGTCACGTGGGTAAACAAACTGAAGGAGGACAGCGAATCGCGCAGTTCGTTGTGACAAGACAGTGTGGGCTCATTCAGCGCTTTGAAGCCCTGTAGTAACTAAATATACGTACCTCCGCTTTCGCCAGTTGGGTACTCGTGTTTCGACACAGTCCGTGTTATGCGTTTCGTAGATCGTCGCGATAAACAGCAGCTGTCTTCAGCAGCTCTCCGTATTATGTAGGTGAAGGTGGTCTTGATGTTTTGTTATGTAACGTCGGTTGTCAAACACAGAGCTGGGAAAAATATCTTGGGGATCATTTGAGGTATATCAGGTTGGTGACTTTATTTGACGCCTGTCTGCTGTAATGCCCCTTGACAGTTTTGACCACTTTTTAATTAACTCCCTTCTCATTTTTGGTTCAACGCCCTTAGGCCGGCTGCGCCCAAGGACGCTGCCGAGAGGGTATGAAATACGAGGCGCAGAACAATTACCAATTTATACGTTGCATTCCGTACAACAAATAAGCTTCTTTGTTTATTGCGCCATCAAACAGAAGATTCAGTTAAATACGCGAAAAGCGAATTTATGAACTAACTAGCAACTCATGCAAAAAGATGTACGTGGGGCAGTCTGGAAGGCAAATAAAAGTCTGATTAGTTAGTACCTTCGTTACATTACGTAGATACAACAATCCAAAATCTTATGCCGAGCATATTTTAAATAATAATCATGAATTTTGAACAATACAAGATACACTACAACCAGTTAAGGCCTACACGAAAGGTAGGCATAATACTTGGTGGGAAAACTATTTTATGCAATTCTGCCAGCGGCACGGATTCTTGAGGGATGAACAAGCGGTAAATGACCCTAATCTCTTGTTTAACTTTGCTATCGATAGGTATACTATCAACCGGATGCCTTTAATACTCAGCGCTGCTTATAACATTGAACGCATCAACAACTTACATAACATTTTAACATTCTGTGTTAGTGATATTTAAACAATTTATAGTAACTGAGCCTCTTACTCCATAGCGCTGATTTTATCATTGAACAATTTTCAGCGCATCAACAGCTGACTAAATATCTCAGTAGACTGCGTCATAAAGGGGCATTGTAACAATTTTAATAACTGGGCGTGTGTACTTTTAAGTGTTCAGTGTTCAGTGTGTTCCCCTGAAGATGGCGTGTTAAGTACGTACCGAAACATGCCGGGACTCTTGTGAAGTTGTCTGTACGTTTTATTTTAATTTTGTGTGCGAGTTGGTGAAAATATATGTTGACGTGTTTTGTTTTTCTCTACAAATTCTGTCTCGAACATTTCTCATTCTAAGAAGAATTCATCGGGATATTATCATAAATGTACACAGGTCTTCATGTAAAGTACCCATTATTCTTGTCAGATTTTAATGAAACTTGAATGTTCTCAGCAGATTTTCGAAAAACACTCAAATATCAAATTTAATGTAAATCCGTCCAGTGGGAGCCGAGTTGTTCCATGCGGACGGACAGGCAGACAGACAGACATGACGAAGGTGATAGTCGCTTTTCGTAGTTTTGTTTCATCATGAACTGGCGTGAGCGTCATAGCAGTTTGTTATTCGAGAAGTTCGACTGTAGATCGAATGGAACAGTTGAGTACATCGATGGCCTTTCAAAACCGATGCTGTATTGCGTCTTCATTATTATTAGTAATATAGTAAGTGTGTATGTATATATGCCTTATATTTACATAGTCTATGAGGAGTCTGTCAGTAGTATGACTTCCCTTAATCCCTGCATGTTCCATTATTTCTTGTGGGAATATCGTGTTTGATTCACACTCGCTTTCTCACGACTTCAATTAGGGCGTAAATCAAGAACCAGCTGTACGCCTGCGTACTGTTGTGCCATATTGTGCACACAATAACGAGCGATTACGGCGCTATATAGCGTGAGCCGATTGGTCTTTGTAATGCAGACATGGTGCGTGAGTATTTGGGTTTGCACGATGGTGTGTTGAGGAGTCCGTTCTGCTGTGGTAGGACTGTGCGCTCTATCCCAGTAGAAAGGAGTCCTTGAGTCGTAGTGTGGTCGTAACGGGGCAGGAATTGGATTTTTAAATATTAAGTGATTTCGCGTTTCGAGTCTGTCCCGTGGCTCAGGCGGTTAGGCGCCGGCCTCTCACCGCGGAGGCCGAGATTGGATTCCAGGTCAGTCGATGTGAGGTTACATCAAATACAAACTATACCAACAAATGCACTGTTATTAATTAATATGTTCTTCCATTACAATATTATGTTCCAGCATGTTTCGACCCCTTTTGGGGTCTTCTTCAGGGGTACATTTAAAAGTTAAAATCACAAACAGAATGACAGTACTTGTTATAAAATATGTAAAAAAATTTTTGCAATTCACTTGTGGATCCTTGTTTCGTACTCTGATTCAGGAGTTGGATGTGTTTGTGTTGCTAGTAGGCACATTACTGTGCCTACTGGCAACATTAACTTTTAAATGTGTCCCTGAAGATGACCCAACAAGGGTCGAAACATGTTGAAACATAATATTGTAATGTAAGAACATATTAACTTATAACAGTGCATTTGTTAGTATAGCCTGTATTTGATTGTAACCATGCACGGTATGAATAATATAAAGTGAGATTTCATCTTAGTGTGACCTCTTCTGCTCACTCACTGTAGGTGCAGAGGGTTATTGTTGCATCTGATCGCACTCAGTGACACACACTCGGTAGGATTTCTCTGGACAAGGGATCGGCCCGTCGCAGAGACTGGTACCTAACAACACAGCCACAATAGACAAACATCCATGCCCCCAGGGGGATTCGAACGCGCAGACCCATGAAGTAAGCGGCCGCAGACCCATGTGTTAGACCTCACAGCCACCGGGATCAGCGACGTGAGATTTCTGGTGGGCAAAGTGGCGGTGGTACAGGTTTTTCTCCGAGTACTTCGGTTTTCTTCTGTCTATATTATTTCACGAATGTACTCCTACGTTACGTTTATGTACACGGTGCTCTTTCGGCAGTCTCTGGAGCTTTGGACTGAAACAACTTTCACTTTTGGGGGGGGGGGGTCAAAGTATTTAAAACTGTCTTACTTGATGTACTAGTGATTTCTGCTCCACTCTGTAAACGTGTCCGGCGATGTAGTGGACAAACTGCACGCGTAACGGTCGTGTTGTGGGTTCTGCTGGTGCAGTTTAGTTCAGCACATGCCAGACATTCCGAGTTAAGGAGGGCAGCAACGTAAGTGTGCGTGTGAACGCATTTTACAGCACTGGAGCAACGCCTGGACATGCGCTTGTTTTCTGTGTGCGCCTTACACCGTTCGTACTTAACGAGACATAGGGAACGGCGCGTTTGTCTGCTATGTCAATTTCTTGTGATTTTATGCCTCGAAATAAATTTTGTGGCTCCTAACGGGCGCATTGGTGTACATTTCGTCACGTCTGGGGATATGACACCGTGACGATTGGTGAATAGTTACAGATGTTTCGGAGGAGTCTTCTGCCTCCATATTGAGGACTCAAGTTGTTCAAGCTGTACCAGTCGACACGACTTCATCCCAGAAGACTTGGATTTTCATGTCGCTTTCAGTGTAATCAGTCGTTTGCTTGGGAATGCCACATTCTCTGTCATTTTGGTTTTCTATCTTAAATTGGGCCGATACCAATGGCCGCGCGGTATAAGGCGTAGGTCTGCGGCCGAGCACTTGCTGGGATCGTGGGTTCGAATCCCACCGGGGGCATGGATATTTGTCTCTTATGCGTGTTTGTGTTGTCAGGTAGAGGTCTCTGCGACGGGCCGATTCCTTGTCCAGAGGAATCCTACCTATTGTGGTGTGTGTCTGAGTGTGATAAGTGAAAAACTAAGAACCTCGACACGTACTGTGAGTAGGTAGAAGAGGTAAGGGCTACGATCTTAAATTGGCCCGTCTTTCCATGTTCTATGATGTACCTGTAGTTGACAGGTATTTTTGAAGCTGGCCAAATAATACCACGGGTTTGTGGAACCGCAGATTAGTTCACCGTATTCACAAAATCTCGCCTCTGAAACCTATCATCGGGAATAGTAACTTCACGTCTTTTCGCACTTTCATTTTTGTAAGACTACCGCCCACTCCGTTTTGACCTGAAACCCATTTTCATGAAATTGTAGGCGTATGCTATGTGTCAAGAGTCCACTCCAGTCTTGTACTGTTTAGCATCCTCGCATCGTTACAACGTAATGTGTACACAGACTGTGAGTTGCAAGTGACAGTTGATCGAGGGTCCTGAAACGATACATCGCAATGTTCATTCACACGCTCAGAATATATAATACATATTGCTTCTTCACGGCAACAGTGGTTACGCGAACGCGCCTCAATGTTACGTTTAAACGTACCTTGCCTCTCTTGTTCTGTTGCAAACTTGCATGATCCAAGTAGGACATCAACGGTACAAAATTTCCTGATCTGAAAGTTTGGAATACGAAACTGTTCTGCACAAGTTCTACCCGATACGCCTTGTTTTATACTGAGGCCTAAACGCATGTGTTCGTAGGGGCTCTTGGTCGAAGGGCCCCTGCGTATGAATGACAGATGATTTGTAGAACACACGCACACAACTGCCCCCTTAACCAGGAAACTGTACGTTTAACTGCGCATGCTCGGTGCCTTAAGAGTACCACAGAAACTTCGTAGTTCCGGATAGTTTGTGTGTTAATCACAAGTACTGTCCTAGCTTGAGTTGAACTGTGCTTGTTGAATACACACAAGTGGCTCGTCTTTTATAAGAACAATTTTTCTGTGGATTGACGAAGTTGCTTCTTACGCGGGGACCTAAATTGTGTAACGGAATTTACTTTCACGTGTCTTTCAGGCTTTTTCAAAACGGCGAATATGAAAACAGAACAAAGAATACTGAATTTGTTTTACTGAAGTTGGACATAAGGTCTTTCCATACGTGCTGTACGTACCAAGTACCAGCACCACCACCACCACCGCCGCTGCCGCCGCCGCCGCCGCCGCTGCTGCTGCTGCTGTAATTGGTAGTAGTATAGTAGTAGTAGGATATATTCTGCGACTAGTAGCGGCGAGAGCGGCAGCAGCAGCAGCAGCAGTAGTAGTATATAACACAGAGACTTGCAATCGGTATAGTCCTGCCAGTGCTCTGTACGCTTCCTTCTTCTATCGTCGGCATCATATAACCTTGCCGGTTGACAGCGTCATCAAATAAAACGCTGATGGAAGTGTTTATTGTACTGGGATATAATTTTAAGACGGTTGCGCCAAGCAGCATGTGAGCTACATTGAACTACGCTGTTGAATTGTGATTTTCCATTGCTTGCGTGAGATGTTTACAGCACTGCAAGTTTGACTGAAAGTTTACAGTAGTGCATTAGCTTTGAGGAGTTCTATCCGGCTGCGCTTATTATGACCTTAAATTTCAAACTAAGTGTTTGATGGCTTACACAAAAATTGTTATTTCTGTGGACAGACCAGTTCTTTCTAAAGCCGCTCATAAGTACGACATGGCAATTGAACGGAATTTCTTGAGTTTGCGTACTGCAGCAGGAGATGCACCAGCCGATTCCGTATTCCAGTGCACCGTTGATCAGACTTCCAGTGAAGTATATTTTCATTACAGAAATCAAGTCAAAATGCGTCCAAGCACAAGTAAATTCTATTTATCATGTAGAACTACGTGTTTCGGCCTATCGCAAGTCCTCGTTATGTTCACAATTAGTCTTTAGAACATATTGAGGAAGAATTATGAACCTGAGGATGACCTGAAGTAGGTCGAAACATGTAGTTTTATATCATAAGTGGAATTTAGTTGTGTTTGGACAGATGTTGATTTGATTTTTGTGCTACGAACAACACAGCGGTTTGACATTTGTTAAAATTATGTTGTCTTTGTTAGTAATTCAGTGCTTAATCAGGGCACGTCACAGTAGCACGCGTGCTCCATTTCATATATCCCACCCTGCACTTTACATGACACGCATACAGTGCTCGTTTTCCTTGTTCACCAGGTAGATATTTCACAGCGTGTGCCATCGAATTGCACAGAAGTGTCTTCTGGTAATTCCGGCGCATTGAAATGGCATTTTGTGATTTGTCGTGACTTCACAGCCTTCACTTCTTGTACCGTAAATTATGCCTCAGTGAAATAGATCAAAGTACTTTATCATTCGCCTATCCCGGTGGCCGTACCCCTTGAGATCTGCGCTCTTCTGGGATATTACGCAGTGTACAGTGGTAATTCTGTACCGACGTTTCGGGACAGAATGACCACTCTGCGCTGTGTAATATCCCAGAAGAGCGCAGATCTCCTGTACATCGCGGCGGAAGCCTGAGATCACTCAGGGCCACCCCCGATACTGTGGGCTGGTTTGCTGCCGGCACGCATACAAATAACGGTAAGTGGTACACATAACCGTCTGAATTGTTGCGTAATTCTTATAGTCCGGACATAATTTACAAATGGGGCCGCGGGTTTCAGACACGTGGTCTGCAGCTGCTTGATTGCTGGGATGGCGGGTTCGAATCCCGCTGTGGGCATGGATGTTCGTGTCTTGTGTTTGTTGTGTAGGTAGGGGCCTCTGCGACGAGCTGATCACCCTTTTAGAGGAGTCCTACCGGCTGTGTGTGGTATAGAACAGGGTTTTTCATAGTGGTTTCCTCGGAACCATGTGTTTCCGCGAAGGCATGCCAGGGTTTACAGGAAGCGCTGATAAAAGCTTGGGCATTCGTTGTTGTAGTTATTTTTATCGATCTGTATTATAATATTAAATGATGCATATGAGGTAATATTTAAAAACAAGTGTATTACGTTTTGACAGGTAATACTTCGTAAAGAAACAGGTGCGTAACTTCAGAACGTTAGAAAACTGCTACTGTTTCGAACCACGTACCTGTGTCAGTCTCGATTTTCGCGATACAGTATGACAAAAACTAAATGCAGAAGTAAGCTGGACGCTGAGCCATATGTCACATTGCACCTGTCGCGCGTTACACCAGATTTCAGATTGATGTGTTCATCAAAACAGCCTCATCCATCACACTGAAAAATTAACGTATGCTAGTTTGTACTGTTTTATTAATTGATTAAACAGACAGTGACGTTTTATTATTAGTTTAACTTGCCTACAAGCAAAAAAAAACCCTAAGGTCTGCATTCCCTTTTTTATACAGTATATCGTTCGTGAAACAGCAGTTCGTCGTAACCCACTCAGTCCACCAAACTGAGATTCTCGCATTACTAGACGCTTGGGTTACAAACCCCTTCTTAAGACAGTTCATCCCCGTTGACTTTTCAGTATAATCAGAAGCGCAGTGGATTCAGTCTGAACACAAGAATGTATTTGTCATACAGTATCAGCTACATGTTTCGGCTGATGTATGGGCGTCACCAGGCTCATTACAAAAGTAAAAACGAAATATTCACAGTTGCTTGTAGCAGGTTTTGTGTGGTAAATAAATTGTTGTGTGTTTAGACCGAATATATCATACTTCTGATTCTGTGGCATCTTGTGTCAAAATGTTGTGTCCACAAACAGGTTGCGTCTCCATACATTGCGGCAAAAACATGACATGCTTAAGTGTTGGTCTACTGAGGTTCGGCCAAGTTTTTGTGTCTCCTTTAAAACTGTGTGTCGGTGGGTTACGACAGAGTGCTGTTTCGTGAGCGATATAGGGCTGCTAGGAAAATTCGTACGTCTTCTACGCAGCATTCGACTAGATTCCCATGCTTGAAGTAATTGCAGTACGCACGTTGACACATTTCTCTGCAGCCCGCAACAGTTCCTCCGTGTCATTCGCAAAGTTTTATGATGTACTGCAGCATATAGAATACCGCAGGTGTTAATAGGGCTTGTCGCAGCGCAGCGTGCAACGGTAACAATGAAATAAATATAGCGTGGTGGTATCACAGGGATGTCTGTCACAAGTTGAGGCTGCTGTGTGCAAGTTAGCTGCTTGATGTTTCACTTCGTGCGGTTTTAATTGCTGGTGAAGTTCGTGTTTTTTTTTAACATTCGCGCTTTGCGCGTTGGCAACCCCCATCACGCGCGCCAGTGCATTCCTACGTATTTATGATTTCGAACAATTTTACTCCGCTTTCTCTTTGTTCGGCACCTCTGTCCTGAATGTTTCTTTCGGAAAGTATTCCTAAATATCTGTACTCATGTGCTGTACCGAGTACACACTCACGGAGTGTTTGCTATTTGTACCACCTGTCCTAATATTAAAAGACACTGCAGTGTCCCTGCAGTGTGTATTTGTGTGTTCCTCACAATGAAGAGCGGTCGTTGCGATATGAACATCAAAAACATTTTTGTAATGAGCACGCAGTGTTTTCTGTGAGGTAAGAACTTCATCTTTAAACATTTTTGGGTGAATTTCGCTCTCGGAGCGGTCCGTATATGAAATAGTTATTCCAACGCGCTTCTGAGTTTTAAGTCCAAATGCGAGTTACGCGGAAGGCCAGCTGATGAATGCAGTTATGTTATGTCGGTTGTCGCTAGTCCAGTGGTTTCCGAAGTGTGGGATCCGCGATCACTTCCCAGAGGATCCGTGTGTGTATTTCTGTAATGGCTACTTTGAAGTTTACGTATCTTTTACTTAAGGGAATAATGTTTTGTTAAATATAATCGCGGAACTTCTTTAACTGGCGATATGTTTTATTAGTACGGCTGTTAGAATATCTAATTAAGAAACCCCCTGTACCCACGAAGCGCGTGACAGTTTAATTAAGGTCAAATCATGCAATGCATTGTTACATATGCTACTAGTATGTATTCGTAGTTATCAGTTCTGAGATATAAATTCTTAATTTTGGATACCTATCATCCGGACAGTCTGTATCTACATGAGTAAGGATGTGAGGGTCCGTGGTTAGTTTTCGAAGCCAAAAGGGGTCCGCGAACAAAAAAAAAATTTGGAAACACTGCGCTGTTCCATACGTCAGCAGCTCTTTTGATGTAATCATTGCGGTCGTTGTTTCTAAGTGTTGTCATGAAACTTTCAGTTTCGTGGAGGTCCCTTCACCATTTCCGGCATTGCCGCTACTATCTGTGTAATGCAAGACGTCCAGTTTGTCGGTTCGGCGCTTTAATAAAGCATGTGAGTGCATCTTGATCATAATCACTGACTTTCGAAGCCCTTAAATTTGTAGGCCAACAGTACAAAATAGGCTTATCTCTGCTGATATACAGCTGAAATTCACGTAACCAGTGAAGTGATATCCTGGCAAGAATAAAACGCGTTCGTATGAAATTCCGTTGCTGAAGTCTTGAACGGCAGCTTGTGGCGGTCGGTATCAGCTGGTGGACGCGGAGCGGCGTAACTAAGTTATTCCTTTGGTGCGTGTTACCGATGGTTCGACTTAGCCCCCTGTTCCCTTTGCATCAGAACACTGCGTTTTGCTCACAGCTCAATTTTACAAATTCTAGTGAGTCACTAGAATTTGTAAAATTGAGATCTCCATTAATAGAATAACTTTTCCATTTACATTTTTGTAACAACGGTCTGAAGGCGCCTGCAAAAAATGCGGTGGAAACATGTAGCAGCCTAATTTGTAATAAACATTATACAATTTGTGGTGACGGTACTTGTTACATTCAGTGATATTCCAGTATCACAACGGTATGCACATTATAAAGTAATTCCTCACTGTTAACCGTAATACACTTTCCCGGTTATAACAACACTCATTTATAACGACACAGAATATTCAGTCCCTTTTATGACGTTGTAACCGAGTTCTGCTGTACTTCAGATTTGCGTAAGTAAACCCGTTCGGTTAATCTGATTCACGTGGGCATGCGATGCAATGAGTTTATGACTTTAGACAGCATGTGTGTATCTAATACCGCGATTTGTTCTTTAAGCGTCGGTAGCAAACATTGAAGATGATGTGAGGTTTGAAACGTGTGTCAGAAATCTGTGTTGACATATGTTCAATAAACTGGCTGGTTTTACAAATTTTATTTTTTTAAAAAGGCAGCGCTGTGTGTAAAGTCATGAGTGTGTTACATAAGCAATTAGTGGGCCGACTCACTCCCAGTTGACAGCCATTGTTTTGACAGAGTCGCCGTGTCTTCAATTTAAATTGTCCGCCACAAAACCATTCGTGAATATTGATTTGCTTTGTCAGGCAGTGGAACTCATTATTACGTGGTTCTCCGAAGTGGGTCATGCTGTGCGGGGTTTTGTCATGCTTCTACATTGATTGTCATCTGCCATCATTTCATTTATTGACTGCCGACAGTGTGTGTTGGGTAAACTCTGGTAATGAGGCCACCAGTTCATTATTTCTTCAGTATCGTCAGTATTTTAATGTTATAGTTTTTATACTTGCGTTTTTACAAATCAAAACTCTAAGGCACGGTACGTCCAGGCCACTTCTTAGCAAAGGCCAAAACTTCTTTATTTAAGAAGTATTTCTGTGTAAGAGGTGCTGATGGCGTTATTATCCGACAGTGACAAGGAAACGGTCGGCTATGTTTTTTGATACTTTGGTTAGGTATGATACGTTTAAAAACGCTGAAAATAGCGTGCAACGTTTTGAATACGGTAAAAACAATACATTTTAAATACAAAATATGCATTAAGAGCTCTGTCTTTGAGTTTCCAAAACAGATATAAACACGGCCCCATGAAGTAAAGACGTGGTCGTGAAGAACATAGACCTGAATTAATGAAAATTCAGTCGACCTCCACGTTTGTCAGGATAACCAAGGTATTAAAAATGTATAAAGAAAAGTATTACACGCCACTCTGACCTAATGTCGCAAAACCCTCGTCACATAAGGCACATAAGCTGCTGTACCGGATAATACTTTAGTGGCACATCTGACGTTACCTGACTTTACGGAGGATGCATTCAGTTCATTCTTTTTTTTTTTTTTCTGGCATAATACCGCACTCCGCCGTCACCACAGTTCGTGCTTTCTTTCCGTTGATTCTGGATTCACTGTGATTTTGGATTTTTTTTTGTTTAGAATACATGGATCAGTTTATGTGTACACGTATGTGGGGAACAGAGAGATAGTTACAAGTACAGAGTTTACGTTCGGACGAGGAGACTGTAGGTTCCGAACGGAGAGATAATAAGTAATCTCCCAAATCCAAGCTGCTCCTATTTTGCGCCGAATATAATTTGTATTCTTTACTGTCTATCGAAGATATTGAACCTAACCGCGTCTTCGAACTATTTATTGGCTGCCGTTATAACAGCCAGCGTGATCTTGTCTGGAATTGTAATGAATGATCATTAACATACAGGGTGATTCACTAGGAATGGTCACTAACCGTTCAGAATGAGACACGTGTTCATACGAAGTTTGTTATCATAGTGACCGATACCATCACCTCCAGAACATTGATCTCTCCTGAATCGCCTTCTGTGCTTCCCGTTGTGTACCAGCTAACCTGATCACGTGGTTCGCTTTCCTGAAATTGGCGGTACAGAAACAGCTCGCATCTCAGAAGTCGTTGTGAAAGCCTGGCGGGATGTATTTGGTTTGATGTGAAGCAGTTCTGTGCCTCGCGTTGGTTCAGTTGGCATATTGTTCAGTCATGCGACCCACGGCCGTCCGTCCCTTATCTTGGCATATCCGCAGGATAGAGTACTGCCATGATCATGATTGAAGACACATTTTCGCTTAGCCCTCAAACCCTGCAGTAACTGTGCCACCTGCTGTAGCTTTGAGGAAGTACATTTTACCCACAGAGTGCGTGTATATGTTTGATATGTTTCTCACAATAAACCCCGGATTATTTCTCTAAGTAGCTGAAGTGATTGTTCTTCGTAAAGGAGGCGGACGGTGTTCTCTGCGGTGGGAACCGAGTTCTTAACCTGAAAAGGAGAAAGTATGATCTTAAGACGACCGTCTTGCCAGTGTATTTATCTGGGTGTCTCCACACATCAACTTTTGAACCGGTTGACTGATTTTTACAAAATTGTTAAGATTATCAAAGCTGTGGTTTTTTTAATGCCTGTAGTCATTCGTATTAGCAGAACATCAGAAGCAGCCCCATCATGTCAGATTAACCCTTTAAAGACGAAGCGTATCAGTTTTATATAAGGACTCAGTGCATACCGCGCTGTAAACACTTTCCACTTCGGTTATAAATACCAGTCTCTTAATGTGTTATTACAATCTCTGAAATATGTGGCAAGTATTGTATTTTCTTTGTTGAACACCCCCTGAAGATGGCCGAAAAGACCGAAACATGTAGGATTACCAGATGTTTGTGTATTATTGTGTCTGATTTTAGTGCAGTTTTTGGCATATAAATAGTGACGTGACAGAAAATCCCGTATCCAGATGCCTTACGAAAGTTATTACGTCTGGAAACTAGGGCCATCATTTTCGTTGATTCTGTATATAGCCTTACAGACAATACGAAAATCACAATTACACTGAATATTCCCGCACTGAATTTGGAAGTTCTTAATAACGTGACAGAGTATATCGGCAATGTACGGTCCTTCAGTGCCGATCGAAGCATAGGTACCTCTTTACTCTTCTGTAACTTAATACAGTTTTATTGAATACTGATGCCATGAAGTTTAAAACTTCTTACAGAGACAGGTTGATGGTATCGGTAAACTACGACGCTGCAGGGCCTACCGAAGTATAGGTAGGCCCTGCAGTTGAGTGATTAATATGACTGAATATGACGACATCTTTTCGAGAATCGCTGCCATCTGGCGTATCGTAAACTATAAGAATATCCCGGGGTGGGCGTCAACTTAGTGACGCATTCGCACAGGCCTTGTGAGCCTGCGGCGAAACTAGCGCCACTTTACGCAAGTCCTGAGACGGTGTTATTACCTTATAAAGTTATGCAACTGTTGTTAATGTTGTTTTAAATGCTAAATACAGTCGAAATCGGTTATAACGTCATGAAAAGGACTGAATATTTTGTGCCGTGTGCTCGTATAACCGAGGAGTAGAATGTTATGGTCAACAGTGAGGAATTAATTGGGTACCACAGAATATGTGTCGCTATAAACGAGGTGTCGCACAAACCGATGTCGTTATAACCGGATTCAACTGTACCTATTTATGAAACAGGGACTTTTGATGCCATTTTCATTTGACATCCGTATACGTGTTTTTTCTTGCGTTACGTAACGGTTCTGAGGAAACACGCAGTTTCCGTTATTTGCGTAGAGGATCGTAACATTACGACATAGGTCCGTTGATGAGCGAACGTTAGTAGATCTGAGGGTAGATGGTATGTTCCCTTATTGAGAGTGGTGTTCTGTTAGTGATTAAACGTATGCTCGCCTTTAAATAACGTGTTTATTTGAGGTTTCCATACAGCCTGTAGTGGGCAAAGTGTAGTCGGTGTGGTAGCCAGGCAACGGGCAGGATGACCCAAGAAGCTTTCGATTCCCAGCGACCAAAAAAATGTTCTTCTTCTCTTAGAGGTTATTAACCTACCATATCTGGGGCCAACCCATTTTCCTGTTCCGTGTGTAGCAGGGGAGCTTTCCCCGAGGGTATAGTGGCCGGGGCGTGAATCTGACAGCTCACATCTATAGAGTGCTCAGGTTATGAAGGAGTGGATCTATGCTTTCACCCTGCATATGGCAACAACCTGTTGTATGTACGGTTGACAGGCCTGCGTCTTACCAACATATAAATTGGCGTAACTTCACGGAGCAGAGTCCTTCCTGAGAAGCTAACAGTTTTTCAGCTAGTCAAATTCCTAGCATTTTATTGAACCCAAAGTATCATTACTGCATTCACAGGCGCCCGCCACCTGTCCCTATACTGAGCGAGATTAATCCAGTTTATGCTGTCGCATCCCACTTGAAGACCCATTTTAATATTATCCTCCCGTCTATACCTAGGCCATTCAAGTAGTTTCCTTCCCTTAGGTCTGCCCACCAAACCCTTGTATGCACCACCTGTTTTATGTACGTGCTACATGCTCTACGAATCTCATTTTGCATGATTTGATCACCCAAATGACATTTGGTGAGTAGTACAGTACAGCAGTAACATTGTAACCATGTCACAACCAAGTGTGCTGTCGCGATTTTGATTTGCCCGCCCTGTTTAGTGTAATACGCGTTATCAGGTAGATGGCATCGTAAAGGTGTGTTAGTTCCTGCATTTTGTTACGCGAAGGAGCTGCAGACATGCAAGACGCTAGGCAGTGTGGCTCGGGCGGTATTGCTTGGAGACACCCGACTATTTTGAGACGCATGCCGTTGTTTTTGTCAGTCCCCTCTGGCAAGTTTTGGGAGTGGCATTTAGGTTTACCACTGCTTCCTTCCACACCGTTCCCTGTTGATTGTTCGTTAAGCGACCGCCTCACGAAGGTCTCTTGTCGTCAGTTACTGGCTGCATCCTGTAGTTAAGTGCAAGTAAGTAAATAAACCTACAGAACAAGGCCTTCAGGTAGTGTTTACGCTGCTTGTTGCTTGCAGGTGAGCGCCCGTTTCCTGGCGGCCGCGGTGGAAGTGAGAGGCGGCCCGACCCGGTGCGTGAGACCGAGGAACGGTCGGTGCAGGAGAGCAATCTGCACAACGAGGAGGACGACTACCACCACGAGATGTAAGTAACGCTGCGTGTTTGTCAGGCGTGTCTGGGGAACGGAGTAGCAGAGAGCGCCCAGGAAGAGTACTGTATAGTTCTGGTAAATTGAGACTCGGAAGGTATTTAAGGAGTAGGGGTAGCATGTAGTTTGTATTCGCATGGCGAGGGAGTATGACTTCAGCGACCGCTCTGTGTGCAAAAACATTAATCACTTTCATTACGGTATATGCTAGCCAGGTATAGGATGATTAATTCCACAAAGTCTCCAGCTTCAGGCGCGGGTAGTGTTAACGAGCCGAGGCTGATGTCACAAGTCATGAGAGTGCGCAAAATCGTTTGCGCGTAGATCAGTGTGTTTCTGCAGTCAGCGGTGGAGGCGCCAGTAATCGTCTGTTTATATAGAAGCTACAGTCATGTGACTGAGGGGCGAGTACCGTAAGGTTTGTGAGACTCGCGCTGAAGGTTGTCAGGCAAAGCGACGGGCCTTTGTGTATGTAATCCTGCTATGCAGTAGCTGCGTGAACAAACATTTAGTTCTCTAGAGTGTTACTTCCGTTCATTTTGATCAGGTCAACATAGACTCCTGAAGCCGCAGTTTCTCTTAGCCTATGTTCATTCGTCAAGGAAAGAATGTAGGCGCATCGAATAACCATGCCCTCTGTGTCCCGTCCAGCTGACAGGTGTTGTGGAAGTCGCTAGTCCCACTGCGTGCCATCTCATTTTTTTTTAAATTTACTATAATATATAACAGCGCGACAGAAGAGCGAGTTTTTGTGGTAGGACAGACATTTGGGCCGCTTAATGTGGGGTCCTTAAATGATATGCAGTTACAGAGATATTCTTCAGGGCAGTTCTTGTTTTAGACTGTTAAATTGTAACATGGCGTTATGTGAATATGGCCCGTGGCTTTTTGTTACGTTCTGATGAACAGTAATTCGAGCTGGGCGTGTGTGAAATTTAAGTGACTGATTGCAAATATCCGTGCAGATTCTGTATAAAATTCCTCTTATACGAGTAAATCAACAAGCACGAAGGAAGCGACATTGTCAAACTTTCGTTCGGCAGTCGACATGTTTAATGTAGGCATAACCTTTGAAATGGGCACGCGGTGGCGCAGTTGCTTGAGGCGCTGCGCTACAAACCAGAAGGTCGCGGGTTCGATTCCCGATGACGTAATCCTTTCGGTCGCACTATGGCCCTGGGGTCGACTCAGCCTCTAAGAGAATTGAGTACCAGGAATATTTCCTGGCGCTAAAGGCGGCCGGTGCGTAGGGCCTACAACCTTACCACCTTCATGTGCCGATTGTCTAGAAATCTGGAAGCCTCAACCTCTGGAACCCGAAGGGCCTGTCTCGGCCTGTAATGGGACTGCTTTACCTTCTTTATAATCTGTGAAATGTTCTCTAAATATAAAACGAAACTACTGTTTCTGCTGCTGCAGCATGTGCTGGTTGCAGTGGTGTTGATAGTTAACAGCAATAGTCGCAGACATGGGCACGTTTGCGTGACCATTGTTGCCGTGGAAAAACAGTGAGTGTTGCATATTCTGTGTGTGTGTGTGTGTGTGTGTGTGTGGGCCTAAGTTATCCAGCATGCAAAGCGCATGCGCCGAATTATATTGTCATCTGTGACCTGTCTGGCTCTACCATATTTTTGCACCCTCATAAACGGTGCGATTTTCGGGAAAAAGTTGTTGAACATAATATGTGTGCTTTGATGTTCTCTGCAACTTTTATCTCAAACATTTCTCATTCTAAGGAGAATTTAGCCAGATGTCACAAATGTACAGGGTCGTCATGTAAAGTACTCATTATTTTGTCAGGTTTTAATTAAACTTGAATTCTCTCGACATGTTTTAGAAAAATACTCAGAATATCAAATTTCATGAGTCAGTCGAATTAGAGCCGAGTTCAGTTCGGACGGACAGAAGGACATGGCGAAGCTAGTAGTCACTTTTTAGCAATTTTACGAACGCGCCTAATAATGTTACAGGCACTAAATACTTCACTTGATTGGTATCCGACCTTACCATCTACACGTGTTCAGGGCACAGGCTAAGCTGAACCGATGTTTAATATTTATAATGAACTTTATGGAGGCCGGAGTATGTTAGCACAGGACCTGTTGAATTGTCAAGTGTGCAGTTTGTCATAAGGCCTGCTCGCCACTCATTTCGCCGTACACCACTGTACGCTTTGTAATGTGTAGCATTTGACTACTTTAATACACGTGGAGCAGTTTCCGAATTAGAATGTCTTGCCGTGGGAGTTTTTATCCGCTGTGTGCTTTCGCTTCAGTATCGTAGCATGTTATTGGCTGTTACCAGACATTACTGCCCGTTGTTATTCGTACCCCATATCTTTCCCTGATCTTTTACGTTGTTAGCTTGTCTGTTGATGTTGGTTTATTGTCAGCGCGGTGCCAATCTGTGTCTCGGACTTGACAGGTCGTTAGTGATCGATGCTTTACGTCTGCAGAACATCTAACAGTAACCAAATGGAGTGGAAGGGAAGCAGAGTGCTTTCTTCAGCATGCACAGGAGAGCTATATGAGCCGTATCCAAATATGTACCTGCATATATACAGGATCCTTAGTTTTTTGGCGCGCAAATGAAATTAAGACATATTAGGAATTACTAAGACAGGGAAAGAAATCAGTCCCTCAGGGAGAAATTTGGAGTGCAGAATATTGTTTTGGAAATAAAACAATAGTAACGAGAGTGGCTACAACACGTAGAGAGAATCGACACAGGCAGGGTACCCAAACAGGCACTGATATGTAGGCCAAAGAGGAAGAGAAGCATAGGACGCTCGAGGAAAAAAGGTGGAAGGACCAGCTTCACCTTGAGGGATAAGAATAGGCACTAAACCTAACACTTCACAGCTCAGGATGATAATAATGATGATGATTTTTTCTGGCCTATATCGTCGGTCACTTCCTGTCGGCTGCACTCACGTTCTCGGAGAGGTTTATTGTCTTTAGTCATGGACAGCCAGTCTTCGGTCCTAGTGGCAATGCCATTGCAACTTCACGTGTTTCTGTAGACAGGCTAAATACCGAGCCTACAAGAATTGTCTTTGTAAAGTCAGACCAGTGCTTCCGGATGTGTGTGTTTCAGACACGACATTAATTCATGAATACGTGAAAAGGGTTTGGAGCAAAGTGTTCCATTCCAGAAGGAAGAGAACACGTCGCTTGGAGGAAATGCTAAATGAAATTGGTGCTAGATCGAAGACGTCTTAAAGAAAATTGTTGGTTCATCTTGCACAGCAAACGGTCGCCTGCGTCGTCTGCACGGATTACAACAAAACTTGGTTAGCAACCGTATGAAAAGCTGTGGTTCACGAACTCAACGTCAGAGCTCCTGAAGGAATACTGAATTTTGTGAACTGGCACCTTGCGGTGTGTGATAGAGAAGTTATCCGCACTGTTTCTGTGCAGCGACGAAACACATTGCCATCTTTGTCGGTACATGACATTTCATAATAGCAGGGTTCCTGTATTAGTCCACGAAGTACCATTACGTGATTGATGCTGTAGTTGGTATAGCTAGGGTTACTGGACCCATATATGTCTTCAGGCTTTCACGGCGACAAAGTTGTATGAACTGTTCTCGGGCTGATAACCGTGTCAATTGTGTAAAAATCTCCGAAGTTTCAGAGACACTCCGTCTCCATCCTCAGTTGGAGACGGAGTGTGTCTCTGAAACGTCGGAGGTTTTTAAACAATTGACACGGCTGTCAGCCCGAGAAGAGTTCATACAGTTACTGGACTCAATTTTTTCTTTCCCCACGGCTAGCTCCTCCGGGGAGGTCTTCTCGAACTATCCCTGCTAACTAGGAGGCCGTTGTCCTAGGAAGATTTCTGGCCAGTTAATTAATTAATTCATTCATTCATTCATTCATTCATTCATTCGTGTTAAACAGTGTGCACAATTTTTTGAACACCTCTTCGTTTACGAGTGAACCTGTGCGTCTGGTGGCAGGTCAGAGCAACAGCTCACGGCGTTTTTGAACGTGTACTTTACCTACCGCTTGTCAGATTTGTGATGTAATTAAACTTCGTACCAACAGCACGTCACCATCCAGAATGCTACATCAACATTCATAATGCTTTATCGTAGCACATCACCATTCATAATGCTTTATCATAGCACATCGCCATTCATAATGCTTTATCATAGCACATCACCTTTCATACTGCTTTGTCGTAGCACATCATTCATGATGCTTTATCATAGCACCACCATTCATGATGCTTTATCATAGCACATCACCATTCATGATGCTTTATCATAGCACATCGCCATTGATAATGCTTTATCATAGCACATCACCTTTCATACTGCTTTGTCGTAGCACATCATCATTCATGATGCTTTATCATAGCACATCACCATTCATAATGCCTTATCATAGCACATCACCATTCATAATTCTTTACCATAGCACATCACCATTCATAATGCTTTGTCGTAGCAGAGCACCATTCACGATGCTCTATCATAGCACATCACCATTCGTAATGCTTTATCATAGCACATCACCATTCATTATGCTTTATCATAGCACATCACCATCCAGAATGCTTTATTTCAGGCCGTGTTCAATGCAAGCATCATTATTGTGCATCGCCCACATGACCCATAAGTAAAAAAATCGCTTTAGTATATCGGTCCCATTTTTTCTAGAACAATAAATTCAGACCGATGATACATTTTGACATGTTTGCTATGATGTGATTTTTAAGCAAATTATGCGTTGCTTATACAGTGTTCTTGGTGGCAGAATAATAAGCAGGGCATTGTGGCCTCTGCATTCGCCAGATCTGAAGTCGTGCGATTTTTACTTGCAGGACATGTTGAAGGATAAAAGTTACAGCAATAGTCCTCACACGGAAAACGATCTAAGATAAGCATTCATGATGTAACGTATTCAGTTTCACCAGCAGATCTTCGATGTGCTTTGAACAGCGTGATTTTACATGTTACCACGTTGAAAAATCAAAAGGAAATGGAAATTTTGTTCATTACTAAATATTGGTACTGAGAATTTTAAAGAATATGGTTTTTTCACAGCACCATCGTGGTCTTGTGGTCCAAGTGCCGCTCCACCCGGGAGACAGTACCATGCTATACTGCTGTTGCACATCTCTGTATTATTCATTCATGTTTATTGTACGGAAACACTCCCGTATTTTCCACAACACAACAACACGGGCCACTCAAATGTGTAGTGATGAAAAGTGTGACTGCTGCGTAGCTTCCCACACGCCAAACTGTCCATGAGACAGTAACACAAGTTTTTGGATCTAAGGGCGAAGCGTGAATTTCATAACTGCCCGTGGCTTGACTTGGTTGGCCGACGCACCCGGACCTGCCTTACATGTGTAAGTCCAGCCCGCAGGAGATCGTCAAAAGTCAGGCAGTCCAAGGACCGCCTGACCCTTGATGATGGAACCGATGGAGTGTCCCGAAACGTTGCTAACAAACTACCAATCTACGCTGCATAAAATCCCAGATCAGTGCAGATCTCATACACACCGCGACGGAAACCGAAATTCATCCCGCAGAATGCCGTAAAGGCACACAGCGGGAGTAGAGGTATAGCTGTACTGTCTCTTTAATTTCGGCGCTAGGTGGGGTGGGTGGTCAGTGCCACGCCCCATTCGCTTTACCTCCGGGAATGAGATGCGTTATTCAATGTACAGGACGCTGGGTGAGCCCAGGGCCGGTCTGGCCTGGTGCGGAATTATATATGTGTATATATATATATATATATATATATATATATATATATATATATATATGCCACCCTTTCCAGCCATGTGTAGCTAATAATTTTTGTTTCGTGCAGGTTCATGCAGAAAACAAGATTGCAATTACACTTTGTCAGCGTCACTGAGCAACGCCGCTAAACTTCATAATCAGCCATGACAAGAACAGACCGTCTTCATATCAGCGCCGACTTCCGCTTCCTCTTTCTCTTTGGTCACTCGTTCACAGATATTTTGTAGTGTGTTAGTTGGAACCAGCGGGTTCATGTGTGTGTGCGTGTGTGTGTGACAGTGGAACACGGGTGTGTGGCAATGAAGTGGGCCTGAATTGTGAAATGCTGTCGAACTGGGTTATAACGTCACGAAAGGGACTGAATATTTTGTGACGCTATAAACGAGTGTTGTTATAACCGAGCAAAATAATATTAATTGTTACCAGTGGTGAATGAATTCGTACCACAGATTATCCGACGCTATAGACGAGGTGTCGTATAAACCGATGTCGTTATTACCGGGTTCGACTGTATTTCGTGTCCAGTTGGCGGTGTCTCGGAGGGATCTAGGTGTCACGAGACTTAGAAGGGAAAGGACTCAAATTGTATGTGACGTCAGGTGATCGGGGTGGACGGTGGCTGCGAAGATTACTGCCATCATTTTGTGCCGTAAAGATGGCGGCACTTTACCTCTTGCGTGGCGTCATACATCTCGGAAGACAGTAATTCCATCTCCCAGAAATAGATACGATGTTGTAACCCGCTCTGATTAGCCACAGCAAACCCGTAACTGTTATCTGTTAGAATATAGATAAATTAACCCTTTAAGGACGAAGCGTATCTGTTTTATATAAGGACTCAGTCCGTACCGCGCGGTAAACACTCTCCACTTCGGTTATAAAAACCAGTCTCTTAATGTTTTATAAGGCAAAAGTTGCTGTTTGTTCTGAGATCCGTACAAAACACATAAACGCAATGTGGGCACCACGTAGAATTTTTTAATGTTAAACCTGGTGGTACGTAAAGTTACCGCTAGGCTTTAAAAGGTTAAATAAGACAGGCAGTGCACTCGTACGTATAACTTTTAACATCGAGGCGCGTTCGCGTAACCATTGTTACCATTGAAGAACAATAAGTATTACCTACATGTGCTGAGTGTGTGTCTGTCTGTAGCGTTAATTACCCATCGTGCAAAGCGCATGCGCCGTATTATATTGTCATCTGTGGCATGTCCGGCACTACCATATTTTTCCACATTATCTCATAAACGGTACGATTTTCGGGGAAAAAAGTTACTGAACATGAAATGTGTGTTTTGATTTCATCTACAGCTTTTGTCTGAAATATTTCTCATTCTAAGAAGAATTCAGCGGGATACTATTATAAATGCGCATAGGTCTTCATGTAAAGTACGTATTATTCTTGTAAGGTTTGAATGAAACTTGATTTTTTCGACATACTTTCCGAAAATCTTAAGTTATTAAATTTAATTAAGATTCACCTTGGGGGAGCCGAGTAGTTCCATGCGGACAGACAGACACATACGGACGGACAGACGTGATGAACTTAATAGTCGCCTCTCGCATTTTTGCTAACGCGCCTAAGAATTGCCGTTTTCAGGTATCGAACATCTGCTGCATCTAGCTGTAGGTCAGTACTGGGGTCATTTTGTGCTTTTGCAAGACTTCGGATATTTTACGTAAAAATTACCGCTTCAGAAAATTGTTAGGGTTTCAAAAATAAGTTAAGGTAATAATTTCATTTTTAGAAAACGAATAGGTATGCGGGACATACTAGGAACTCTAAATCAGGAGTCCGGAAATTTTCAAAAACCTAGCAAGCGCCTAAAAATTCTGGGCGCTAGGAGCCGGACGTGAAGCAGGTTCCAGCCTAAGGACCCACATCTTTTAGGTCCCAACCGTACAGAATTTAGTGAAACTTGTAAAAACTGCAGGAAAGATACACTCGAAATATGCCATGTTCTCTGATATGTACTACCATTGAACGAACCCAGGGTGCGCTTTGCGATATATCGTCTTAGTATAGAAGTTTCTGGTCTGGTGTGTAAAAGACGGCTCACCTCGCTACATAATGTACCGTCTCAGCCTTCCAGTGTATTTCCCTTGTCTGTTCTTATTTGTTTTGGTCGGGGTACGCATCAGGGTGTGTTAATCAGGTCGAAGACCGCCAGATTATGTTGCGTTTTCATGCTGGTACTTCGAACAGAATGACGTTCTTTCTGTTTGCATTCTTTTAGACGTACGTAAATTTACTAGTGAGATTTTGTAAATTATACGTGTAGATTTACAAGGTGTGGCAGGACGTGTGTCTTCTAATTCAAAGTGTGACACGCCGAAATTTACAAGCGTAAGCGTATAGGAAGGAGTAACTTGCTTCACGCTTCGTATACGAGTCTTTTGTTCGTGGCATTGAAGAGTTGCATTAAATCGTCTGTGGTTTTGTGTGTGTGCCTGCATAACACGAGACTGTGGTGTGATGAACCTGTGTCTGCATTGATAACGAGATTTCCATGTCTGTTCCCATTACAGTACTGAAGTTTGTATGGAAACTAAATATACTGGACACAGTGGTACGATGCAGACGCTGTAAACATTTCCTTTTTTGCTGTTTCCGTTTTTTGTTGTCTCCACGTAGCCGTTCTCTGCGGTGATATGCTTGAGTTTGATGTGATTACATATAGGTGACAGTGTTTAGTGGTCTGGTGAGATTCCACACACACACACACACACACACACACACACACACACACACACACACACACACACACACACACACGCACACACACACCTTGTTCTCCGCGTGGCTGTGGTACGAGATCGTCCTGGGAGCGTTTTTGTGGTTCGGATTTGGTGGATCTTAAAGCAGTATCGCTGGCATGTTTCAGCGTAAGAGGAGTCTTCCTGTTCGGCTGGAGCATGCTGAGAAGTGAGTGTTATCTGCTGACGACAGAACTCGTGGAAATGCGCTTAACAGCGAATAGTTGGCCTTTGGACGTGGTGAAAATGGGAGCAGGTGATTTTTGCTGCCACGTGTTTGTTAAAAAGATGCAACACAGTTTGTGAGTGGAACTGAAAGTGGGTCTGCAAATCCTGTTTTTGTAAACGTATTCAGTTGTTCGTTTGCGTGGGGGCGGGGGGAGGGGTGAGGGGGCTACAGCGTGAAAGGTATGTTTAAATTTGTGTGAAACGGTAACTGAGTAAGCACCTCAGCACTAATCGTACAGTGTTATATGGAAAAAAATATAGTAAATTATCGTGTAAGTTAAACGTTATTTATTAACAAGACAGGCAGTGTACTATAAACGTAACACTTGAGGCGCGTTCGCGTAACCATTGTTGCCGTGTAAAAGCAGTATTACATATACTGCGTGTGTGTCTGTAGCCTCATTTATCCAGCATGCAAAGCGCATAAGCCGTATTATATTGTTATCTGTGGCCGAACTGGCTGTGTCATATTTTTCCACATTATTTCATAAACGGCATGATTTTTGGTCAACGTAATTGAACATAAAATGTTGTGTTTTGATTTTCTCTACAAATTTGTCTAAAACATTTCTCATTCTAAGAAGAATTCGGCGAGGTATTATGAACGACGTACTTAGGTCTTCATGTCAAGTACTCATTATTCTTGTGAGATTTTAATGAAACTTGAATTTTCTCGACAGATATTAGAAAAATACTCAAATATAAAAATTTCATGAAAATTCGCCCTGTGGGAGCCAAGTTCTGTGCGAACAGTAGGACCGACAGACATGACAGACAGTCGCTATTCACGATTTTGCAGACGTGGCTAAAAGCACCGTTCACATGCAACATCGTGAGTGCTGAAGCCTATAACAGTAATACCAACGATAATTCCCGGCGAACTGAACTTACATTAAAACAAAATTTGAGTTCGGCGGCCATAATTTAGCAGGCTTAGTGGGCCCCAGAATCGGCCTGGTTGCTTTGGCGTTAAAAAATCTTAATCGTCCCCCGGGAATCGAACGACGATCCCTCGGTCGTTCAACAGACCGCCTAGTCTAAAGCCATTCGGCTCCTCTTAGCTAATTACGGAGTAAGGCGTTAATGAAATGAAAAACAAACGGGAGGGAGTTCTGTATAGGTCACACTGCCATAGACAGGTGGTTGATGTTTCCGGTGTATGTGCTGGGGTTTACCGTACGTGATTAAAAAGGGGGGGGGAAAAGGTAAAGCAGTCCCATTACAGGCCTGGACAGGCCCACAGGGTTCCAGGAGGTTGAGGCTCCCAGATTTCTAGACAATCGGCACATGAAGGTGGTAAGGTTGTCAGCCCTACGCACCGGCCGCGTTAACCCCCCAGGAAGTATTCCTGGTACTCATTTCCGTTAGAGGCTGAGTCGACCCCAGGGCCATAGTGCGACCGACAGGATTATGCGATTATGCCAATGAAAAATTCCACTGACACCATCGGGAATCGAACCCGCGACCTGCCGGTTTGTAGCACAGTGCCTCAACCAACTGCGCCACCGCGGCCCCCGTGACATAAAATGTAGCAGGGTGTCAGTTATTCCATGCCAGACAAGCGACTTTGTGGTTTGTGTATCAGGAAAGACACCGGTAACAAACATTTTCTGAGAACTGAGCGTGGTTATCGGTGTGCCAGAGGAAGCGCTGACGTTATTTGCACCTAATGTGGGTTATTCCAACTTGAAAATTGCAGAACTGTTTGTATAACCTCGTTATATTTTAGACCGTAATGCGGTTCACCTGTTGGGAAGGACGGTTTATCGACATCCCACTGTCTTACCTTGGCCTACCGAGTCTTGTTTCTAGAGAGCGTGTTCCCTATATACAAGGGGAAGGTAAATTTCATCCTAGATCAGGCCGGGAAGACCCAGAGGGGGAGTAGACTTATAGCTGTACTCTTTCTTTAACCTCGTGCTAGATGGTGGGTGGTCAGCGCCACATTCCGGCCGCTTTACCCACGGGGAAGAGACCCGGAACCATTGTAGAGGAGGCTGGGTCGTCCCCATGGCCGGTGTGGACCGGTGCAGAAGATCTCGCCCCCAACGGAATTCGATTCCCGGACCGTCCAGCCCTTAGCGAGTCGCTATACCGACTGAGCTATCCCGGACCTTCCTATGTGCAAGGAAATTAAAAAAAAAATGTGTTAACGAACAGTTTGGTGCGGAGAACTTTATTGCTACTTATGGTGTTACTGCCTTGGTTCATACTAAGGTGAAACTCATATTCTCATTTCATTTTCATATTGACACTGTATAGCGAGACAGGTGTTTGCCATCGTTTCGGAAGAAAGTACTGCATCCGTCTACACTGTAGAGGTGCGTAAAATTGTGTAGCAGACCGATGAAGAAGAAGGCCACAGAGTTTGAACAAAGGATTTGTAAAAGGGTGCGCCATTACAAGGCTGTGCTTTGGATGTTGCAAGTGTGTTCTCCAAAACGTTGGCATTCACCTACCAAAGTGCACGTTGTCATAATGCAGTAGACCAAGTACGAGTTTAATTGTCATGAAAACCTGATATTATTTGTGTGCAATAAATGCGTTGTGTTTTCCATTTCAGTACCCATCATGTGAACAAGAAACCCACAGCAACCTCCATCAATCGCTCCGAAAGTTACAAAGAACGAGTGCATCAGAAGGTAAGCGGACTACAATACAAGTACATTCGTGTAAGTTCGTTGGAGTACCCGCAGTAGCCTGTGTTACAAGAGGGCCCATGTAAAGCGGCTTTCTTATATCGAATTGTCATGTAATTCCTTCGGACTGGTTTTCTTGGCGTAAGATATAAATCACTAGTTGCAGTCGTCGTTAAGGAAACCCCTGTATTTTTTGAATACTTTCTTAAATTGTGTACATCTGAAATGTACCAAATATAGGGGTTGTTCCCCCCCCCCCCCTTTGATTGACCGATAATCGCCGACCACAACGCTCAACCCGACGCTGAGCTAGCGTTGCTTCGTACGCCGCCTGTCGGGCACGTTTAACAGTAGATGACGGGAGCTAAACAAACGATCACAGTGATAATATCCTTTAGAAAGTGTAGCAAATCTCACTAGAGCGTCGGGCCGACGCTTATCGGTCAAGTAGGAGAAACCCCCGTATACTTTTTCAGTAAGAGGTGGGGTAGACACCACAGCTGGTTTGGAAGCTTAGTGGTTTAGAGGAAAATCTTTTGCATGTGTCGGTAATCGAACTGCTATTCCTGGGACATCCATTTTATGGTCGGTTCTTTATTTTAGAAGTATGCGGTACTGCTTTGGACCATTACTCGGAAATGGTTGTATGATACGGAAATGTGTCTTGGAGGTGTGGACTGGCTTCAGCTTCACAGACGGTCTGTTGCGATCCGGTAATTAACCGTCCGCTTGTGTAAAAGGCGGGGACTTTCTTGACCAACTTGCTAGCAGTTAGGTTCTGAAGAAGTGCGGCGGGTGGAATTAGTCTCTTATCCTATGTTGTTTTATTTGTCTCAGTGACTGCAGTGACTAGGCTAGGATAGACTGTCACCATGATCTTCCGCAACGACCCAAACCGGTTCTGCTGCCCACTCTGCTTCTTATCCATTGCGTACCGCAGGCTCTTTCTCGTTCGGTAAGCGACCGTGACTTGAAACTGACAACGTCGAACTGGGTACGGGCGCGAGGAGCTGTGCCTCTGCTCCTCCCTACGTGTGAAAGATACGTCAAGAGGGCTCTGGAGATGGAACTGCTCTGTAGGGGCTCCGAAAGGGGAACCTGGAGGGGGCTTCTTTTCTTGCGACTTTGAAAGCTGCATAAAGAGGGCTCTGGAAATGAAACATCTTTATATATGGGCTCCGTAAGGGGAACCTGGAGGGGGGATTTCTTTTCTGGGGAGTCAGTGAAAGATACTTAAAGAGGGCTGTGGAAGTGGAACATCTTTCTCTATGTAGGGGCTTCAAGGGGGACCAGGGCGATTTCTTTTCTGGGGACTTTAAAAGATAACGTAACGAGGGCTCTGGAGATGGAGAATCTCTCTCTATGTAGGGGCTCGGTAAGAGGAACCTGGAGGGGGGGGGGTTCTTTTCTGGGGACTCTGAGGAACATGTCAGGGAAGGCTTTGCAAGGGGAGCCGCTTTCTCTTACAGAGGCTGCGTGAAGGGAGTCTGGAGGGAGGACTCCCATACTGAGGACTCCGAGAGACATGTGTCAGAAGGCTCTGGAAAGGGGGCATTTCTTTTTTACAGGGGCTCCATAAAGGGAACCTAAAGGTAATTAGCAAGCGCGGGCTCGGCCGGAACCTGTACTTGATATATCTGTCTGCTGTGTATAACTTAGAGTGTTTGTGGCCACAGCACTGTAAGAAAGCATTTGTATTTTAGGGGGCACAAAAGGCCTGTTAAAAAGGGCTACATTCATTGGGCCTTTAAGGCCTCGAACCCATTATATTCTCTTCCTATTCCCCCGTACGTCTTGATGTCACGGCGTTTAATTAAGTACGAGACTTCACCTTTGAGCTCAAACTGTAATGTTGCGCTGTCCGTTGTGAATATCCAGTTCTTCTTCAGAGTAGTTCTGTGACGTGTCTAAGTCAAGCAGTGTGTATTGTTCGCTCTTAACATAGAGGCAAGTGGCTTAATCCTTTAAAGATGAAAACGTGTCGGTTTTGTATAAGTACTCAGTCCGTACCGCGGAGTAAACACACTATCTCGGCTATAAAAACCAGTCGGTTAATGTTGTATAGGGAACTAATCGTTGTTTGTTCTGAGATCCACACAAAACACATAAACACTGTGTGGGCAGAACGTAGAATTGTTGAATGTTAATCCTAGTGGTACATAAAGTAACCACTAGGCTTTAAAAGGATAAAGAATGCGTAGACGCTGAAGAATGGTAGAAAACCCAAGGGAATGACCAGTGCATAGTATAATGTAAATTCTCTGCAGGTTCGGGAAATCGTTCCGCCGCGTCTTTATTAGAAACGATTTTCCAGGCGCCTGAAGGCGCTAGAAATGTCTTAGTTATAATCAGTTACGAATTTGAGGGTAGATTTACAGCTGTGACGCGTTCGCAGTGTAGGTAGGGTGGGGGGGATCATGTAGTCGTCTGGGTCTCACTACCTCTTTTCGTTCTTTCTCTGACCCGACTGTAAATGGACTAAGATGTAGCGAAACGCATTTCATAAACGTACACAAAAGTTTGAGTATCTACTGAGGAAACAGCGGGAATCGTGGTGGTGGTGGTGGTGGTGGTGGCGGCGGCGGCGGCGGTGGTGGTGGCGGTGGCGGTCAGAAAGATTCAACTTCGCCTCGGAGCCGTGCCGTTGTTTTTCACTTTAATGGAATAAAACATCGGCTCACAACTTTTTTATGCCTCTGTCAACGAAAATCACAACACATCGGTCTGCAGGGTCACCATAAAGCGCGAAACACTTCAGATGTGATATGTGCTTATGTATAGGGCTAATAAAATTTCTGGTATTTTGTACAGACGAAATTATAGTTTCGCACAAGCCAGCGGGTGAATTTAGCGTAAAATTCATTGTAAGACAGGATTTATGAGGCATGCATTGCAGTCACATACCAAACGGTGATGAAACAGTGTGTTCTTTCGGATGTTTACCATCTAAAAGTTAAAATGTGTCAGTGATATATTGCGAATTTGACAGACATGGATATAAACAGGTTGTGTTCATGTTTTATTAATCAAGAAGATGTATGTCGGTTGAATTGTGTAACCATTTTTGTCCACAATGATGGGCTGCACCGATTGTGCGCTGTCATTACAAACGAGTTGCATGGCGTGTCCTCGAATACGCTTTGGTTGAAGGTGGCGCTCGCGACGTCAAACGGCGAAAGGAGCAAATGAAAGAAGGTGGCTGCCTTAGTCTTAATGCAGTCGGTAAGGCAGCACCACCGCTTTGCCTCTAAGAGGAAGAGGTGTGTCAACTTCCGAAGTTTATTTACGGTGCGTGGTAAAGAATTGTTGCAACACTTCTGTGCGTGTGAGATATTTATAAGCATCGAGATGGAAACATTGTGGGGCTTGAGAAGGGACTGAGAAAAACCACGAATGAGGATCTAGAAGAGATACCTAATCCTTGACTCTTCGAAGCATGAAGTTGACGCAGACGATCTTAGAATGTACTTCAGGCAGTGAACTAAGTAGCTAAGATGTCCGAGCGAGAGTAACAACAAGGAATCGATATTACCAGGGTCTGTCAAAAATTACGAACCTAAGATATATATCAAAACACACAAAACTAAAAACATGTACTACATTGATTAAACCTATAGTGCTCCAGTACATGGCTGTGAAACGTGGGCAGCCACAGAGCAAATGAAATCGTTCCTTAAAATGTGGGAGCCGAAAATACTAAGAAACATACAGCGCTCAGCAAAAGGTCAAAATGGCCGGAGAATCCGAACTAATGATGAATTGCAGGTTATGTGTAGAAAACCAAATATTGTAACAACATTAAACGTAAGAAGACTAGGATGGGCTGGTCATCTGGTAAGAATGTCTGTTGATAGGACCGTGAAGAAAGTATTTTCGGGGAAACCAGATGGAAGAAGACAATCAGGAAGACCAAAGCGGTTGGACTGTATTGAGAATGATCTTAAATCTATGGGTGTCAAAGAGATGAAGAAAGAAAGCAGAAGACAGATCCGTATGGGCTATCATTGTAAAGGAGGCACTGGTTAAACTGTGGGGACCGTAAGCTCATGAAGAAGCAGCTAAGTAGCTAACTCGATGGAGCAGAATCCTCCTGGAGAATTTAATAGCCAGCTAGATAGTCGAGAACTTACCCGCTTTTTGTGGGACACAAAGGTTCGTAACCGTGTTCACAACAGCCCGCCACTTTTCCCTATCCGGAGACAAATTACTCTCGTTCACAACCTCCGTGCCTGTTTCTGTGAGATCCGTTTAAGTATTATCCTCCATCGTGTCTTGATTTTTCGTAGTGGTCTTCGAGTTTTTCCACCAAAACCCTGCATGCAGTTTCTTTCTTTTTTCGTCCGTAAGTGCCACAAGCCCTTCCCATCGAGAGCTCCTTGGTTTGAATTTTGGTGTATTTATATACCAGACGGGAAGGCGCAAGGTTATGGATCGAATTGTAGCAGGCGTTCCCTGAATACAGTCTGCTGTTAATTTCTTATTGGATGGAATTTTGATTTGTTAACTAGTAAACTGCTACATTTCGAGCTGGTATGGTGTTGAAACTTGGACATTTCGGAAAGCAGATCGGAAATACCCGGAAAGTTTTGAAATGTGGTTCTCGAGAATGATGGATAAGATCAGTTGGACCGATCGTGTGAGAAGTGAAGTGTTATAAAGTGTCAAGGAGGAGCGAAATGTCCTGCAAACAGTGAGAACAGTGAAGACTAACTGGATTGGTCATATCTTGTGTCGTAACTGCTGTCTGAAACACGTTAATGCAGGAAAGATAAGAGGGAAGGATTGAAATGACGGGAAGACGAGGATGAAGACGTAAGAAGCTACTGGATGACCCGAAGGAAAATAGAGCTTATTGGAAATTGAAAGAGGAAGCACTAGATTGCTTTGGGAGAGGCTATGGACCTGTCGTAAGAGAGACGACAGAATGAATAGGTGGATGAGTGACTGTCGTTCTCAAATCTGAACTTTGCCACATTTTCAGAGGATTGATTAGCCTTCTTTTTATTGTGATTTTGTCCTACGGTCCGTTCCTGATAACATGTATGTGTAGTTTTCTGCCGCTCTTTGCTTCTAGACCGACCTCCTTGACAAACAAAGCAGTAAACGCACTTCCTCTCTATTATAACACACTAAGCTCATATCCTTGTGTTACGATCTTGCAAGTACCAGTGAAGTTGCAAAATGTGTTAATGGGACAGGTGCCACTCGGCCGTGGAAAATCTGGGCAAGTGAACCGGCTGCAAGAACAATATGGTCATGTTTCTGTGCACTGCCGCGTGTTGCTACTAAGGACTTTCGAAGCAGCTGTCGGATCTCTGTGAAACTGGTATCAACAAAATGGCATCAGACGAGGTCACAACATTTACGCTTTAATATCCTGCGATTTTTTAAAAAATGAAAATGGTGATCATGTGAACTTGTAAAGTTGTACGGACACTTTTTAGGGTCGCGTGCTTCTCGGCGGCGATGTAGCACCAAGACGTGAAGCTTCTTGAGCAATTGTGTTTACAACATGTGGTGTAGCTTTCTGGGCTATGGCACAGTATATTGTGGCGGGAAGTCATCAGCACTGTGGAAAGTTTGCTGTCTCCATCTGCAAGGTAAATGTTACTTCTGCCCTGAATATGGAGGCGTTATCTTAATATTTTGCATTGTCAGTGTATTTTTGTCACTGTGTAGTGTGTTCACTCCAGCAGTGCACTTGACATCCTGTCACTGTACAGTGCGATTCCAGCAATGTACTTGAAATTCTGTCATTGTACAGTGTGTTCATTCCAGCAGTACACTTGACATCCTGTCACTGTACAATGTGTTTACGCTAGCAGTGCACTTGACATCCTGTCATTTTACAGTGTGTTCACTCCAGCAGTGCACTTGACATCCTGTCACTGTACAGTGTGTTCAGTCCAGCAGTGCACTTGACATCCTGTCACTTTACAGTGTGTTCACTCCAGCAGTGCACTTCACATCCTGTCACTCCAGCAGTGCACTTGAAATCCTGTCACTATACAGTGTGTTCACTCCAGCAGTGCACTTCACATCCTGTCACTCCAGCAGTGCACTTGAAATCCTGTCACTATACAGTGTGTTCACTCCAGCAGTGCACTTGACATCCTGTCGTTGTGAGTTGGGAACCATAAGCACGAATTACTTACGTTTGGTGTACGTATGTTTGGATGCAAAACCAAATACTTCCATAGCCATTATATATATATATATATATATATATATATATATATATATATGAATATTTAGACCGTTGAATACATTAACAAGATTTTAATAAATTTTAATCCTCATTGTTAATCATTATTATATTACAGCCGTATGTATGTGTGTGTATTTACACATATATGTAGACTAATACTGAAGTAACAAAAAATTGTAGCGGCCTCAGGTAGGCCTACAGTTCATCTGTTGGCGCTACGCTCTGTATCCAAAGGCACGCATTTTAGTGCTCTGTAGTGTAATTGTAAACTTATACAACTGATCCCTTGTGTTTTTCTCCATAATAATGGCTCAATGTGAACCGAAACGTGTAGGGGATACTGTGATATAAAATAACAAGGTGTATGTAACCCAAATAAATTGGGTCCTAATAAATTTCAGGCATTATGTCCCTCCATACGACTAGGAATTTTTACAATATGGCTGTGCCGCGCGAGAGCTGTATGGGTTTCGGTCTGACGAACCGTTTAGTCTGCCTGCCTGTATAGGCAGTTCGTAACCATAGCCACAGGTTGTGCCGCGTTTAGGAACAGGGTGAGGCGTTTGGGGCAGTTTATGGGGTGCTCGTGTGGATTTCGACACAAGTCTTCAGGGCTGGCACGACGTTTAGGAGGGATGCGGTGCCTCTGTCTTCATGTGTCAGCGTTATGTTGGGCCAGTGGATTTCTCCGAAACGTCCGTAACCGCATACCGGACCACACGGCGTCACAATCCAGGATGATCACGGTCCGGGCTTGGTTAGATGCTGTTTACCTTTTCTCAGGCTTTTTTAAAGAACGTTTCCAGTGGCTAAAACCGTTCCAAACGACGCCTGTAGACCTTAGCGACGACGCAGTTTTCCCGAATACGCATTGTAGGCCGAATAAATTCCCCTTATAATGCGTGTTCATCATTCCCCTGGTGTTTCAGCTGTTGTTTGAGTGTCCGCATATTTCTGAAAAGCCGTTTCCACGGCATGTTCACGATGAACAATGCAGCGCCTCTCGCTTCGTGCGAGACCCAGTGGCGTATCTTGAAGGTGGTGGTCCCCAAAGCAACTCCCCCATAGCTGTCATATTCGGGATACCGTGTATTTAGGCCCCACTCCACATGGCTCACATGTTTTGGACACAGTGTATTGAAGCCCCACTGAACATAGCTCACGTGTGCGACACAGTGTAGTAAGGCCCCCATAGCTCACATGTTTTGGACACAGTGTAGTTAGGCCCCCGTAGCTCACATATTTCGGACACAGTGTAGTTAGATCCCCATAGCTCACATATTTCGGACACAGTGTAGTTAGGTCCCCATAGCTCACATATTTCGGACACAGTGTAGTTAGGTCCCCATAGCTCACATATTTTGACACAGTGTAGTTAGGTCCCCATAGCTCACATATTTTGGACACAGTGTAGTAAGGCCCCGTAGCTCACATATTTCGGACACAGTGTGGTTAGGTCCCCATAGCTCACATATTTTGGACACAGTGTAGTTAGGCCCCCGTAGCTCACATTTTGGACACAGTGTAGTTAGGCCCCCGTAGCTCACATTTCGGACAGTGTAGTTAGGTCCCCATAGCTCACATATTTTGACACATTGTAGTTAGGCCCCCGTAGCTCACATATTTCGGACACTGTGTAGGCCCCGCTCCCCATAGCTCACATATATGGGTCGCAGTGTACTAGACAGGTGGCTCTTTGTGTGTGTGTGAAGCCTGTTGTTTCAAATATCTGTGGTCTCAGCGACTGTTGCGTTAATGATGCCCAACGTGTGTAATGGCAAGGAATTAAATCCCCAAGGTAGTGACGTCCCATGAGAATTTCATGTGAAATGTCCTGAAGAAAGCATGACAACAAGAGTCCCTGGTGTTTTGTTACTTAACGCCCACACGCGGAATCAGTCACCCATCCACTGTTGCAGGAAAAATATAGAAACTTTAAAAATATGGTGTCTTATGTTACAGATGCTTTCAACAAGCAATGCAACTAGTGACGTTTGTGTTTATTTGTGGTGTTCTTAAAACGTTGGTATGTCAGATTGCGTACTGTCAGGTGGTAGGATGGTAAGGAATTAATGAATGGTGGATTTTAAACATTTGGGAGGAAGCGGTCGTAGCTTAGTGTGCTGTCCAGGCATTTACCTAAAGGGGCTAGGGAAAACCGCGAAAAGCCCGTCAGGATAATTGGTGTCCCGCCTGGGGATTTTTAGTATTACAATGAATCTTCAAGAAATACGAGTAATATGGTAAGGTGTGGACTTGATTCGTGTGAGGATAATACGAGTAGTGTGGTACGGCGTGGACTTGAATATGACTCAGGATAATGCGAGTAGTGTCGTAGGGCATGGACTTGATGATACATGTGGCTCAGGATAATACGCGTAGTGTCGTAGGGTGTGAACTTGATACATGTGGCTCAGGATAATACGAGTAGTGTCGTAGGGTGTTGACTTGATACATGGGGCTCAGGATAATACGAGTAGTGTCGTAGGGTGTGAACTTGATACATGTGGCTCAGGATAATACGAGTAGTGTCGTAGGGTGTGGACTTGATACATGGGGCTCAGGATAATACGAGTAGTGTCGTAGGGTGTGAACTTGATACATGTGGCTCAGGATAATACGAGTAGTGTCGTAGGGTGTGGACTTGATACATGTGGCTCAGGATAATACGAGTAGTGTCGTAGGGTGTGGACTTGATACATGTGGCTCAGGATAATACGAGTAGTGTGTGGACTTGATACATGTGACTTAGGATAATACGAGTAGTGTGTTAGTGTGTGGACTTGATTTATGTGACTCAGGATAATACGAGTAGTGTGTTAGGGCGTGGACTTCACGTGACTGAGGGTATTGAATATTGGTTGGCTGTTGTGAACGCGGTAGTGAAGCTTGGAGTTCCATAAATGTGGGAAATGTCTTCACTAACCGAGGAGCAATCGGCTTGTGGAGTTTGAAATCCGAACCGTTTACCTCCGCTGCGGTATTCAAGTTAAAAACGTTATTAGTTAGGAATCATGTTCGGTTAAGAAAGCATGACCCTTTGCTCATCTAGGCGTTTCGCAGTAGTACGCTCGCCGGTTCGGTGCACCGCCACTGGCAAGCGTACGTGTGCCTGCGCAACATTAAATGCAAGAGGCTAGGAAGGATAACTCAATCCACAGCTCCGTGATTTACGGCACTCGTGGTCGATTATTACCACCGTTGTGTGACTTGCCCTGTTGTACTGTGGTGCTGCAATTGATTTCCCCTTGCCGTATTGTTACGGAGGTTTTAAAGAGCAGGCTTTGCAGGGGTACGCATCAGCAGTATTGCAATACTATGCCGCTTCAGAGAGATTACAAATGTTTGAGGGAGCCGCCTCGTTCGCAGGCACGTGGCCATTGTTTCAAAAGGCCATTCATGTGATCCAGGATTTTGTGTACGGCTCGTTTCCCATTTATTATAAAGTTTTATTTGTTTTTAAGACGGTATTATGTAGTAGTATTATATACATGCGAGAGTATGGCTTTTTTTTAGCCTTTTCACCTCAGACCTTTGAAAAATTGAGCTGTGTAACGTTAGTAATATGCCATCGTCAGACGCAACAATTTTATTATGTTTAATTTTATAATGTAGGCCTATGCAGCGTGTTTTGGACATATTTTGACCGTCCTCAGGCATCAACATGCATTATCCAAAACCAAGGTGGACATGCGTTAAAATTATATTTTTGTATTTTGTAAGATTTCTCAAATTTTACAGGTGTCATAATGTAGCATTTATGTTCATTGTGTCTTATATATGTTTTTTGTTGTGTTACTAAAAGCATAGCACATTGTTTCTAAAATTGTTAAAAATTGTGTACAAGGTAAGTGCTGTTACAGCAATATGTATTGAATGTTCAGTTCGACAGTGTTAAAATAAGTTAAGTCCTTAATTAGAACAAACCAACAATTATGCACAAAATTCACAAAGCTATATTTACACTGACACTATACCTACACGTTTCAATGGACATGCCATCATCTTCAGGGGATACGAAGTGTTACAGGCACCAACGCATCAAGAAAATACGCTAAGTCCTGTTCACGATGTATTTCTTTTCACCAGTGGCCATACACAACTCACAGTACAGTGCAAAGCAGGACACATGTCTCGGCTTGAACAAGCCATCATCAGGCGTACACCTAGAACGTTAAAAAGAAATTAAAACTGTGCGCAGGTGTGAGATATCAGACCGTTACAATGTAATGATACAAAGTTTGAGATCTCATACCTGCTTCCAGGTTTAATATTTGTTTTTAATGTTCTCGTTATAGGCGTGATGATGGCCTATTCAAGCCGAAACGTGTGGCTTATTTTACCGTTATTGTGAGTTGTGTATGATTACTTGGAAAAAGAAATAGATTTGTAAATTGGTAACACAGCGGGGATATGTCACCTTAAAGTAGGCCTAAGTTCTGTTTAGCCTGTTTTAATATTGACTTTGCTAGGTTTATTGATATACAGTGACATGCACTTCATTCTAGTTGGTGTACGTATGTATGGTTATTCTTTTGATATCTATCAGTTCAGGCCGTATTTATATTATTGCGTCTGACGGAAGTTCGTAATTTATTGTCAGTGAATTGTAGCACAGCGGGATGAATTTCATCAAAATAATGAAATTGCGTTTTGCTCATAGTGGCGCCGTACGTCGCGTTGTTATAGCTTTGGCCTTAACCCTTTGTAATTTAAAAAGGTAAAGATAAAACGCGTCCGGTTTCCCAAACAGCGTCGCCTTTTGTTGGAAGGTCACCAGACTCCGCCGGTTTGTCTGTTTAGAGTGGCTTTGAAGATGGATGAGTTTCGGTGGAATCGTACTGTGTCCCATTGCGACTTTGTTCACCACAAATCCCACACGGGCTGGCCCCTCTGGGTTTGACGGTGGGAGGCCGGCAAACTAACTGCTGTTGATATAAATGGTATTTGACAGTTCAGTTCATACCGCACAGTAAACACTCCCATCCCAATTACAGTGGCTAGCCGGTTAATGCTGTTCAGGGGAACCCCTGCTTTATTGTGACAATAATATCAGGCTCGTAAACACACCGTGCGGGCAAAATGCATAACGTCTTACTGTTGAACCAGTTGGTAAGTATAGTTGCCGCTTTGCTTGAGGGGTCTGAATCGATCACATGCCCTTGCGCGTAGCTTTTTTTCTTCCTTCAGAATCGTGAGGTGTGCAGACAGACTGTGTGTGTTATTTCAGGCTTCCGCTGCGATGTAGATGGCATCTGCGCTCCTCAGGGATATCACGCAGCGTCGAGTGGTAGTTCTGTGCCGACGTTTCGGAACAACCTATCAGTCACACCTACACGGGTGAAGTCCAAGGACGTATTGACCCTTCAAGATGGGCCCGATAGGTTGTCCCGAAACGTCAAACTACCACTCAGCGCTGCGTAATATCCCAGAAGAACGCAGATCTCACCTTGTGCCTTGTGTGTTCTAACGTCTGTTCTCTCGTTTCAGCGGCAGTTGCGGGAGAGACGGAAAACCAGTGATCCAAATTTATCAAAAACAAAGTAAGTACTTGATCTTATTGGAAATTGTGACTAGGTGTGTTGTATTTATGGCGAGGCCACTAAAAGAAATCCCATGGATCTACGCCCTTGACATCGCACTTCAGATGATGGTGTTCCCCTGCAGCGTAATTCTGTACGCTCCCTTCTGATCGCCTGTCCGTGACATTCACACTAATGTGGGTACCTCGACTTAACATGATTTCGCGCTGACGTTGTGTTTGCTTTGAATAAGTCTGGTAGTGCAGAGAGTTGTTTTTGCGATGAGATTGCAATTTGTAAAGTGACGAGATTGCGTCAGAATTAGGCGTGTGAAGTTTCCCTAAACGAAAATTGAAGGCAGAGAGTCCAGAGGGATAACAAAAATTTTCGGTATAATAAAATACACGGAGATGAATAACATAAAAGAATCTTCGATTTAGTCGACCACTGTTGAGAAAATGAAAGTATGGCCTAATTAGGGAAGTTCGTGCACAGATAACCATTTGGTAATCTTTGGCAGTGACAAGCACTTCATTCTAGTTGGTGTATGCCAAGTGGAGGCTGGAGGGAGGAAATACACGTGTGGCAATAGAATGTGATGATTTTCAAACATGTTTTGATGAATCGGGTTGAATACAAGAAACAAAAAAAAATTGTGTAGTATCAACAGTAAAATGCAAGTTAATTACGCTCTTTATTTTTTAGAAATTACATCTCCTAAGTTGTCTTCCTAGTATGCAGTACATTCCTGTAATTGTGATCGGAAATTAACCATAACTTCGCAGCAGACGCGTGTCAGTGGCTCTGATTTCGACCCTGACGCGCACTTTTATCCCCCAACGTGATGATATTCAGAACTCAACAGCAACTAACGTACTGCAACGTCGGGGGCAAGTTGTGCACCTTCGTGCAGTTACAGTTAATTGCCGATCACGATTACAGGGATGTATTGCGTGTCAGGCAGACCAATTAAGAAATGTAATTTTGTAGGAAGGCCGATCCCAGTGGCCGCGCGGTCTAAGGCGTACGTTTGCTGCCGAGCGCTTGCTGGTATCGTGGGTTCGAATCCCACCGGGGGCATGGATGTTTCTCTCTTGTGAGTGTTTGTGTTGTCAGGTAGAGGTCTCTGCGGCGGGCCGATCCCTCATCCAGAGGAGTCGTACCGACTGTGGTGTGTGTCTGAGTGTGATCAAGTGCAAATAAACAATCTCGACACCTACTGTGAGTAGGCAGAAGATGGAAGGACCACGAAATGAATTTTGTAGGAAGTAAAAGGCGAATATTAAATGGCATTGTATTGCTGATACTAAATTTTTTGTGTCTCTTGTATCCAACACAGTGCATGAAAACAGCTGTCTGAAAATCGTCACGTTCTGTTGCTCCATCCTGCATAACTGTGTACAGAATGCCGGAAGGCTCCACCTTTGTCACCGCACAGTCCATTGGGCTTCTTTCCGTTGCCTCACAGTGACGTTTTCTGATTCCCTTTTTTTTTTGGTCACGAGTTTTATGTGCCTTTGTAACTGTTTTGTGTGCGCATCATTATTGCTTTTGTTCAGTGAGGAATGTGAATACGTAAAATTAATTGCAGGGAAAGATTTTCGTGACTGTGACTTGGTAGGTTACACTTAGACATAACTTCTTGATTCGTTCGTTTCTGCTTCATAGTAAACATGACTCTGTCTCCATTTAAAAGGACGGAAATATTCGCCGTTTATTTTGAGAATCGTACAAAACATGTACCTACCTGTATACACGTATTTAAATGGTACGTAATTGTCTGCTGAGAAAGTTTATTGTCGTATAACCAAATTCTGAGTATATTTAACACGTAGTTAATGTGTAATCAGTGAGTATAAGTAGTACGGTGGTGACGTGTTTTTAATTAAATCAGACAAATCCACTTTGTTGCAAAATACAGGAATTCTTCTTCATGTTGAAGCAGGTGGTAACTATTGTTAACTGCTGCGATCTGTAGTGCAGATTTTCTGTTGGGTGTGATTTAGTGTTGCTGTAAACACATTTTGGATTTTCGTAATACGAAGATGTTACTGGGATGGTAAAGTCAAGGAATTTGAAATGGCCGGCGTATGGAATTTGCATTTGAAATTGCAGATTTGTTCTCCAGAATTAAAGAGGAAAGGCCACTAGGAAGCCTTGGTCAGACGTTGAAGGTTGTTATTAAACTAGATCATAATGGCATTGGGTCAGAATGTACGAACTTGTACCGCGCAGTTGAGGTTAGGTGCAAGGGTAAGGAGGTGACAATTGGTAGCACAGCCGCAGGTGGAAGGATAATGTTAACGTATATCATTGCGATATTGGATGAGAGGGTACGAACTGGTTTCGCCCGGTTGTGGGTAGGTGTTAGGGTAACAGGGTGGCAGAGTTGGAACACTTCGTCACAGGTGGAAGGATAATATTAAAGTAGATCATAGCGGTATTTGATGAGGAGATACAATCTTGTTTCGTCCGTTTGAGGATAGGTATTAGGGTGACAAGGTGGCACAATTGATAACACGAATAGAAACGGAAGCCTGCAGCAATAAACGACAATAGATTTTATGTTTGAGACGTCGGTGTTAGAGTGAATTTAGTGTCTCAGCCCTCATATAGATCACAAAATTCGTAGGTCTGTGTCTGGTATCAAAATGGGTTACACAGTGGTTTATCGAAGCTTATTTGTGTTTGTTTTATAGTGAAAAGGAACTGCGCCAACCCACTTTTTTCTCTCCTGATATATTGTGTGCTAAATTTCCAGTTTAAATTTCAGTGCTGTTTGTGTTACTAATAGCGTAATTCAAATTGCAGTGATGAATTTTGTAAGTTTCTCCAGAGAGTTTCCTGCGTCGTTGGTGTGAGTATTGCTGGAAAGATACACGGCAGTAAGTTACCATCTTTGAACTTCATAGCATAACGGTAAATGTGGACACTGTAATTCCGACTCAGCATACCGTCCGCTGTTTTTATCTTCTGCTGCCGTTGCTTTGACTGATTTCTGACATGAAAAGGCTTTTCCGTGACAAGAATTAAATGTAAGCCGAAACGTCTGATGCTGCTCCTACATTTGAGATTCGCACAGAATATATGACACCGTGTCGATAAGTAAATAGTTAACCTGAGTTTCGAAACAGCTTGCTGCTTCAATTTTAGGCTGTGTGAAGGTAGAAACTTCCGAAACGTCGGTAACTACCAGCTTACGTGGCGGTATGTCACAGAACACTTGAGCGTTCTTATTGCACTGCTGCTATCACGCGGTGCCTTCAGTATCATGTTTTGTTTTGAAGTAGTCTTTGCGTGTGAATCGAAATGTTTTTAACGGCGAGGTTAACGCGACAGGCAGCCGCTGTGTGAGGTTCGCGTTGTGCTGTTTTCAATATATCGGTATTGCACGGACCAGGAAGGAAGAGATCGTCATATCAGTCGAGTCTGGGATTATCCTGTTACTTCCTGTTCCGGTTGTCACAACTTGTGAAGATATGCAGCTTTGAGACTATGTACACTTTATATGTTCTGAATAACAGAATGACTCCGGTCAAACTCCTTGAAGCTTGGAAATTTTTTCTCCAAAGAACATGGTTGTGTTAGAAGGTTCAGATTTTTCGGACCTTTGTCCTGGTGGGATTAACATGAGTATGAAGTGTTAGTGGAAAGGTACCGAGAAAGAAAAGGCGAGTACGTGGTGCTAAAACGTGTCCAGTGCCAGTTTTCGCACCCATAAATCTCACATATGAAATTCGTGGGACTGTTGTTGAAGATTTGAGTTCATACCACACAGAAAACACGCCGAGTCCATTATAAAAACCCGTCAGTTAATACTGTTTAGTTTATTATGAGAATTATACGAAATACACAAATGGCATGGATAATGTACGGGACTCTTTTAATTTTAAATTATTTGCCACTCTGCTTTGTATCGTTGCCGCAGTTCTACGATACGTAAGTTGGTTAGCATTGATCTGTTGTTTAAACTTACATATGACCTTACCTGTTGAAAGAGAAATGTGGGGGAGAAAAGGTTTGGAGTAGTCGAGGCGGTGAGTGCACTTACGAATGGCGACATCAAGTTGTATAGGTGGGTACCAACGGTTCTGGAACCCTTGCAGTCTCCATATTGTTTAGGTGCATACCAAGGGTTTGGGGACCTTACAGTCTCCGTATGGTTTAGGTGGATACCAGCGGTTTTGGGGACCTTACAGTCTCCATGTTCACTTTGCACTTGCCAAACCTCTCTAGCGGTATAAACAGATTTTTCTTTTCCACAGTGTTGGACCAAAACTCACCCAGGAAACGAATCGGTTTCCGGATGTATAACTGTAATAGCAAATTACATTTTAGGTTGCGGTTCAAATTCAGATGTGGAAGTTCTAATATGCGGCAGGCCTGTGTTTACAAATATGGTTCCGCAGAATGCAGTTTGAGAACACATTGCTAAGTGAATGATAGTACAGTATTCCACTTAAAACCGGCCAGCTTGCACGGCAAAATCAAGAAAGCCCGGCCGGTATTAAATGGAACACCCTGTATAGTATGTGAGATGTTATCTGCAATGGCTGTGAAGTTGACTGCCGTGTAGAGGCAACATCTGTCTACATCATCGAGGTGGATGGCGGAGGCAGCAGGTCCTAGTGAAATGTCGTTACATACCTGCCAAACTCGCCATCATGTCTCACAAGACAGTAATCTGTAAATGTCATTTTGGAAGGTGTGGGCTGCTTGGATATTGAAGGTATTGTAGTAGCTCTTGTCTTTCGAGAGTACTGGCCATTCGGCACATTTCGGCGACAAGGTGGCAGGCTTGCAGTACCTGCGCGGCGCGATATCTGTCCCGCCGGAACCCCTCAAACTCGAGCGACCGTCACAGTTACGAGTTAGCAGCTGACACGACCGGGCTTAGTGCTGCATCGAGAGTGCAAAATGTGTTCGGGAGTTAGAGACGAAAGTTACAACTGGAATGGAGGTTCTAATAATCAGTGAACGGGCGAGGGCATTAAAGGGAGCCATGCGGCCTCTCGGCTTCTGTGGTGCAAGTGACAGTTCCAACAGTAACGTGCTTAAATTGTGAACAGTATGGAGGCGAAGGTTACACGAAATCCGTCAGCTGCGACCCGTCCGACATTTTCAGTGCACACTGTGGATTCTAGAAGGTGCTATTCTGAGAGGTAACTAAGAGGGTGTATGAATTATGTCTTGCTTTTGCTCAACAGCTAATGTGTGCTTGTAGGCATTAACTGTCACCTGCCTTGATGAGTCACAAACCTCTGAACTTTGAAAGCAGGTGTATATGCGTGTTTAGCATGATGCTCGGAACGAGCAGCCATTTGCGTGATTTCAGGCTAGTGCTGCGATATAATGAAATCTACGCACTTCTAGGATGTTAAGCAGCGTTGGTTGGTTGACGACGTTGCGGGACAACCTGTCGGTCCTATCTTCAAGGGTCAACCAATCTTGAGCGTTGAAGATTGGACCAGTAGGTTGTTCAGAATCGTCGGCAACTACCAATCAGTGCTGCGTAACATCCAAGAAGATCGAAGGTCTCAAACGGGCTTATCTTTGTAATGGAGACGCAGTGTGTTTATTGTGAGGTGTAAATTGCATTTTTATATGTTACTTAGGTGAAGGTTTTGCGTTAAAGTATGAAACGTCTTTGCGTCGCAGGGAATGACTTTGAAACAACCTAACTAGTTCTCTAGGATTGACGGATGCAAAGGATTGATTGGCAGGAATGCTGTATATTACACCGTTGTGTGTTTGCATAAGACAGCTGAATGTTCCCAGTATCTTGTTTTGTTACTGCGAGACCTTGTCTGGCTGGTCCTTTGATGCGTCTCTGTTTTACGAATGTCATATAGCGGCGGTAGAGACAAGGTTGCTGGTTGGAGGTGGGTGATCATCGCGTGTTGTGGAGTTATTGAAGTGTCTAAAAATAAAAGGTGCAGAATGAGTGATTTGAAACTTCACCCTGGTATAAAAGGCACGCCGTGGCGCAGTTTCTGGAGGCACTGCGCTGCAAGCCGGAAGGTCGTGGGTTCGATTCCCGATGGGAGTTGTTGACAATTCTGGTCGCGCTGTGGTCCTGGGGTCGACTCAGCCTCTAACAGAAATGAGTACCAGGAATATATCCTGGGAGTTAAAGGCGGTCGGTGCTTAGGGCTGACAGCCTTACCACCTTTGTGCGCCGATTGCCTTGAAATCTGGGAACCTCAGCCTCCTGGCGCGCAAAGGGCCTGTCCAGGCATCTATAAGGGTTGTTTTACCTTACATTTTTTTCCCTGGTACAGAACACATTTCGTCTTTTATGAAGTGATATTAGCGTTTCGGACGAACGTGCTGCCTACATCTCCAGGAAAAAACACGTTTTTACGAAACGTCGGTATTTATGTGCAAACGGCGCTGTTCAAGTTGAATTCTCATCGCATTGCGACTTCCTTACCGCAAAGGGACCTGTGGATTTTGGTGCATATTAGCTGTTGCAGCCGCGGAAGACCCGTCCGGCATGGTTTGTGACCACTTGTGGTTCGTGTTGTCTGACATATAAGACTGTTTACTACTGAGTCTGCAGTCTTAAATGGATCACGTTATACTTTTATTGGCTTCTTGGTGTTGGATTCCTTGCCTTCAGTGTCAGTATGTCACGGAACGTTCCGTCTTGACCCTTGTTCTGCTGCCTTTGTAACAAAGCTATGATTCTTTTACCATTGTCACTTTCCTGACGATAATACACAGCGCTGATGATGTAATGCGCTATTCCCTTCCCCGTGGAAAAATGGCTTTTTGACGTTATTTAAGGCCCATGGTAAATGGCGCCCTATAACGTACAATGAAGGCCCAGCGGGCAGAGTGGAGGTGCTGTATATCTGTACTTCCTCTGTAACCGCGGCGCAGGTTTAGGTGGGTGGTTAACACCACTCCCTGACCACCTTACCCCTTGGAAAGAGACCCTTCACCCATTGTACAGGACGCTGCGTGGGCCACAGGATCCGTCTGGACGGGTGCAGAAAATCTCGCCCCATCGGGAGTCGATCCCCGGACCATCCAGCCCGTAGGGTGTCGCCATACCGACCACTCTGTCCCGGCCCACAGTAGCGATATAAAGCTAACCGTAAACCTAGCAAGGCAGCGCCTCCGTGTACATTGAGAGCGTTGATTTTACGTCGTCAGCACTTCCTGGCGCCACGAGGCACTATAGTTGATTGAAATGACACGGCAGAGGACTGGGTGACAGCGAGGATGTTAAAGCAGCAAGGTGTGTGTGGTATATGTGACAAGTGGCTGGTAAAAATTGTATAATGGTGAGCTTCATACTTTACACGCAGGCCGATGATATTAATGGTGAGACGGTAGGGCATGTAGCACGCGTGAAAGTGATTAGATGCATATAGAAATTTTGTCGCAAAACCCTGAAACGGGAAGACATCGTGTAAGATCTAAGTGGAGATGGGTGGGTAATGTTCAGATGAGCTTAAAGAAGTGGTGTCGGGGTCGGTATTGACTGCGTTTCGTGTAGCTCAGGATTGTATACTGTTACGGTTATGAACATGGGGGTTGCATAACACGTGGGCGATTTCTATAGTAAGCGAGCGGCTTGCCGTTCGTCGTGTGAGTATATCTTCGTCGGCGACGTGTCTGTGTCGACGAGAAAGCTATTCGGAATCATAACGTAGGATCTTGTGCAAGTGCATTACGTAATATACACTACTTGTTAGAAACTACATTGTTTATCGTAGAAGGAAATTCAAGGACTGAAATTGCGCTTCTGTGCGATGTTCCGTGCTTTGAATTCTAAGTGCGGCACAGTTGTAGTGACGGGTCACTTGCACGATGTCCATAAAACTGGCACTTTAAGAGAGTGATCGTGCAACTCTGAACTGCTGGACACATTGTGATTAAATGTGATATCGATGTTAATGCCATTGGAGGCCACCTTAATATTGTACTTCTTACGCGCGTTCGCAAAATTTCGGAAAGCCACTTACATTCGTCATGTCTCTCTCTGTCTGCATGGAACAATTCTGCTGCCACTGGACGGATGTTCATTAAATTTGGTACTTGCGGTTTTTCGAAAATCCGTCGAGAAAATTCTAGTTTCATTAGATTCTGACAAAAAAATAACGGGTACATTGCATGAAGACTTATGTACATTTATGATGATATCTTGCAGAATTCTTCTTAGAATGAGAAATGTTTCAGATAGAAATGTATTACGTGTCTTGTTTAATATTTAAGCGGGTGGTGCGTACGTGTAGTTACTTCTCTTGTTTAAATTGCGGACAGCTGAATTAGACGTACCCATGTTTTATGTCATTCATGCTGTGCATATTGTTATAGTTAATGCAGCAACAAACTTACGCACTTAATAAAACACATTCAGAAGCAATTATAAAACTGCTGCATGTTTCGGCACCAGGGTGCCGAAGCATGCAGCAGTTCTGTAATTGCTTCTGAATGTATTTTATTAAGTGCAAAAGTGGTTTACGTATTGGTAGACGTGGGTGCCGAAACATGTAGCAGTTCTGTAATTGCTTCTGAACGTATTTTATTAAGTGCAAAAGTGGTTTATGTATTGGTAGACGTACCCTGTTTCATTAAATACCGTATTTCGTGGCGCGACACGCTGATTTCACCAGGAAATGGTGTTGCACAGATATTTGTAATAGTTCTTAATAGGTGGCTGCATTCTAGAGCGAAGTTAAGGTATGTTACGCTGATCGATGTGCCCTTTTAAGTTTCTGACGTTTGGCTTGAGAGGTTTGAAGCTGTCAAGTTATTTACAAATCAGAATGCAGTGATGCCGTTAATTTCTCCTTGTTAATTTCAGGCTAGACCATTGGTAATCGTGTGTGACTCAGTTCTTAACATCATATCCTGAACACTACTAGCCGACAGGGTTGTGCTGTACCCTTCCAGCGTCCCTAGTGAATTTAACGCTTTGCCTTCGTGATTTTTAGTATAGTTACTAGGTTTGTATTAATGGCATTTAAAAATCCGTTCCACAAGACAGTGTCTTCGTTACACAGACCAGTTATTGGTGGATAAGGAAGTAGTCCCTGTTTGTTGTGAGAATTAACGCTAAACGCCTAAATACACTGTGTGGCTAAGATGCAGAATTTACTGTTGTTAAACTAGGTGTTAATAACCTCTCGACTACAGGCTGCTATTGGTATCTGAAGAAAGTTGCAGTATGTGAAATATATACGTATATCTTGTGTATTTTTGACTGAAAACACCTGCCAGTCGTTACTAAACCGATTAGTTAGCTTTCTGTGTTATATTACCTAAACACGTGTCTATTGTTCCGTTTATACAATAAATTCATATATTTTCAGTAGCGATATACATTTTATTGTGACATAACAGACCGTTTGGCTTATCATGAATATAGCATGTTCGCGACATCCAGACAGCGACTGGGTTTCCATGTTTTATGCAGGAGTTTGAAACAAATCATTCTTTCTGTTTTGCCATGACCATCGTTTGTACATATATGTATATAGGCAGTGCCCAACTGCTGCAGTTTCCAACGCATGGTAAGACCATACAAGGCAGGGAATGTACGTTTAACGTAACATCGAGGCGCGTTCGCGTAACCATTGTTGCTGTGGAAGAGCAATATATGTAACGTATTCTTAGTGTGTGTCTGTAGCCTTAGTTATTCAAGAGGCAAAGCGCATGCGCCGTGTTATATTGTCACCTGTGGCCTGTCCGGCACTACCATTTTTCTCCACATTATTCCGTAAACGGCACGATTTTCGGAAAAAAGTTTCGGAACATAAAATGTGTTTTGATTGTGTCTAAAAATTGTGTCGGAACATTTCTCATTCTCAGAAAAATTCAGCGACTTTACCATAAATGTACATAAGTCCTCATGTAAAGTATCCGCTATTCTTGTCGGATCGTAATGGAACTTTAATTTTCTCGACGTATTTTCGAAAAATACTCAAATATCAAATTTCATAGAAATCTGCTCAGTGCGAGCTGAGTGGTTCCGTGCTGACGGACGGACAGACAGACAGACAGACAGACATGTCGGAGGTACTAGTCCCTTTTCTCAATTTTACGAACGCGCGTAAAAAGTTTTCAATCGCTACTGGGCACTCCTGCTTGCGGTGTTCAAAGGTTGGTATCTCTGCTATTTTCCTCATGTGGTTACCATCTGGAATAAGTCGCAATTATACCAAGGACAGTGTCGGTGCAGCCTAGAATCTACGTTTAAATGTATGTGTTATGTGTTTGTCACTGTCCGTATAGAATAAAACATCACGAACAAGTCCCTGACGAATTTGTACTTTTTAACACTGAATAAATGGACATCTGTTTCGCACGATGCAAGTGTTCCTGCGCTCTGCCTTTACGTCTTAGGAAGGAATTCCAACCGGCTTCACTGGCGGTTTTAAAAATTGAATACGTTTTTGAAGTCTCAGAGTGGCTTTGCGTTACTGATGTAGTTTGGATCTATCATTCCTGTCCCTCTTATGTTCCCCAAGGAACGAGAGTACTTACTGTCAAAATGCTTCAGATCTGCTGAAGAAGATTGCGTTATTTGAAGCGTGCCGGCCTTCGCCCGCCTGTCCTACTGATAAAAGCTGTATGTAGGTGAAGATGTGTATGGAGCATTGTTGGAATGATGCTGAAAGCGAAAAACCTTAGAAAAAAATCCCGTCCCAGTGGCACTTCGTCCGCAACAAATCTCACATTCAGTGGCCCGGGTTCGAATCAGGACCTCCGCGGTGAGACTGGAATTTGTCAAAGTAATAGGCGTTTACTTCAAAGTTCAGATTTATTAGCTGAGTTTCGTTTATATATCTTTGGATGCAGCCGATAACACAGTGTTTTTGCCAGTGTACCTCCATTATTTTAATACTAATGGGTAAAATCTGTTTCGTTAACACGTGTTTCATCCGACGCAACCTGTGTGTAATAATTATTTGTACGCTACATTTTCAATCATTCAATCATCACATGTACAAGACAAAAACTAAAAATCCAAGGTAAAAGTGTGTAAAACTGAAGGTGGGAGTGTAAAAATTTTTCCGAGATCTCATTGAAACAAAATAATGTTCGTTTCCTGATGGCCGTCTTCAGACACACAATTTGGCCAGACGGACCTAATGACACGTAAGTCGTTGCGTAGTTTCTCAGTTTTTGCACTTGTTGTAAACATTTTACGAGGTCAGACGGAATTATTCCTGAAGCAATAAGTATTAAATATTATGAGTGTGTGTCTGCATGCTTGGCATAGTTACCCGGCGTGCAAAGCGCATCTTTTCTGCGCAGCATGATATTGTCATCAGTGGCCTGTCTGGCTGTAGCTTATTTTTCTACATTCCCAAACGGCCCGATTTTCGGAAAAAAGTTGCTGAACATAAAATTGTGTTTTGAAATTCTCTACAACTTTTAGCTGAAACGTTTCTCATTCTAAGAAGAGTTCAGCGAGATATTATCATAAATGTATTTAAGTAATCATGTAAAGTATCCGTTATTCTTGTCTCGCTTGTATGAAACTCGAATTTTGTAGACAGATTTTTAAAATTTTGAAATACTAAGTTTAATGAAAATCTGTCCAGTGGGGGCCGAGTCGTTCCATGTGGAGAGACGGACAGACATGAACCTGACAGTCGCTCTTTTCAATTTTGCGAACGCGCCTAAAATTTACACCAGCCGGATTCTGAAGCCAGATTTATCATAATTGCAGCCCGCTGACCACCAGTTGTGACCACTCGTTAAGAATGTGGATGCTTTACCTTTGCTTCGATTTGCATTGTACATGTATTTTATGCGGCTACTGTCAGTGGAAGTTAATTCTGTTCTTTGCTAAGTATAATGAATATGAACCCTACCTAACTTGACAGCGATTTGTTGTAAGTTATTCTTGATTTCTGACGTAATAGAACTTCATTGAAGGTCGCAGTCGCGTGATTAGTTCTCTTAGTCCAGGCTTATTTTCGTCTTTCGCTGCAGGCAAATGCTGGAATCATACTTCAGCTTATTCCACGACTTTTCACAGACTTCCAGATTTATTATTGACTGATTCTACCATTAGCCGCTATATACTGCGAGTTTTTCTTTCTTTCTTTCTTTCTCTCTTTCTTTCTTTCTCTCTCTCTCTTCTTTCTTTCTTACTTTCTTTCTTTCTTTCTTTCTTTCTTTCTTTCTTTCATTCAAAGCGAGTTCTCCACAGAGTGCGATCTAGTGCTTCCTCTTTCAATTTCCAGTATCCTGTCGTTTCCCTAAGGTCAACCAGTAGCTGCTTATATTTTCTTCCCCGTCTTCCCGTCACTTCATTCCTTTCCTCTATCTTTCCTTCAGTAATGCGTTTAGAAGGCAGTTTCTACGCAAGATGTGACCAATCCAGTTAGCCCCCCTTTTTATTCTATGTAGGATATTCCTCTCTTGCTTGACTCTCTGTAATACTTCTTCAGTTTTCCCACGATCGATCTAACTGATCTTCTCCATCCTTCTCCAACAGCACATTTACAAACAACCCAACATTATGTGTAAAGAATCAGTTGGTGCTTCGCGGAGAACTGCGTCGTTCAGAAGGACCAGTGGACGGACTTTGTGTAGGCAGGTGATGGCTGTTTGTTATAAGAACCGTATGAAGCACACGAATTCACTATATGCGCAAAATATGGATTGTTTAATGTTAAACCTGGCGGTAGGTACATTAACCACTAGGCTTGAAGTTGGGGTGGACGCAGTAGTTACAGCCAGATTTAACCATGAAGGCTGTATTTATGTGTACATATTCACGTAATCAACAGCATTATCCCCCCCCCCCCCGGGAGGGCAGCGTTCTCCGCGAGGTAGTAATTACTGAGAGTAACTTCGGTTTTCAGTGGCGTAACATGTTTTTGTTGATACCTGCATTTTATGCGAGTCTGAAGTCCTGATAAAATTGGACTGAGTTCGGGTTTCAACTAGAGTGACGTCACAGACACAAATCGCATTGCCAACGCACTTTTCCTATTCTTCGAAGACTATTGTTTCCTCACATAGCTCCCTGACAGCTGTATTGTGGTGGGACCAGCACCAACACTTGATGTTCGAACCAGACGTCGCTTTAGTAGCATCTTGTCGCTACCTCTGGCTTTCGTCACACTGATGGAATTGAACGACTTTTCGGAGAGCTCCGTTTATGAAGTCTGTCGGTTGCGGAAGGCTTTTGCTGGTTAATCATAGTCCATTCCCTTGGACGGATGCTTGTATTCGAACTGCACCAAACTGCACACATCCGTTTTCCTTCCCACCCGCCGAACGTCGGGATGGAGTCGGTAGCACTCTTGCTTTGTACTTGGGAGGTTCCGGGTTCAGTTCTCGGCTCGGAGACTGCCTATACTGATACATTTTTCACGTCGGTGTTCACGGTACTTCCATACGATTGGCAGGACATGAAGGTCGCTGTGTTCCGGTATGAATTACTGAAATGATTTTCACGAAATTCGGTATGAACATGCTGTTGGTTGGCATCCATCCAGCGCTATACATTTTATTACAGTCGGCGCGCGCGCGGACGTCTGAGAGGGGAGCGCCACTTATGGTTCTCAAATTATACGTATTTGAGAGCCAAAAGTGGCTGTTAGGCTACCATAGCCCACATAAATGTGTGGTGGTCTACTGTAGCCTTATAGGCAGTGGAAAAACGTGTAACTTTGTTTAATGTAATATTTTTGTAGAACGCAAAATGGTAATATGGCGGCAGTGCGAAAATTTTCATTACCTCGCGGTTTTATTGTGACAACTGATGAACCATTCGGGCTGGTCATGTAAAGTTGGATGCGGAGGTAGTGTGTACGTGACGTCAGTTATATCCCACAAATTCAACATGTAGAGAAACTGTTATTAATTCCGTCAAGAAAATCGGATTGAGATACAGTAATAGTCTGGCGGACTTTTAACTTCTACTCGGAAATCCGTGTTTATAGATAGGGACCACAAACTTTTATTCACGTAAAGAGGGCCTCAGATTAAAGGAGTTCGGCTGCCAGTGGTTTAGGATATTAGTGAATTCGTTCATGTTTTTTTTTCTCACATGCTGCGTTCGGCCTCCTTTGAAGTGTTCAACTCGACGAAAGTGTTTGACTTACTTGTTACTGGGCTTGTCAGAGCCCATGTGTTTGTAACATGTGAATATGATGCAATGTTCTGGTAGCCTATATTGGTAACAGACGGTTCAGTGGAGGTAAACTGTAGCTAAGAATTGCAATTAGAACGTACATAAACTTCAGTGAGAAGTCATATTGAAAAATGAGGTTAAGGCCTTTTGGCCAAGTGTGACGGTCATTTATTTTTCACGGGTTCAGACGTTACATTAGGAGAGTCTTCGTAGCAGAACGGGCCCTTTGGGAGTTACTTATGGGAACCAGACCGAAAATTAACCCGCAACAGACGGCACATTGTGTCTCTAACAGTCCCTGCGAATGTAGCAGAAGCTGTTGGTCAAACAGGCAGGACATTAGTCGTTCGGCTTTGGGAATTCATAGGCCGAGTCTGAAAGACGGTCGGCTGGAAAAATCAAAGTTGGCGAAATATGTCTGTGATGTAGTGACGAGTTCTTCGGTATGGCTACTATTGCCCCGCCATAGCACTTAAATGGAAGAAATGGTTTTCTTTCTCTCTTTAAAAAAAGAAGAAAGTTATAGCTTTCCTTCCGAAAACTATTAAATTGTTTTGCGTACAATTTGTATAGCGGATTTCATATTTGTTAAGACCCTAGGGATACGGAGTATTCCCGGCCAAACCTTGCCACATGAGGGGGAGGCAGTACCGTCTCTTCTTGTCAGCGTCCCGCTTACTAAGTAATGCGGGCAGAATACGACCATACTTCGTCGTCGCGTGTGATGAGCAGGAATGAAAGGGAAGACGAGATAGAAGACACGGTTTGTGCGTACTCAAATCATGTGGGATCCTTGCCGCACTACCCACAGGTAATGACACAAAGATGAAAGGCGTCATTGCCAGCCTTTTCCCGTGCTGGGGGACTAGGACTGTAGGGTTGCTGCGACTTGTGGTTGGGTAATGAACCCGCAACAGGCGGCACATCGTATCTGTAACAGTCTTTACACCTTTCGTCAGAAACACTTCTCATTATAAGAAGAATTCAGCGACGTATGATCATAAATGTACATGTAAAGTACCCGTTATTCTTGTCAGATTTTAATGAAAGTTGAATTTTCTCGACAGATTTTTGCAAAATAATCAAATTTCTTGAAAAGCAGCGCAGTGGGAACCGTTTTGTTCCATGCGTACAGACAGACATGACGAATCTATTAGTCGCTTTTCGCAGTTTTGCGAATGCACCTAACAAAATGACAAGAAGAATAAATGTACACATCTTTGTTATCTTCTGATTGCATGGAGACTGAAGTAGGCAGAGGCACTGCAATTAGAATCTGCATATGACGGGAGGGCATAAGCGCAACCTCCAGCACGTCTGCTCCAATCTTTTGGAGTGGTGCAACCATGAGGGTGATACCTTCTTGAATGGCATCATCATTGGGAATGAAACCTGGATTCATCATTTTGAACCAGAAACTAAACGGTAGAGCATGCAGTGGAAGCACACGTCGTCTCCTTGTTCCAAACAATTCAAGTCGCAGCCCTCTGCCGGAAAGTTCGTGTTGATGGTGTTGTGGGACTCCCAAGGGCCTATCCGTGAATATTTTATCACGGTAACTAGGGTAAATTACTGCGACATGCTAAGGGATGACCTGAGGCCAGCTGTTTGCACAAAACGGAGAGGAAGGTTCTCACACGGTGCTGTTTTGTTACACGACAGTACACATCCTCGTACGTCACACCTCACCATCATCACCATTCAGCAACAGAATTGGGAGGTTCTCGAGCACCCTGCCCACAGCGCAGACCCGGCCCCTTCAGAGTTCCATCTGTTTGGACCCCTGAAGAAACGCTGTAAGAGATCGTCGATTTGCACATGGTGACGAGGTGAAAGAAGCGGTGCATGACCGGCTTCATAATCAGCGAAAAATCGTTTTTCCCCCCCAATGGCATTAACCTTTCTCGCCAGCAAATTGAGCTTAAATTTAAGGAAACTATTAAGTTGCTACATTTTATGGTGCTGAAGCGTGGACACTTCGGAAAGTGGATGAAAAATACGTGGAATGTTTTGAAATGTGTAGAAAAATGGGGAAGATCAGTTGGATCGGTCGTGTAAGAAATGAAGAAGTGTTACGTGGTGTCAAGTCGGAGAGGAATATTCTACACACAAGAAGAAGAAGAAGAAGAAGAAGAAGAAGAAGAAGAAGAAGCAGAAGAAGCACTAAGTGGATTGGTCACATCTTGCGTAGGAACTGCCGTGTAAAACACGTTATTGAAGGAAAGATGTAAGGGGAAGACGAGTGAGAAGAAATAAGCAGCTACTGGATGACCTTAGGGAAACGAGAAGATACTGGAAATTCAAAGAGGAAGCACTAGATGGCACTCTGTGAAGAACTCGCTTTGGAACAGACTAGAACCTGTCGCTAGACAGGCTGCGGAATGAATGAATTAAGAAGCTTGCAGGTCAGTGGGCTAAATGTGTCGAGAAGAAAGGAGATTTTATTGAACAGTAATGTTGTTCTAATGTCTTTAATATAAAGATTTAAAAAAAGGTGCTGAAACGTTTTCAAATACTCTCGTAGCTACTGAAATTGATACTCACAGCCGATCGTCTTCGTATTCGGAGAGAAGAGTTTTCCTCAAAGTACGAAGCACAACACGTATTGGACCAGTGCCATGACAGGACTTTGTCTGGAACTCGTCACCTCTGTTAGGGAAGTGCATCTGTAGAATGTCTGGGCGCCGATTTGTAAAGGGAATTGGTATGATAATAGGAAGTTCAGCAAACTGTAAGATACACGTTTGCTGTTGCTGTGTACCATTATCGTCTTTGGCGCTGCATCCCTGACTAGTGTCACTGACCACCATCATCTGATTCCCATAGTTCTTGCGTCTTTATTAATTCCCCCCCCCCTTTTTTTGGCCTTTTCCTTTGCCAGATCGTCTTTCTGTCTGGTCAGTCTTAATTTCCGGAGGTCATCATTTCGATTCACAACAAAAGCTCTTGATGGGTTGGAGACGTCAGCCCCGTGGGCAACCTCCAACCTGGAGGAACACGGTCCGGAGACAGGCCCATTTTTACTCCCGGACATCTGGTGCTCATTTTAGTCGCCTTTCACGACACGCGTGTGCTACGTTGCAGCAATCCTCGTGTTTCGGTCACGACACGGGTGTGGCACTTCATATATTCACCGCGAATACATAGAAGTATAGTCACCCAGAGCGAAGCAACTAGAATAAAACACGGTGGTATATTATCGTGTTGATCATTTTGAACATGAAATACGTGGAGTCAAATTTAAGACGCTGTCTCACAAAAGAAACGAATGCAGCTTGTGTTGCTGTCAAAAACACTCGCGAAGCAAAGGACTGAAGAATTAACAAACGTGCTCCAGATAACTGAATCGAGCTCACTGAAGCAACGGAGACTGCTGTCACCACTTGTCATTGGGAACTTTTGGTATAAATCTGGCAGCAGGCAGCGAAAAATCCGCTGTCTCTGGTCTAGTAATCTGTCTAAAGGTCATGCCCGCTCTTTGTCTTCCGACGGATCGATAGCCCAGGAGCTGATGGGCGTATAGTGTCCGTCATTTTCAGGCGTGGTGTAAACAGTTGTCTTCATACTGCGCTAAATTTTTTTATTGGGTCCATGTCGAGTTGTTATTCTTCAGCTGTGTAATCTGAAGCAAAGAAACGACTGAGAGTTGTTCAGATGAATGTGAAATGAGTCAAGAAATGTACGCAGAATTGACAATTTTAATCGCGTTTGCAGCATTGCGACAGGCGACTGTTCCTTCGTAATGTCTCTCTGTCCGCATGGAAAAACTCCTCCCACTGGACGTATTTTCGTTAAATTTGATGTTCGAGGATTTTTCGAAAACCGATCGAGACAGTTTGAAGTTTCATTAAAACCTAACAAGAATAACGGGTACTTTACCTGACGTCCTATACACATGTATGATAGTATCTACCAGAATTCTTCTTAGAATGCAGAATGTTTCAGACAAAAGTTCCAGAGAAAATAAAAACACACTTTATGTTCCGTAATTTTTTCCCCCTAAAGTCGTGCCGTTTGTGAGATAATGTGGAAAAATATGATAGAACCAAACAGGCCACAGATGACGATATGATACGGCGCATGCGCGTTACTTGGCAGATAACTAAGGCTACAGACACTCAGAATACGTAATACTTAAAGCTTTCCACGGCAACAATGGTTACACGAACGTGCCTCAGTGTTGCGTTATACGTACATCGCCTCTCTTGCTAGCATTTGCGTTTGCCCGTGTGCTCCTGTGTGAACCTTTGCTGCTGTTGGCGTGAGTCATTATGAAATGTCGGGTGGTTCGACAAACTTTGTGCGAGAACATTTCGTGTAAAATTCGGACAAGATAATGCAACGTCGCCTGTACTGCATGACAGTGCCGTTTTTTCAGTTATTTCGAAATCCGCATAGAAGTTTATAGGACATAATGTGGTTCCTTCAGTATTCTGTGTGTATTTTGTTCGAACCGTTCTACCGTCCAATCAGTATTTAACTACTTACGCAGGAGATGTGTCGCTTGTGGGGGTTACGGTGGGATTCGTAACTTACTATAGACAAAAACCAGTCACCCGTCATCAACTAACTAACTAACTAACTCCATGGAGCAGAGGCCTTCTTGAGAAGCTAACAGTTTCTCAGCTAGTCAAGAAATTCCCCGCATTTTATGGAACCCGAAGGTTCATTACCGCATTCACAAGAGCCCGCCACCTGTCCCTATCCTGAGCCAGATCAATCCAGTTCATGTCCTTCCATCCCACTTCCCGAATATCCATCTTAATATTATCCTCCCATCTACGCCTGGGTCTCCCAAGTGGTCGCCTTCCCTCGGATCTCCCCACCAAAATCCGGTATGCACCTCTCTCCTCCCCCATACGTGCCACATGCCCCGCCCATCTCAGTCTTCTCGATTTGATTACCCGAATAATATTTGGTGATGAGTACAGGTCATTAAGTTCCTCGTTATGTAGTCTTCTCCACTCCCCTGTCGCCTCGTCCCTCTTAGGCCCAAATATCCTCCTCAGCACCCTATTCTCGAACACCCTCAGTCTTTGTTCCTCCCTCAGTGTGAGAGACCAAGTTTCGCATCCATACAGAACAACAGGTAAAATTATAGTTCTGTACACCCTAATCTTTGTGTTTTTGGATAGCAACCTCGAAGACAAAAGATTCTGCACCGAATGATAGCAAGCATTCCCCGACTTCAATCTGCTCTTAATTTCTTCATGAATGGAGTTTCGATTCGTTAGGGTTGCTCCCAAATATTTGAATTCTTCCACCCTTTCAAAGGATTTATTATCTATATTTATGTTGTGATTGTGTCGTGCATTCTGATTTCGAGACATGACCATGTACTTAGTTTTCTCAGCATTTACTTCTAGACCAATCTCCTTACTAGCAATAATTAAATCTTCTGCATTTTTCTTTATGCTATGTACGCTTCCGCCCAATATATTAACATCATCAGCATAAACCAGAAGCTGATGTGTACCATTCAATTTCAAGCCCTCCTGGTTTGCCTGAACCCTCCTAATGGCATATTCTAAAGCAAAGTTGAAAAGCAATGGCGACAGAGCATCTCCTTGTTTCAAGCCATTCTTAATAGGGAACGTGTCAGACAGATGTTTGCCTACCCGAACTCTGCTATATGTTTCACTTAGACACATTTTTATTAACCTTACTAGTTTCATGGGGATACCGAACTCAATGAGAATATTATACAAGACCTCCCTCCTAACTGAATCATAGGCTTTCTTGAAGTCTATAAATAGCTGATGCACTGCCTCATTGTATTCCCATTTTTTCTCAAGTATTTGGCGAATGCTGAATATATGATCAGTGGTTGACCTGTTACGTCGAAATCCACACTGATGATCCCCAGTAATTTCCTCTGCATATGGAGTTAACCTTGACAAAAGGATGTTGGATAGAATTTTGTACGTAGTCGACAAAAGTGATATGCCTCGATAGTTATTGCAATCTGTCTTATCACCCTTCTTATAAATAGGCACAATGACCGACTCCTTCCATTCCTCAGGCAATTCCTCCTTATTCCAAATAGAAATAATAAGTTTATGGATTTCAGACCGAATAATCCTACCCCCTGCTTTAATCAATTCTGCTGGAATCTGATCAATACCTGGTGATTTGTGACTTTTTAGTTTTTCAATAGCCATCTCAACCTCAACCGCACTGGGCTCAGGCACTAGTGGCTCTGCCGTGTGTACTTCAATCTGCCTAACATCGTTAACCCCGTGTATATTCAACAGCTGGGAGAAATGATTCCTCCACCTAGCCAAAAATACTGTGGGAGTCTGTAACCAGGTCACCCTTCTCATCCTTTACTACATTACTTCTAGGCTGGTACCCCCTCTTAAACTCATTGATACCCCTATACAAGTCTCTTATATTCTTCTTCTTACTGTTTGTTTCAATTTCATTAATTTTAGCTTCCAGATATTCCTTCTTTTTGTGCCTGAAATGTCTACTAGCTTCACGTCTTACGTTGTGCAGATTATCTCCATTATTTTGGTTTGGATTCTGTAACCACTGAATTTTAGCCTGCTTCCTTTTATCTAAAAATTGTGCACATTCTGCATCAAACCATGGTTTATGCTGCTTCCGTTCGTGTAGACCTAGACTCTCTTGAGCCGAGATTTTGATATTCTCTTTAATGTTTTCCCAAGCCCTATTCATGTCCTCACTAACATTTAAGCTTTCCAGAGCTGCAAACCTGTTTGAGATCTTAAGCTGATACTGTTTCCTAGCCTCTAGTTCACTTAGCTTCTTGAGATTAAATCTCTCTACATCAAACTTCTGTGCTGCTTGTTTACTTACTGCCAGTCTTTCCCTAACTTTCGCAACCACCAGATAGTGATCAGTATCACAGTCAGCTCCCCTGAAAGATCGCACATCGAGTATACTGGAATGCCGTCTCCTATCTATCAATATGTGATCGATCTGATTGTGAGTCTTCCCATCAGGAGAGGTCCAGGTGTATTTATGAATGTTTCGGTGCGGAAACATAGTGCTCTTAACAACTAGATTCTTTGATGTGGCAAAGTTTACTACTCTAACACCATTATCGTTGCTATCCTGATGTAAACTCTCATTCCCAATAGTCGGTTTGAAAATATCCTCTCTCCCCACTTTTGCATTAAAATCTCCTAACAGAATTTTCATATGGTACTTAGGAAAATGATCAAAAACCCCTTCTAATTCCTCATAGAAGCTGTCCTTTGAATCATCACCCTTCTCTTCCGTTGGTGCATGCGCATTCAGAACAATGATATCACACCAGCGGCCTCTCAGCATTATGTATGACATCCTAGCACTAACAAACTCCACTCTCTTGATTGCTGATACCATTCTCTGGTGTACAAAAAAACCTGTTCCCAATTGATGATTTTCCTGCCCTTTGCCATAGAAAAAAGTATACTCCCCGGCTCTTACAGTCCCTTCTTTGTCCCACCTAACCTCCTGTACACCCACTAAATCTAACTTGTACTTAGCTAATTCCCTGGCCACTGTCATAAGTGACCCTGGCCTATACATGCTCCTCACATTCCATGTTCCAAAACTCATATCCTTTTTCCGTAGCTGGGGTCGTACCAAAGAATCGGTCCAGGTCCGAGGCTTTGTAGGCTGTTTCGTAACATCATAATTTTTTACGGTGAGGAGTTGTTAGCACCTCGCCCAACCCCCAAGCTGGAGGACCACCCCTTGTCGGCTGTCCGCGACTGCTTATTCAATGTATTCGCAGCTACCCTCCATACCTGGAGGCCGTTCCTCCATCCGCAACCCGAGGACGCGCCATGCCGTGGTGACAGGGACCCACTTAACATGGCACCCGTCATCAACACTGTCCGTAATCCACACCTGCTGCATATGAATATTAACAACCTTCCATCCACATATTCTGCCCCTCCAAATCCTCATAGACGAGTATAACCTATATAACCTTTATGATCAAGGCATATCCCCAAGTCAGAAAAAGAAATCCAAGACTTTTGAACTAACCATTGTGTAAGAAACACACAACCGAAAACACGATCATCACTGCACAGACCCCCTCCCCCGCCGGAGGCGCTTCGGCCTGTATTCGGGTCACGGTCTCCCCTTACGAGGCTTCACGATCACATTCATTTTAGACACACCACACTGGGCAGGACTCCTCTGGACGAGCGATCAGCCCGACGCAGAGACCTCAACCTGACAGCACACAACACTCACAAGAGACAGACATCCATGTCCGGGGCTAGATTCGAACCCCCAATCCCAGCAAGTGAACAGCCGCATACCCATGCCCTCCACCGATTTATTATAAGAAATTTCCAACCTGAAACAGATAGGCCTGCCATTAATTAAAGAAATCTTATGTATATACCTCAGCAGGAGCATTGGCTACAGAAGGTGCACAGCATAACCTTCTTGTATAATTTAACAATACCTATATCAGAAGCATGGACATTTTTCTTTATAAATCCTATTTCCACTGTAAAGAATAATTATTATTGAATTATTATTGAAAATTACAGCTGCAGTTATTCCTTCCGCACAGTGTTTGTAATTTGATGTGGGCCTACCTGATGGTAGCCATAAACGACCGAAACATGTTGACCGTAGTATATTAACCATATAAATCAGAGTTGTGATAGATGGAATATTCCTTTATTTATAGTTTACATCGCAGCACGTTGTGAAGTAAAGACAGCCAGTTTCTGACACGTGGTTTATGAAACTGCGTGACGGTGGGCAGTGTCCAAAATATTGTGTTGGTGTTTGGCAGCAACCTTCCCGGTATGTGGCAGTTGCGTTCTAACTGAATGAGGAATCAAATCCACTTCGCCTCTCATATTGCCGCCCCACATTCTCCTGAAACCGTGTCCTGGTTTGCGAGAGATTCGAGTTTGCACCAGCGATCATAGTCACGAGCTTAGCGCGCGAGCTGTTGGGGCGTAAGTTATGGGTCTTGAGTAATATGCTGACGTCAGAGGTATCGGCATTCTTTGGTTCGTAGTAACAGTGACCCCCGTGAAATGGAGAGTAGGACCATAAATTATGTTATTTTAACCTGGAAGCGTACCACCCACAAGGAGAAATACATGCCTGTCGTGTGATTATATAGGATGTCCCAGAATAATGTAGACTTGTGTAATGATGCCATATTAGGTATATATGTGGGAACATTATTCTAGGGTATTACGTACTAAAACTGTTAGTGTATATACTTGACGTACTATTATTACCAATAGTACCGACACGTAATATATATTTCAGTTATTAACCGAACAAGGCAGGCAGTGTACGTATAACGTAATAGTGAGGCGCGTTCGCGTAACCATTGTTGCCGTGGAAAAGCAATACGTATTACATATTCTGAGTGTGTGTTTTCAGCCTTGGTTGTCCATCATGTAAAGCGCTTGCGCCGTATTATGTTGTCTTCTTTGGCCAGTTTGGATCTGCCCTATTTTTGCACATTATCTCATAAACAGCACGATTTCCGGACAAAAGTTACTGAACATAAAATGTGTGTTTTGATTTTCTCTACAACGTTTGTCTGGAACATTTGTCATTGTAAGAAGTGAGCGAGGTAGTATCATATATGTACATAGGACTTCATCTAAAGTACCCGTTACTCCTGTCAGATTTTAATGAAACGTTAATTTTGTCTACAGAGTTTCGAAAAGTACTCAGATACCAAATTTCATGAAAATATTTCCAATGGGAGCCAAGTTGTTCCATGTAGGCGGACAGACAGACATGGCGACGCTGATAGTCCCTTTTCGCAGTTTTTCGAATGCGCCAAAAATGTATGTAGCAACATGTAGTGGTATGTTGTTTTTGAACAGGAGTGACTTAATGGAGACATGTTTAAACAGATTACCTTGTACCTTTCGCTAATTTTTTTAGTGTTTTGATAGTGGTAATTTATCCTGTTATTGGTGATAAGGAAAATTGCCGCTCCGAAGGGAGACCAGAATGCTTTTTGAGACATCTGGTGGACAAATTGAAAACGTTCCGATGACACTACACTTGAATGTTGTGGCATGTTGGCGTCTAATTTACCACGTGCATGCTTTATAACCACGAGGCTTATCCTAAAAGTAATGCACAGCATTTTTATTTAAACATATTTTATATTTTTACGCAACTTACATTAAAACCCTCATTGCCGTCTCCTTCACATCTTGTGTTAGCTTCCCAACGCTCTGATAATTTTTGTCTACCATTTACTACTGTTCATTGGAGTAAAGCTGTCTGACACATCGGGTCACGGCTGCATTCATGGTTTCTAAAGACCGATGCCATTAGCCACACAGCTGTTCTTTCGGCTTTGGGAACAGATCGAAATTAGGAGGACTCAAACGAGGACTCTAAGCGATGTGGGGCAATGTCTCCCAGTTGTAATCCGTGAAGACAGTTTGTGCTGTGAGGTCTTGCATTGTCTTGGGCCTCTGTTTTCTGACACTTCAGTTAAAACAGCGACCGGGTGTTTGTGGTATTCCGGATGCAGTTGCTATCACTTTACAGCGCATATTTGTCCTCAGAATGGTAGCAGTAACAGAAGTTCTGGGCATGCTGCAGCGTTCCTTGTCTTCTGTACTGTTGTATCCTTGACGAAACATTTGGAACCAACGTGAACACAGACAATAAACGCAACTGAACTTTGTTTCGCGTACACCAGAGAGGAGACCGAAGCTCAGACTACTAACCGGTAAAACATTAGACACGCATGCGCGTGGAGTGGGGAGCGCATGCGTAGTGTGCATTACTTTTGGGATCAACCTTGTAAAACAGCGTTTGGATGTAATCCGTTATTCTGGGAGCGCCCTGTGTTTTGTGTTTTCATCATGTGAGGTGTATTTTGAGAGAATAAACATGCATTGGATGTGCTGTGAAATGAGTATCTCATGTTAAAGTCCCTGGAGTATTTGGCTGTAATCGTGCGCAGTGTTCGATATTGTACTGCATGATACACCAGCAGAGTACTCGTTCTTCGCCCGGGATATGCTTTCTCTCTGTATCAGTATCACAACGTACAAGCCAAACTTTGAATGAGTAACACTCATTGTTAGAACATCAGAGTTCATTCATGTTGTTAGAGAGAGACGTGGATTGAGGACAATACTGATCGCACCCGTAAACACTCCTGCAGTACCGACGCTTGTTTTCACACCCGTGGCTGGCTGACATATTTCGAAGAGCACGCGATGCGTGCCTTTGTGTGGTCCGTGTTCCTTTCGCGGTAGGAAACTGGGAAATTGGACTCAGACTACTAATTTTTTTGGTCCTAAGAAGGGAAACGTAGCGTTTTTGAGACAACCATGTTGTGTACTCCACCATTTTAACTTCTGAATCATTTTAACTGTACTTCGTATGAAAATTTTGCCATGGGAAGAACCCTTCTTTCCTCCAGCCGCGTATGGTAATTTTCTGCCATCCGTGTGGCGGGGGGGGGGGGGGACGTTGTTAGTTTTCGGCGGGTGGAACTTTTAAACCAAAGGCAGGGAGCGAGTCCCTTACACACCGACGATAGTGATAGCGTAATGATTTGTGTTCTGCGTCCAGAAGTTAGGGTATACATAACTATAATTTTACCTGTTGTTTTGTATGGGTGTGAAACTTGGTCTCTCACACTGAGGGAGGAACAAAGACTGAGGGTGTTCGAGAATAGGGTGCTGAGGAGAATATTTGGGCCTAAGAGGGACGAGGCGACAGGGGAGTGGAGAAGACTACATAACGGGGAACTTAATGACCTGTACTCATCAAATATTATTCGGGTGATCAAGTCGAGAAGAATGAGATGGACGGGGCATGTAGCACGTATAGGGGAAAAGAGGGGTGCGTACAGGATTTTGGTGGGGAGACATGAGGGAAGGCGACCACTTGGGAGACCCAGGCATAGATGGGAGGATAATCTTAAAATGGATCTTCAAGAAGTGGGATGGGGGCATGGACTGGACTGGGCTGGCTCAGGATAGAGACAGGTGACGGGCTGTTGTGAATGCGGTAATAATCCTCCGGGTTCCATAAAATGCAGGGAATTTCTTGACTAGCTGAGAAACTGTTAGCTTCTCAAGAAGGTCTCTCGTCCATGGAGTTAGTTAGTTAGTTAGTTAGTTAGTTAGTTAGTTAGTTAGTTAGTTAGTTAGTTAGTTAGTTAGTTAGTTAGTTGAGTTAGTCAGTCAGTCCAGAAGTACAGACCGTACCAAGAAAACTGCACATGATGTGTATTAATCGTAATGTACGTAGTGATAATCCTTAACCACCGTTTTTAAGCTGAAACGTTCGCTGATGATGAGGAGGAGGAGGAGGAGGAGGATCGCGGCGGCGGCGATGATAATTCTTATCTGTTTTAATTTATTAAAACTAGCGCATAATAATTACAACACAAGTTACGTATTAAAACTCATAATCAGCAGAACAGAACAGTCAACAAAAGTAGGAATTATGACAAATTTAGTCATGTGTAAGGTAAGTAATTAAACCATAACAGAAGTGAAAAATGAAACGAGTAAAATCGGTATCAGGGTTCTAATTTGCCTACTCAAGTATCAGCATCACTGCATACCAAATTTGCAGTTGTTGCATGTCTCGCAGAAGAGCAGTTTTTGCGTGCTGCAGAAAACTGGATGCGGTTTCCCACATAATGGGACGGTATCCTGAGACTAATATTGTGAACTGAGGAAGGACAAAATTGTGATCCTACGAAAGTCTGAATAAAGGAAGGGGCTTGCCTTCTAACTTGTAAAGTCTGTAACTTTAAAAGCTTAAGTGCAGAAAGATAATTGCAGGGATATTAAGAAAAAAGCGACTGAAGCGTAGAGCTGCAAACTTCCGCTTGACGCTTTCCAAGTTATTGGCATCAGTAGTCGTAATCAGGAACGCACCCAAGGGGGGCTGCCCGGCTGCAGCCCCCCAACCCCCGCCCCCAAAACCGAAATGTAAAAAACACAGATTTTGTAGATATTATGATGTCAGAAGTTTTACGTGATTTACCCGTCAGCCGAAATCAGCCACTGAAGTCGGCTGATGACTTGTACCTTAGCATTTTGAAAAATAAATGAATTAAAAAACATTAAGATAGGGCACTGTGATTGAGTCACGGAACATGTAGTTATATTTTTATGTATATAAATGCAGTTGCAAACAGTGTTATATTATACTTACGACATGATTTTGTAGCATAATTTTTAAAATCAAACATAAATTTTATGTACGTGTATACGTAGATCTCTGATGGAATCAGTACAAGTTAAGTCATTAATAAATATTTGAAGTGACAGTAGCCCAATGCCGACCCCAGTGGCAGCGCGGTCTAAGGCGTGGGTCTGCTGCCGCTCGCTTGCTGGGATTGCGGGTTCGAATCCCGCCGGGGGCATGGATGCCTGTCTCTTGTGAGTGTTGTGTGTTAGGTATTGGTATCTGCGTCGGGCTGATCACCCGTCCAGAGGAGTCCTACCGAGTGTGGCTTGTCAAACTGAGTGTGATCGTGAAACCTCGATAATGAGGAGGCCCTGGCCCACTAGGGGCTGTTGCGCCATTGGGGGGGGGGTGCAGAGGTCCAATAATAATAATAACAATTTGCGCGTGTCACTAATTTCGTCTAATTCTTACATCGCTGACATGCCACCCCACATTGCCACTGTTACTGGTGCCGCTATTGCTACTGTCTGTTTCTGTTGTTATATTTTCAGTCGTCTCTTCTATGCTTTCCCCATCGCCATACTCCTTTTTAGTTTCGCTACTTGTTCACAAACACTGATCTGCTGACTTATTTTCTACAGTGTCTTCGAAGCTCTACTCAAAAACTTTTAACGTAATTGATGTACGGTATGTTAAGTGCTACGGCCCACGGCCCACTGCTTAACGCGCGCTCACATTAATTTGTTAGGGTTCAGATCTGGGTGATAGTGCGGAAGTCGGAACACCATATAACCGTTAGCAGCCATGATTTCGTTGGCTAGGAAAACGTTTTGCTTGGGTTTTTAAGCTTTCATTATTTCATGGAGCTGTGCTTTTAACATTGTGTCGCAAAGTGGAGTATTTCTCACGCATAGCCAGCTCTTTATCGTTTCTTTATTTGAATTCGATGTTGGGCTTTGTCTTATGTATGTTATGACAAAAGGCATTACCTTCCACAGGTACAGAATTATGCTCCAAATTAGGAACTAATTTCTCTTATAGTCCACGAATGTCATTCCGCCATTCGTTTCTCTGTGGCAATCCCCTCTTTTCTGGTTGCATCTGAAGGTTGGAATGAGCCACTGTGACCTCCCGCATGCAGTACGGTGAGACTTTCCCCTGTCGAATTCTGTACGAGCAGCCGCGATGCACAGCCATCGTCACTCCGCTTCTCTGGTCCAGTATGGCTGCTGCTGTATCATCCCGTACACAGCTGCACTGCCTTCTTCTGTATAGTGTGTCAGGGCTGTGAGATGTGTTACTGGCGTACACCTTATGTCGTGCTTCTCTGTGAGGACCGGCCTGGGGTTTTTCCTTTTCTTACACAGAAATCCAAGATCCTTCACAGCTTTACACAAGCTAACTTTGCTGCCTTGATAATTAATTGTTTCTCAGTTTCAGAAGCGGTTTATGTACAGTTGTGTTTCACCAAATGACACATTTTTTGAAGTCATATGTCAGTCACACGTTTCGGCACTTTGTATGTCCTGCTGTGTGTACTTTTAAGTTCCTTGCGCTCCGTGACTTTTCTGCTGTCACAAAATTCTTCTAATTGCCCTTTCGGAACTTAGTCCCCCCCTCCCCAGTTACGTTTTTGCACCCGGGTGTTTCGTGTAATGTTTGGGTACTTGTCCTTTTTTCCTCCCGCAGTTTTCCGTTACATCGTATACATTCTGAAGAATTTCCCCGAGTTTGCTGCATTTGCCTCACGGATTTCGATTTCGGATGTTACAAAGGTGGCGGCTTTGTCGAAACTTGATGTTGTGTCGGACATAATGATCGTATGGTGTACACAATATGTACTTACGTACACTGAAGTGTGCACCTAAATAAAATTAAAGAACAGTGAGTCAGTAGATATGTAGGACTTCTGTAGAAATCCATACAGTAGAAAAGTAGACCGTAGTTCTGCCCTGCTCCTTGTTGTAAGGTGGTATATTAGATTAGTAAGCGAAGAAGCCTGGCAAGTCCGAAGAAGAAATGAAAGGATCAATACTGTAGTTGCTTCGTATCTGTGAATGATATTGCCAGGCCCATAGAAGAAGACTGAAATATTGGATCATAGAAAGGCAGCGGATGCATATGGAGAATGGACATTGGCTCACAGAGACGCTACAGAGGCAGGCCCAGAGCTCTCATACGATTCGACTCATGCATGTGTCAACGTATACAGAAATTCCATATAAAACCAGTCGGCTTGTCTTGTCAGTGTCGTAGCTTGTCCGCGCGAAATCTGTTAAAGTGTGCCATCAGCCTAAGATGTTGAAACTTCCGTCCTTGTTACCGTTTACGACCATTTGATTTGATGGTAGTGGTTGGAAGTCTAGTCACAGATAGAGTAGTGTATTGAGTATCCACTAGAAACAGCAGCGTTTTGCAATAATTAAATTGCTTTGAAGTGAATTGTGTAGCATAATGATACACTTGAAAAAACACTAATCACCAACAAATGCACAAAGAGAGTTTTATCATCAATCGTAACACACTCCTACATGTTTCGACGCTGCTGGGTCATCTTCAGGGAGAACTTTTTTGTTATCGTTACACTAAGGTTGCACTTTATAGTTTAGTGAGAATGTGCTGTTGACTGTGTACTGCTTTGTTTTTGGAGGCGTGAGCTCTCTGCAGGCCGGGACCGCAGAGAGTTCACGCCTCCAGTACACAGTCAACAGCACATTCTCACTCAACTATAAAGTGCAACCTTACTGTAACGATAACAAAAAAAGTTCTCCCTGAAGATGACCCAGCAGGGTCGAAACATGTAGGAGTGTGTTACGATTGATGATAAAACTCTCTTTGTGCATTTGTTGGTGATTAGTGTTTTTGTATAATATAGTGCACGGACATGGAACACATTAAATACACTTAACTTCAGTGTATCATATTTATTTGCACAATAGTTTGTTTCAAGCATGTTCCTATCTGAAAGGTTGTCTTTGGTGAGATGAACGTTAAGCTATATGGAAACGTTGTTTTTAGCAGAAACTCCCGCTTATTTACATATTTGTAACCCTAAAACAGACTGGCAGCATGGTGACAGTGCCGACGGGAGGGGGAAGCCGGTACGATTTGTTGTGGCCCGACCGTCCGGAAGGGAGCCCGGGGCCCGACTGTGTTGCATGTTTTTGTCATTCTTGGTAGTATCATCTGTCGACTGTACAAATTGACACTTTCAGACCGAGCCAAGTCACTCTGCAACTGTCTTTCAGACTTAGCGTAACGATTTTCAGCCGGTCTGCCTTTATTGGAGGGCTCGAACCCGCTTTCGCCGGCAGTAGGAACAGAATGACGACACTCGTCTGTGTCTTACATAGACCTGCCCACGCGCGCGCTCTTTATTTAACGACATTCTAAGTAGCTGAAGCTGTTTGGCGATGGACGGTTTTGTTGGTGTGCACTGAATCTGAAAGAGTGCGTAAGGAAACGGTCGTATCCTAATCTGGGAATTATCACTCCATTTACGTGGAAGGATTGAGGAAACCCTAAAAAATTTGAGTCAAAACAGTCTCTGGGCTGCGACTTCAACCCGGGCGACATGGGGCCATCCCTGGTAGTGACGGAAGTGGGCGTTCAACGTGAAACACACGGGGGTCTCGTTCTTTGTACGATTCGTGTTTCGAGTACGCCTGCCTGTTTTGTTACACATTTGCTTTCACGGAGGGCGTAGTTCTTCGCAGTATCCGACATGTGGTGCTATTTGTCGTGTTATTTCGACGCATGATTCGATGACGCCCACACACTGTTACGTATTCCGTACTTAGGAAACCCATTGCGCGCGCATGAGTGTTTGTGTTCACAAAAACGAGGCGTTTGCGGAAAGCGTTGACGTAAGCAGCACAGATATTCTTTGTTAATGTTCTCCTCTGATATGTTGTGAGTAATATTTAATTAAAACTGTTTCAACGTAACGGTGAGGGAGGGAGGGAGGCAGGAAGGAAGGAAGAGGGAAAGGTATGCCTATAGGACGCATATAATGAAGTTTCATATTTATTTGCACTGTCTCAAGTACCTTTCTCTGTATGTGACTGCTAACGCCATGTTTTTTAAATCAGGACATATCAAACATATTTATTTACTAATGGCTGTAGTATATTTTGTACTGTTTATAGTGTACATTAAAAGTTGTGTTCTAATTTTATTCTATACGATGAAGTGTTTCACTTTCTCAGTTAGTGGTTATTTTATATTAATGATGTTTAAAGAAAAAAGTTAAATTTTAAATACGCATTTGTAGTAAAGACGTCGAAAACAGGAATAATAAATTCACGGGAAGTTTACCACCGCCGCCGCCGCCGCCGCACTAGTTTGGATGTGACCGAAATTCGTCAAACGCCTGTTTCGTATAATACTTCAATAAAGCCGTGGAACAACAAGTAAACACCGTTCTCCTTTTGTAGTCATTTTCGTCGCTTGTTATTTCAAAGTAATTAAAAAACAGAATTTTACTGCTGGAACGACGTATCTGCAGACTGTATACTGTTTTATTTTTCACGCACATTATGTGTATTGTCACTGCAGTACTGCAGAAACATTTATCCCTGCTACGAAGATCAAATTGCAGTTAACTGATTTATAGACAGTTTTTATTTAGTCCTGTAAAATTAATGAAATTTGGTTTAATTTAATCCATATTCCATGCAACAGACGGCGTATATAGTATGTAATCCAACAGATTGTACAGTCAGTAATAAATGATTATTTGTAACTTACATGCCCCCACGGGGTATGTACTTGTACATTTATTTCATACAGTTAAACCGCTGGAATTTAATTGTTATTAATTATTTGTAGGATAACTGCCTTCAAATGAAGATGGCAATAATTCGTATGGACGTTTGTCAGCAGTGAAACATAAAATATTGATAAGAAGTGCATACCGTTTGTAATTGATGTATGTGTTCAACATTTTTAGCGATTTTAATTGACAGTACTGTATTTTAACTTTTCACATGCACATCTTCGTCAGAATTTGCTCTGTGTTATTCCTTTGTGTACAGCCTCCGTGATGATGGACTTGTAGAGGCCGAAACATGTAGGCGGGACATCGTAAATAACACTTGATTATTTATTATTGATTGTTTAATTTGTTGGGTTAAGTACTGTGTGTTGTATAGCGAAAGTAGAGTCTTGCCGCTCTTGCGACGGGATGGAATAGGGTAAAGTGGCTTCTTGTTGAATTTTCCGAGTATTATTAACATTTGTAGCTGTGTACTTCATGCCGTACAGCAGGCCCACTCAACCCATAGCTCGCGGCCAGCATATTGCCCGCAACACTTATTTTGCTGCTCAGATATTTAATTGAGAAAACGTCTTTTGAAACCCTTTCCTTGGCAAAGCCGAATAAGACTGGATACATTTTGAAAATTCACGAGCTGTTTGTTTATGCATACGCGCATTAAATTGCGAATTAATTTCCTAAACATGTGCTAAAATAGTCAGGTTGTGAATGTCGTGTTTTATTAAGTTTTCCAGTTAGTGTCAAAATACGTTTATTGCACATGACGTATGGAATATCACGCGAGTAAGACTTTGCGTATAATTATACCCAGGGCTGTGGAGTCGGAGTCGGAAGGAATTTTTAGGTAGGGTCGGAGTCGGTAAAAATGTGACGACTCCGACTCCGACCTCAGTCTAAAATCTTAACTAGATACTCCAAATCCAAAGCCCTGATAGCAACAGTAACCATTAGACTTATCCTTAAATATAGGTTATGAGTCCAAAAAGTAGCCTGATGATTCACGTGGTGGCGATGAAATGTCTTATAGGTTTACCGTTGTTAATACATATTGAGCTTTTATGAAGAAGTCGGAGTCGGAGTTCTTGTGTACCGACTCCCACAGCCCTGATTATACCTGTACTTATTCATTCTTCAGTATGTCTGTTGAATTTCATATTGCCCACCAGCAGACCAGATTTTACCAAATTTGCCCTCACCACATATAAGGTTTAGCTGGCTTGCTATACCACGTTCAGCGTACATGAGTTTAAACTTAAGTGTCGTCATCCCGTTGTGCCCTGTTAAACCAGTTGCATCATATATTCCGAATAACACGACTTCAAGAATAGGTTTTTTATTGTATTTTATTCACAGCGAGGTATTCCGGCATGTCTTCTGGTCATCGTCAGCCAGCCACACCTTTCTTATTCGCCACACACCAGTACATCACTGCGTAAATTCTTTTCTCCGATCTACAGGGCGCATATTTGTGAAGAGTTGAATATTTTAAACTAATATGAATAATAATGTTGTTACTCTATTATTGCAAATAATTTTTTATTGATGGATATTGTACATTGTACACATTAGATGTGAGGGGGGGGCGTCTACCTGACAGTTCCTTTTATGCAGTTGTTAATTGACTACCTGATGATAGCCGGCAGGAAGGCCGGAACATGTCGTAGTGAATAAAATAGAATTAAAGCTGTTCCTTGGAGTTACGTTACTCGCAACATACAATTAATCCGGTATGTGAGTTTATATTGATGATGCTGTGTTGGCTTATATCCTTCGTCTTATTTGATAGGTTGCCGGTGAGAATGGGCTGATGGAGGGTGAGCCCGTTAGACCGGTGAATGTTGTGGTACCGATATCCGTTGCAAAAATCAGAAATAGCACCTTGGGTTATTTCAAGGTGTTGTTTGTGTTTTCAAACCGTTTGATTCATTGCAAGATTTGCGTGCGTTCGTACCGTACCTCTGCCCTTACATGCACGATCGCACGTCGGATGTTACTAACTGTAAGAAATCGCCTTTAGGAGCAAATGTTGGGCAACTTCATGTACCGCAACTGCCGCGCTGAATGTCGTGGTACAGTCCTTAGCACTGTCGTTCGTATTCCATAGGTCCAGGTTTCAAAGTTCGTTTTGTGGACGTCGTGAGTGAGGTTTTTCGTGGGGTTTCTCACCCCTTCCAAGGATCTACCACGAATTCGAGTACGGTGGCTTCCTTTTATGTTCATCCGATCTGTTGTCTGTTTTACGATAGGTCCATAGCCTCTTCCAAAGCGAGTTCTCCACAGAGTGCGATCTAGTGCTTCCTCCTTCAGTTTCCAGTATCCTCTCGTTTCTTTAAGGTCTAGTAGCTGCGCACGTCTTCTTCGTCGTCATGCTGTCACTTCTATCCTTCTCGCTATCTTTCCTTCAGTAACGTGTTTTATAAGGCTGGCGTGCTGAGTAAATACTGTTTCGTTCATGTTTGTTGGTTGGCAGTGCATAGGCCTAATTCTTGATGATTTTTATCATTACAGAAATAAGTCATGTATGTTTTGTTCAGATTGTATTTAGCTAGCAGGTAAGGGATGTTCCGCAAAATGGTTATGGTTAATAATTAATGTTCCTTCAATATTTTCCTAGAAATCTTAGAAAATATTTTACGAAACCAAAATCAACAGCTGTCAAAAGCAGTCATGAACTGCCGTCAAATTTTCGGATGAAGTGTCGTCGTTTTTTGGGACACAGGTGGCGACGTTTCGGAGGAACGTGCAGCCTCCATCATGAAGGTAAGATTTTACATTTCTACCCGAGGTGGGTGTAGGACTTTGCACGTTCGTCGGAAACGTTGCTGGCTAATAAGCCAGTGTTCCCGGTTGCCACGTAGAGAACCTTGTACTCACGCATTGACCCCTGGTGTATTTTTACGATATGAAGCCAGAGTACCGCCTGCTGTAACATTAATGCACAGTGCATTTCGCCACTGCGTGTGTCTTCTATATGGGCTACACAGTAAACAGCAGGTGATTCGTAGACTGCATTCTTGGAAGCCTGGTGTGTTGAGTGTGAGGTGAGTGTTTATATACACGGTGTACCTAACATGCCCAGAGAAACTTCAGGAGTGAGTTTCTACACCAAAACAGACATAAATTTCATATCAATATATGTCCGCAAACAGTTTTCGAGGTACAACCCCCACGTTCACCAGACTTCAGTCCTTTAGATTTCTATCTGTGGGGACACTTAAAAATCCTTCTGTGTGCAGCTACAGTGGAAAATGAAGGAACACTTCATTAACGCATTTTTTATGCTTGTGAAACCATTCGGAACCGCATCGGGGCCTCCGAAAGGGTGCAGCATTCCACGATCAGACGCATCCATGCGTGCATTGATTCAGTTGGAGGATATTTTGAGAATTTGCTGTGAACTGTGACTTGCTAAACGACAAGAATCCAACAGCTGTTAAAATTTGGAATGTGTATTGGAAATTATTATGTCAGTGGTAAGTGAAATACTACATATTTAAGGTATTTGTTGTTGAATGTAATGTTTCAATTAAACTCAGAAACTACTCATTTCCGGGCGTATGTTTTTCTTTATGTTGATGTCAAGGACTCGCTCTTGAACTTCGTCCACACATTTTAGGTACATCCTGTATCATGTACATAAATGGTGCTTCGTACACATCTTTATCGTAATATTGATCTTATCAGAAGGACAAGCGGGCAAAGCATGGAAACCTTCAAACCTTTTGGATATCGGGGAGAATTTGCCATAAAAGTGATTTCACGCTGCTAGCGCTCACTCTTCAAATGTGAATAAAATCTTCATTTCACACTACATGTTTCAGCAGCAGTTTGGCTAATTACTGCATATATGCTGTAAGGTTCGTAGCACAGTTGAAATGTAGATAAAATGTACGCTAGATATGTGGTTTTTGCTTATAAATGTAAGTTATTATTAGTAATGCGAGGTTTGACATTCGGGCGGTGGTGCTACAGAAAATGGAATTGTTGACGTCACAGGGTCACAACCCACAATACTTCACTCGTCTTGTAATTCCTAGGGACAAGGTGCCTATTGTCTGGACGTTATGTACTGAGGCGAGACATATGTTGGACATCTTCTAGTCTGTTCCTTTGAGACGCGTTCGCCAAATTGCGAGAAGCGACTCTTAGCTGCGTCATGCCTGACCTATCCGCATGGAACATCTCGGCTCCTACTAGGCGGATTTTTATGAAATTTTGTATTTGAGTATTTTTTTTTTTTTCCAAAATTTATCGAGAACGTTAAGGTTTTATTAAAATGTGACAAGAATATGGGGTACTGCAGAAGGATGTCTCGCTGAATTCTTCTTAGAATGAGGAATATTTCGGACAAAAGTTTTAGAGAAGACCAAAACATTTTATTTTCATTAACTTTTTTTCCAAAACTCGTGCCGTTTATAAGATAATGTGGGAAAATGTGGTACATCTGGACTGGCCACAGATGACAATATAGTACGACGCATGCGCATTGCTTGATGGATAACTAAGGCTGCAGACACACACAATAGTTAATATTTTTGCTTTTCCACGGCAACAGTGGTTACGCGAACGCGCCGCAGTGTTACATTGTACTACATTGTTTGTCGTATTTGTTAAAAATATATTTCGGAAGCTCGATTTTATTCCAGTAAGATAAAACACAAACTCCTGAAACGTTCCTCGTGCATTTCATTGGCTGGAACTGTATCGGCCGTCGGTCGACGATATTCATCCAGTGGAACCAATAGAGTGAGGTTCTTAATATACTAAATTCCTAATAACCCATTTGTATTACTTTGTATTTGTAATGGTCGTAAAAATAAACAAGATCCATCACCCTCATGATTTTGGAGGTTTCGAAGATCAAGGAATGTTCACGGAGTCGTGAACTCAGCATTAAATAACAAAGGATGTGTAATAACTTAACTCCATGGAGCAGAGGCCTTCTTGAGAAGCTAACAGTTTCTTAGCTAGTCAAGAAATTTTCCGCATTTTATGGAACCCGGAGGTTCATTACCGCATACACAAGAGCCCGCCACCTGTCCTTATCCTGACCCAGCTCAATAGAGTCCATGTCCCCATCCCACTTCTTGAAGATCCATTTTAATATTATCCTCCCATCTACGCCTCGGTCTCCCAAGTGGTCGCCTTCCCTCACGCCTCCCCATCAAAATCAGAGCTACCAGCACAACACGATACCGATTGTTGGACCGCGTGTACTGTACTGCTCCAGCTTGAAAGGTGCGGAAGGCTAAGAGGAAGTAAGACAGAAAATTGACGTCAGTATTCCTGGAAATATGGAAGTACACAAGCCCGGGGGCTGAAAGAAGAGGGAACTGAATGGAGAACGGATCATGTTTCGTTTCATTGCCGATTGGTTTGCCAGTACGAAAGAGTGTCGGAACCGATAACTGTTTAGTCATTGGCTACGCCGGGGCTGGTAGACCGCGATTCGGTCAGCGGTACGTTGGCTGAAGATATTTCCAGCAGTTCGCATGTCACTGCGTAGTGACTCCGTCATCACTTTATTGCTGGAGATGACTGGAGCGCTCGCCGCTGGCCGGTGTCTAGCCAGCCAGTGAAATAGTAAAAAAAAAAAAAAAAAATTGCCCCCCCCCCCCGCCCCGTCCCGTGGCGCAGCAGCCCTAGGTGGACCAGGTCCTCATTATCCAGGCTTCACGATGGCACACACACGCGGTAGGACTCCTCTGGACGAGTGATCAGCCCAATGCAGAGACCTGGACCTCACAACACTCAAAAGAGACAGACATCCATGCCACCGGCGGGATTCGAACCCACAATTCTAGCAAGCGAGCGGCCGCAAACCCACGCCGTAGGCCGTGTGGCCACTGAGGTCGGCAAAATAGTGAGATACAGTGCTCAATTCTGTAAGACGCTTTTACCGTGTACTCCACAATTTTATGGGACCGGGATAGCCCAGTCTGTATAGCGACTCGCTACGGGCTGGACGGTCCGGGGATCGAATCCCGGCAGGGGCGAGATTTTCCGCACCCGTCCAGGCTGGCACTGGGGCTCATCCAGCCGCCAGTGCGATGAATGGATACCGCGGCTCTTTCCAGGTGTAAAGCCGCCGGAGCATGGCGTTGACCACCCAACACCATCTAGCGCTGGGGTTAAAGAAAGAGCAGAGCTATATTTCTCTTCCTCCTCTGGGCCTTCATGGCCTGTTCTAGGGTGAACTTTACAATTTATCTTTTCTCCGGTTTTATAAAATGATACAACCAGCAAGGTATGCATTCGTGAACGACAAATTTATTAAATTGCATCTTTCAAGGTGGCTGAGAAAGGAAACGCTGAAACACGTATGAGAGGTTAAATGAAAAATATGTTTATGACTAATGCATGTGTGCCTTGGTGGTATCATTTAACAAGGTCCGTAGTTTATGTGGCCCATATCGCTGGCCACAACGCGAGCTTATTTCCCGGTACAGACACCCCGTTATTTCAAAGTGCCGTGAGTTGAGCTTCATGCCTTTCAGATCAGTGTACTGGATATAATGCTAAGTGTGTGCTCACAGCCTTTATGGAATGTGTTGTAAGTGGCTTCGTACGGCTGGCAAACGTGCCACGCGTAGCAGACACTTTCTTCACTGCGCGTCCATCGTCTGTTGTGTTAACAAAAAACGTTAACTTCTGAATGCCTTTTTTTGTATCATCTTCAATGCGAGGTTTATTACTCTACACTGTACCCATTAGCATGCCTCACGTATAAAATCCAGTCTCACTGACGCAGGTACGGTAACCGAGGAGGCCATATTCCCCTGCTTGTTTTTCTGCCACCAAAAGCAGTCTGTGAATAATGCGTAGAAATTTTGGGCACTTTGTGGATTAACGTGGGCAACCTGGAAGTTCGGTTATCCACAGAGACGTAACGAAGCTTCGTCGCTAACAACGGTTTTGGGGTCTTGTGAATCACGCACCTCATGGAGGTACCACTTCAAAAAATTCGTTCGTGCTGCGCTATCTGTCGTGGGGTTCTTGAACCCCAGCTTGCTGTTGTCTCAGGACGTAAATACAGCAGTTTTGATGCAGCGGACAAGCGCCCCTTCGCCATACATGGCGCACCAGTGATTTTCTTGGAGGTGTCTTCATTCCAGCACCCATTTCGTGTCGCTTTTCCTCAGCACGTATCTTCTGCGTGTTCGCATCCTGTCTAGAACTTTTTTGGCCCGAAAACGTTTTTACGTCTTTGTAAGTTCTTGTGTGTCGAACAGGCACATCGGGGAACTTCGTTGTGAATTGAGGACTACGATGACTCTCGTAGGAGTGGTATCTGGTGTGTCGTGCGTAAACCCACTGTGTTCCAGTGGTGTTACCATTGCGACTAAAAACCATCGACGACAGCTGCGACAACAGTAACTGTAACTACTACTACTACTACTACTACTACTACTACTACTACAGCAGAAGCAGTAGCCCGGGTGCAGCCAGCACGCTGCCAGCCAAGCCGAGGAAGCCAAGAGGAAGTACCCAAGAGTATGGGCCAGAGTGAGGAAAGACCCTGCGTCAGGGGCGCATCCAAGGCGGGGCTGCCGGCCTGCAGCCCCCCAAAGCCTCCAGAACCGAAATTTAAAAGAACACATATTTTCTAAATATTATGATATCAAAAGTTTTACGTGATTTACCCGTCAGCCGAAATCAGCCACTGAAATCGGCTGATGACTAGTACATTAGAATTTTGAAAAATAAATTAACAAAAAAACAAGAAGATATACTGTAATCGAGTCATAGAACATGTAGTTGTGTTTGTATGTATGTAAATGCAGTTGCAGACAGTGTTATGTTGCAGTTATACTTACGACATGATTTTTATAATAATTTTTATAATCAAACGCAGATTATATATAGCCTCAGGGTCAGCCCCGCTCCTCCAGCGAAATATTCGGCGTGCCCACCTGCCGTGCATGAATCCAAGTCTGACGAATGAATGCGTGTTTTGGACACAGTCAAAATAGAGAAGTGTTCTATGCCCGCGGCGTTCTTGCTACTTCATTCATAATTTGGAACTACGAGTTCAGGCGTAACGAACATCGTGTGTCCCAGAATAGTCCATTCAGTGCAAGACGATACTAATTTTGTTTTTCTGTAAGGAAACCAAGAACAGTGGAACTTGGCGGGGCAGAGAAGGGATAGTGACGGTAATGTGTCTTTCGTAAGTTTTGCGGCGGATGCGCTGAATAAAAACCGCTCCCATTTTGTAAACTCTGTGTGTGTGTGTGTGGGTGTGGGTGTGTGTGTGGGGGGGGGGGGCTGGGATAATTGGATTAGCCTGTAGACGGTGTGGAGCCCAGTGCTTTGATATACAGTTACTTTTGAACCGTCCCAAGTTGCAAAACTGCGCCTTTGAGCTTCGCCACGCGTGTTCGTCCGTCTGTCGGTGTACAGCAGGTGGAGAACCGCCGAACGGATATTCATGAGATGTGGTACTGGTGAATTTCACGAAATTTATCCGATACACTCCAAAAACAGCCTACTAAACATGTTGAAGGAAGGGTAGAAGTGATAGGAAGACGAGAAAGAAGATGTAAGCAGGTACTGGATGACCTTAAGGAAACTAGAGGATACCGTAAACTGATACAGGAAGACCAACTTTCACACCCATACAAAACAGCAGGCAAAATTATAGTTCTGTATACGTTAATCTGTATATTTGCAGACAGCAACCTGGACGACAAAAGATTCTGCTGTGAGTACGCAAATTTTTTCTCTAAACAGCTTTAACCGCATGGACTTTGTAATGGAAATGTGGTGTCGTCTGTGAGATGGGAACTGATTTTTCGCACATCACTTATTTTAAATTTGTGCTTCAGAGTTGTATGTAATGTTTGATTTTCATGCGTCATGCCGATCGTCATGTTCATGATAAGCACCAAACAACTGTTCAGTTCATTTGCTGAAATACTGTAATATTGACATTACACTGACTGTCCGTTTTGGCGTTATGTTCGACTGTACCTCAGGAAACTGGGGAAGAGAGGCTTCATTTCGCTATGATGAACACGATAATTGTGCACAGTTTTTCAGTACAGGCATTGGCGTTGCATTCAGGTATTAAATCTAACCGAAAACGCTGGCTGAAGCGGGAAAGCCTTCTACTTGTATTCGGGAGATGAACGGTTGGAATCTCGAAAGGAACGCATGAGTAGTATCACCACCAGGGTCTTTGAAATTTGCCCATGATGTCCAGGCTTACGTTAATACATTGAATGCCTTGGCTGCGAGATTCAAACGAAACCAGTACAGTAGGACCCGGTTATCACGACATCGGCTTATACGTTACCTCGCGTATAGAGTCAGATATTCTGTGGTACCAACAATTGGTCAGAGTTAACAATAACATAGTCATCGTTTATAGCGACACTCGTTTATAAGGAGGGTTGTTTGCGAAGAACAGTGCATTTGGAAGAAAAAACAGGGAGTAGTCAGTAGAGGAATACGCAAGTAGATTTACTGGTTCTACCCGTGTGAATTATTCGCACGTAGAAACAGTAGAATATTAAATCAACAAGAATTTTAGCATCTTAATGCTAATAAAAATTAACATGACAGGAGATGTACGTATAACGTAACAATGAGGCGCGTTCGCGTAACCATTGTTGTCATGCTGAAGCAATAAGTATTACACATTCTGAGTGTGTGTCTGTAGCCTTAGTTATCCAGCATGCAAAGCACATGCGCTGTATTACATTGTTATCTGTGGCCTGTCCGGCTGTACCGTATTTTTGCATATCATGTCATAAACTACACGATTTGCGGAAAAGTTATTGAGCATAAAATACCTGTTCGTGTCTGATTTTAAGAAAAATTCAGCGAGATACTATCATAAATGTAGATAGGTCTTCATGTGAAGTACCCGGTATTCCTGTGAGATTTTAATGAAATTCGAATTTTCTCGACAAATTTTCGAAAAAAAACTCATGAAATTTCATGAAAATCCGTCCAAAGAGAGCCGAGTTGTTTATGCGGACGGGCAGACATGACGAAGCTAACAGTCGCTTTTCGCAATTTTGCGAACGCGCCTAAAAGCAAAGATTACCAATCAATGCCGAATCGTGAGCTTTCTAAAAGTGTCCGTCTTGAGAAGATCCGTTAAGTAGATTGTGATTTCTCAGACAAAGATTGCCGTATTAATACATACGCCATACTAGATTTCAGAGGAGCCGGCATGGCTCAGTCGATATATTCAGTAAGCTGCTGCAGGCTATTGAAGGATTTTGCGATTCCCCGCAGGGGCAAGAGATTCTGTTTTCCAAAACTCCAGACCGGCTCTGGGGCCAACCCAGCCTCCTGTACAATGGCTACCGGGTCTCTTTTTCACGGGTAAAGTGGTCGGGGCGTGGCGTTGACCACCCATTGCCATCTAGCACAGGTTAAAGAAAGAGTAGAGCTATACCTCCACGCTCCCTTTGGGACGTCGTGGCTTGTTCTGGGGTGAACTTTGTCTTTACTGGAAGCCATGAAGAAGTGTGGAAATAGCTGAAAGGAAATGGAAGCAGAAGACGGAGACATATAGAAGAAATTGCAGGTCCTTCGTCCATCCTCCTATATAATGGAAATGTTGCTAAAAGAAGAGGAACAAAAAAGGAAAGGAAGAAAATTAAAATTATTGGTTTAGTTCATTAAGAGGATCATTGCAGAAAACCTGGCTGAAAGGGATCTACTTTTTGCGCCTTTAGTGAGACGATGAAGTGGAGGGTTGTCGAAGCTAATGACGTCTTACTTGTGTGGAAAATGTCAGAGGCGTCGGCAGCGTTGGAAGTGAAAAGAAAGCTTCTTTTCACTCTCTCTTGAATGGCGGTTTGCCCTTTAGTCTTGTCGCCGGATGCATGACACAGACCCATTGGGAGGTTTCATTCGAGGAGACGGAAAAGAAAACCCTTGCCTCAACACGCTCTTGATCGACGCTTTCTGCAAGACTGTTCTGAGTTGGAAGCACTTATTAATTACCCATTTTCATTTTGGCAGCATTTGTAGGTCAGAACTGTTAAGTGTAGCGGTGATGAATATTAGCATCTGAATATGCTGGGTTATGGTTATACCCTAAGCTGTAGCAAAATGTCAGACCCACGTATCCATTCAGCATCGATTATTCGATGCGCTACTGATGGTGTCTGATCATTGGAACTTACTACTCCTGCTATATATACACATTATATATGTTTACTGATTTATTTTTTCCCCAGTGGTGCAACATCCCCTAGTGGGCCTAGGCCTCCTCATTATCGAGGCTTCGTGATCACACTCACACACGGCACACTGGCTAGGACTCCTCTGGACGAGTGATCAGCCCGTCGCTGAGACCTCTACCTGTCAGCACACAACACTCATCCCCTTGCGGGATTCGAACCCACAGTCCCAGCAAGCGAGCGATCGCAGATCCACGCCTTAGACCGCGCGGCCATTGGGATCGACATATGTTTATGGACACTTGGTTAATCGTGTAATCCATCCAGTTTTCATTTGTCAGAGAACATTAAAATTTGCTGTCGAGTGAAGATAGCGAATTAGTATTTGGGAGATGGCGGGTTGAAATGTCGATCGAGGTGCTTCCTCCCCTACCGCCCAATGCGTTTGTGGCCAGAGTGTGGGACACAGTGTCGTGATCGCCTTTGTTCACATTCGCTGCAATTCTGTATTCACTGGCCACCCTACCGCTTTACAGTGTGGTCTCAGGAATAGGCTACACAGTTAACAGTGGCGTGGCTAGGTTTTTTGACGCTTTGGGCGACCTATCACAATGGTTGCCCCCCAGCAAAACTTACGAACGTTGAAAAAAATCGCGGTTGTTTGTTGACTTTCAATTTATTGTTCGCAATAATTTAATATTTGTTGTGGGTAGAAAATAAATATTATTTAAAATATTTACTTTTCCACCAATTTGCCCAACCCCGCCTCCGCCTTGGGCTCCGCTGCCCGGGGCGGCTGCACCACTCCTACCCCCCCACCCCGTCCCCACCACTCCTACCCCCCACTCCTTCCCCACCAGCTATGGCACTGCATCGTTACATAAACTCGAAATATGTGCTGTTCATTGAAGAAGAATGTAATGTAATGTTGCACTGTTGTGTATTCCATTGTGTTTTCATATGGTAATTCTTATTTCCTTTCAGCGATGTGGATCTGGATACCCAGGGTCTTTCATACAATACAAATTCAGGAAGTTCATCTAATTCCAGTCTATCCACAAGGTATGTTTCAGGCTTCAAAATCAAACGTCCGAATTAATATCAGTTTACTATCCAGACAGACACAACACTTGAACAATGTATGGCCATTTATTCATGTCTCTGCAACGTGTTTCGGCTGTTTTATTCGGCCGTGATCAGACAGAAACACAAGTACATAACCAGAAAAGTATGCTAGGGAAGAAATGTCTTGTTTGTCTGGAAAATAAATAGGTATTGATTAACTGGCACAGCAGGATTATGTTACATAAATTCCCAATTAATGAATTACATTTGGAAAAGTTATTTAAAGACCCTTACTTATTGATTTGTACTCTGGTGGTAATTTGCTTATTAATTTGTACTCTGGCAGTTTACTTACCTGGATGATGATTGATGGCATTGCATTTATGTTACTGTGTTGGTGAAAATTGCATAAAGAGGGGCTTTGGAATATAGAAGACATGGCTGACTAATTACTACACACAGCAAGTTATGCACTGAATAACATACACTTATGGGCTATTATAAAGACCCCAGATTTATGTACATATTTTATGCAATGCATAAGTTGGTTGGTGTAATAATTATAAGAATGTGCGTGGTATGAATAACATAAAAACTGCTGACTAAATTTTCAAAAAATTTGGGAAGCGTACCCATATAAACAAGTAATATGTAAGGCATAAAACACACAAATGGAATACATTTGTTAACGGTAGAGCAATATTTTGTTGTATTGTGAGGCTGTGATGATTGGTCAGTCACATAAGGGAGAGACATACGCTGATTGTGAGGAGAAATGCATGGGGGTGGGCAGGGAAAAGTGGCCCGCCTTTGTGGATACTGTAAGGAAACTTTGGGTTGGATGGAATGTGTGGAGTTTGTGAAATAGCTGAGGAACTGTTAGATTCTCAAGATGGACTCTGTTCTTAGGAGTTGGTTGCCCATAAATGCTTCTTTCTAGGTTCTGCTGTGTTTCAGCAGCAAAGTAAGGTATTCAGCTGTGTTGTAAATTGGATGAAATGCCATTGTAACATACAGGCTTTTGGCAGTGGTTGTGCATGAGTAATTTCAGCATCATTTGCAAGAACTTCTTCCAATGTCATAAAAACACTCAGAACAATACCCTATGTTTCGGAAGCAGAAAATTTAGTGGGAATGCCATTGGACACTTTTATAGTACTAGGATATAAACAGGACATGGGGATACACAGCCTGTTTTATTACCTATGTCCCTGACAGGCCACAAATGCCCAGAGCATTGTTAATGCCCTGTAAATGTAACCTGATTGCATCAGACTTCACAGTCACCAAATGTAAGTAATGGAGAAGTGATTTCCTATATCTTTACTATTCAAAGTGCAAGTAATATGGGGGGAGGGTGGGGGATGGAGGTGGTTGTGCTGCCAGAGAGAAGGGCATTGTGCTGTAAGGTCACTGATATCATGCTTCTTTAAGACAGTCCTGCGTCACTGAGTTGGTGGTTTATAGGCTTCAGGTTTTACCTGATCTTTGTTTTATTCTCATCACTGGGTTGAAAGTACAGTATTTGATTTTGTAATAAGTCTGTATATTGGCATAATGAAGGCTTTTGTGTGTACAGTATTAAGTATTTTCCTTGAGTGTAAATATCCCGTTTTAAGTCTGTGAGTTGTGCCTAGGAGGTACTTAAGTCAAGATTTTCCTAGGGAGGGATTTGCTGGTTATTGAGACTTTGAAAAGGGTCCATTGTACCAGGAGGTTGAGAAATGCCACCAGAGGGTCCATGGTGCCAGAGAAGTTAAGAAACACCACCGTAAGGGGGTCTGTAGTACCAGAAAGGTTGAGAAAGACTGCTGTAAGGGGTCCATGATACCAGAAAGGTTGAGAAACACTGCTGTAAGGGGTCCATGATACCAGAAAGGTTGAGAAACACTGCTGTAAGGGGTCCATGATACCAGAAAGGTTGAGAAACACTGCTGTAAGGGGTCTGTGGTGCCAGAAATGTTGAGAAGTACCGCTCTGAGGGGTATGTGGTACCAGAAGGGTTGAGAAACAACGCTGTAAGGGGTCAGTGCTACCAGAAAGGTTGAGAAACACCACTGGGTAGGGTCAGTGGTACCAGAAAGGTTTAGAAACACTGCTGTAAGTGGTCCATGGTACCAGAAAGGTTGAGAAACACCACTGGCTAGAATCTGTGGTACCAGAAATTTTAGAAAGACTGCTCCATAGGGATAAAGCACAGTGTGGGTATGTTTGCAGATTTTTCGACAAACAGTACATGTGCTCTCTTCTGGATAAGACATCATGTAGTTTGACAGAGGTACAAATTTTTAGGATGGACCATGGTGAAGATGGGGCAGCAGTTTTCTGATGAATGTCGGTATCTGTGTACCAAATCACATGATTTTACATTCCAGAATGCAGCAATAATCTTCATAGTCGATGCTGACTGACTCTCAGGTCTCACCCAGACGTGTAGTTTGTATGGATATTAAGCAGTGGTTTCTTGCAGTGTGAAGTCTGCTATGTCAGTACAAACATTTCAGAGGAACCTCTAATATGTGTGTCCTTATTCTGTTCCTGAAAATGGAGGCATCATGCTAATCTGCAACATTGGTACCCATATACAGCAAAGTTCCTTTAATCTGTCGTCTTAGATTCCAGAGATCCTGATAGTCTGGCACTTAAGGAAAGTAGTCTCAAGACCAGAAGTTTTGTTTTTTACAACAAAGAGATTCATCAGTGAAACGGGCAGATCTCAAGTACACGTTCAAAAACACCTCAAAGAATATCTGTACATGAACCTTTTTTTTACCTCCTGACACATTCTCGCCTACTCCATAAGACACAGAAGAGGACGCTGATGACCCTGAACCAGTGACTCAAGGAGATATATCCTCTGATAGTTGTGGAGCCCGAGTATAGGGGTGGTAACAAAAAATTACGTGTAAGAACTTTGGTCAGTGGCAGTACTGTCTGATAATCCAGCACCTGTCTGGTCCCATTCCTGCTGGTTGAAAAGGATTTTGCTGTACCACACTATGCAGTGTTACATCCTAGATAACTATAACCTCAGTGTATGTTGTCTGTCCATGTGGGTTTTTATGACGTGATGTACAACTGTACTTCATTATTATAGGAGCCTGGATAGTCCCAGCAACTCCTTGGAGACTGTGACAGCTACGCGGACACAGGAAGCAGGCACAGCAACACCGACCGCCAATAACAGTGCTGCTGAATGGGACAGCGACCTTGAAGCAGAGCCAGACCCGCCAGATTGGTCAAGGGGCGTAGATGAGGAAGTTCTTAAAAATCTCTGTGCAAGAGAAAAGAAGAGACAAGAAGTCATCAATGGTATGTTCAACAGTGAATGTATTTCAAAAATTGTGGGTACTTGTCAAGCACCTAGTGACATTAGTGCTTCTCTTATACTGTAAAATGTTATAGTTAAAGTCTGTTCCATAAACTTCTTTCTCCGCAGATTCTGAAGTTAGTAACTATCAGCCTATAATAGCGTTGTAATGTTACAGGAATATCAGAAGCTGGTAGTAGACCCAGCACTGCCTGCTCTGTTGTGTATGCTAGCACTTGGTGTTTGTAGTAGTTATGAATAGGAATGCAAAGTGGTAGCATTAAGAATGCAGTGTGTGTGCTTAAGTCAGTATTATAATGTCCACCTTTGCCAAAAATGTTCATAGATTACTTCTAGGTAGCAAATGCATAGTGTTGTGCTGTCATGTAGTGTCATGGTATACATGTAACTCTAGGTCAGGAAACCTGAAAAGTTATTGAGGTTAAGTGTTGTTGATTAAACTGTCTGTGTATGTGCCAAAAATACTGCATTTCTTGAGCATTTTTTCTTAATAGTTATACTCTGAGTGGAAATGCAGGTAGTTGCCATTTTCTGCATTTTATTCATACCTGACATCTACTCTTCCTGTGAAATTCAACATGCAACCAGAAAAGTTTTCCAATGTAAAATAACTGAAGTGTCAACAGTAGGAGGTGTGTGTGTTCCTATGTTAGCTTACCCAACATCATCAAAATTTCAAATTGTAGTGTAGAATGCAAGTCTGTGTTACATGATAATTTAAAGTAGAAAATAAAGTAAATTTCAGTCAGAGACAAATGTGTAAAGTCTACCATCTCTGGAAGCGGAGGCTGTTACATAGCCAGTATGACACTCACGTCCCTGTTGCTTCTGGCCCCAAAGAAATTTGACACCTTTAATACAAAGGGTGTTAAACAGAGCAGTCACATTAGCAAATTTAGGTATTAATATGTATAAAATTGTGATAGAAGTTGGCCATGCCCACAAAACAGGCTATATCTTCAGGATCTTTGGGCAGGTCAGAGTCAGGGACAGCTGTTTTCAATTTGTGGCAGCATGAATGCCAGCTGGGGACATGATGTTACAAACAGGAAATCAAACTTAATGTTGTGAAAAATATGATCCAAGAAGCCTAGCTGAAACCTGGTCTCTTTGGTGAGATCAACCAGAATGCATCTGTACTGATACAGTTCCAGTCTGTACTGAATGCTGTAAGAGGTCTCAACATCTTTGCTAAAGGCATCCATTTGTAAGATTTCCGGATATTGTTACCTTTGTTAGAAGAATATGAAACAGTTGTGTATGCAGCAGTCAGAAGTGTGATTCCTCTGAAATTACTGCAGCCAGTTTTAATTTACAAACAAATTTGAGGTGAGCTGAGTGATGGCTTATCTCGTGGTAGTCACTAATGCTGCTTTATGTGATGCATGGCCTTCTTTCCTCTGCAGTATCTCATAATGTGTCATGTTAAATTACAGAATTATTCCATACGGAGCGGTCACATGTTCGCAACCTGAAGGTGATAGACCAGGTGTTCTACCGACCTATTGTGGAAAATCAGGTTCTTCCTTCAGATCACATTCAACTCCTGTTTTCAAATCTGGATGAGATGCTGTGCATCCATAGCCAGTTCAACAATTTATTGAAAGTTAAGCGGCGTGACAGTCCAGTGGTGGGAGACATAGCAGAAATACTGCTTTCTATGGTAAGTGTCTCTGCAGTGTGTGCGTGTGCACATGCGCACAAAGAATGAGAGAGACAAAACTTTACAGTGGGATATGGGACCCTGCATTTCTGTAGGTGGGTACCAACATTTTAGTGAAATCTGCATGTATAGGGAAAAGGTAACAGCATTGTTGTGAAAACTGCTGCCTTGGTTTGGAAATTTTAGTAAGAAATTAATATAGGAGTTCAATTTGTAGGACGTCTGTTATTTTTAAGAAAAGAAGAAAATCGCTTAGAAGCTTACCTTGTTCCAATGTCACTGACATATTTTTAAGAAATGCATGGAATTCCATTCTGTAAATTTTTTGCATCAAGAATAGTGAGGTGGGTGGGGCACATAGCATGTGTAGGGGAGAGGAGAGGTGCATGCAGGGTTTTGGTGGGAAAACCTGAGGGAAACAGACCACTTGGAAAACCTAGGTGTAGATGGGATGATAATATTAAAATTGATCTTCAAGAAGTGGGCTGGGGGCATGGACTGGATTGATCTGGCTCAGGATAGGGACAGGTGGTGGGCTATTTTGACTGCTGTAATGAACCTTCGGATTCCATAAAATACTGGGAGTTTCTTGACTGATTAGCCTCTTGAGAAGGACTCTGCCCATTGGGGTTGGTTGGTTGGTTGGTTGCTTGCTTGCTTGCATGCTTGCTTGCTTGGTTGCTTGTTTGGTTATATTTATGACTTAAATACACTTTCATCAATTATTATTCCACTATACTTAAAAACTGAAAGAGCAAGAGGGATGGTCGAGCTTCCAACTCTGTATTCTTCTCATTCCTGCCACTGTGAAGTTTCCAAATGTGACTCTACGTACATAGTTCACCAAATCACTGCTCAAGGTGTCCCTCGTTCTGATGCAGGAGCGTACGGTAAATGTGGTCAAAACCCTTCGTGGTTGCCACTGTTAAGCGCAGTGGGCTGCGGGTTTCTTATCACTGCTGTGTACAGTTGGTATGCATTTGCAACACAACTTGTCGCACCACAACTGCTCACTGCCCTGAGGGCCTTGAAGTTATTCATTACATACACTTGTATGTGGGCATGAAAGCCAGGCACTGAAACAAGAAACAGAATCAAAATTACAGCGGCTGCTGAAATAAATTTACAAGACAGATGGAGAAGTACACTTGGAGAGACTGTAAAAGAAATGTCAAAACTTCAGGATTTGTCTGTGTTCATTCTTAATGTGTGTTGATACAAACTTACTTGGTTGTATTTTCCAAGATGTTCATTTGTCCTTGAACTCTGCAGTTCTCCTGTCCCCCTATTCCTTATTATTTCTTCAGGTTTTTCCGTCTGCAGTGCTTAAATCTGATCGTGTGATATGTAACTGTATACAAAATGCATTTTAGTATTGTGCCAGGGAAGATTTTAATCAGACACACTTCAGTTAAAGAGCAGTCTCAAATACATTGAAACTTTGTGTAAGTGATCTTATTTAAGGTGTTTGTTTCCATGCTTCACCTTTTAAAGACCTGCGTTGGCATGCATCCTTAGGGATGGATTTGATTTATTTAGGTAACATGTAAATTGCATTTTTTATGTTGGATAATCTCTCTGTTATGTCTCACAAAATGTAGTTAATTTCATAATTTTATCTTTTTCTGTTCAAAGAATACATTTTTCATAAACCATGCACTAAAATTTAAATGCCCACCTCGGTAGGATGAAGGTTAATATACCTAGGTACTCTCTCTGACATATTTTTCATCTTGACAAGTTAAAGTTAATCAGTTTTTTCGTAAACCATGTATAAACTGTTCACTAAATACCTGCCAAACAAGTGTCAGCCACGCTTTCTATATAGTGACCTGTACCATTAATTTCTGATCTTCCAGTTTGATGGTCCTGCGGGTGAAAATTTCCAGCGTGCAGCAGCAACATTTTGTGCACGACAGCAAATAGCTCTGGAATCACTGAAGGAACGAAGACGGAAGGATGCGAAGCTGAACAACCTCCTGACAGACGCAGAAGGCAATTCGATGTGCAGGAGGCTACAACTGAAAGACATTATACCCACTGCCATGCAGAGGTCTGTAATATCAGCAAGGTTATTCTTAGGGCTCTTGTGTGTCTGATTAGTAAATGTGTAATTATGACTGTGCGTTTGGATTTTGTTGTCTTTTTTTTTTATACAGTCCATGAATTAATTCTGTTTCCATCATCATCTTAATTATAACTGACTCTGCTGGGTCTCTAAATGGAAATGTTTTGAACCCTTCTATGCTGCAAAAGTGTTTGGGCTGTGTGAGTTCTGTTCATTTCTTGGCCATACCTTCAGTTTCCTCTCCCCTGTGACGTCTGTATAGTAGTATAAAACATCCACTCCTTTCATCTGGAATATTCACAGAACTAAAATGGAGTAATATAAATGAATTACAGATTTTTAATTCAGGCTTCCGCCGCACTGTTGATGAGATCTGCACTCTTCTGGGATATTACTGGCATCATGTTTAGCAGTGTTTCAGGACAACATATCAGTCCCATCTTTTCTGTTCTTTTCAGACTCTTGAACCTTGAAGGTGGGGCTGGTACATTGTGCTGAAACCAGGGCTGTGGAGTCGGTACACAAAAGCTCTGACTCCGACTCCTCGATTTTTAAAACTTCGACTGACTCCTCGATTTTTAAAACTCCGACTCCTTCATAAAAGCTCAATATGTATTAATAATGGTAAACCTATAAGACCTTTCATCACCACTATGTAATTTATGAGGCTACTTTTTAGACTTATAACCTATATTTAACTATAAGTCTAATGGTTATTGTAGCTACCAGGCCTCTGGAGTCAGAGTACCTAGTTAAGATTTTAGACTGAGGTCGGAGTCGGAGTCAATACATTTTTACTGACTCCGACTGCACCTAAAAATTCCTCTCGACTCCGACTGCACCTAAAATTCCTTCCAACTCCAACTCCACAGCCCTGGCTGAAATGTTGGTAAACAATTTTCACATAATGCCACGTAATATCCCAGAAGAGGGTGAATGACAGATTGTTCGATATATCCTGCCCAATGCAGAGAGGCAGGAATCTGCATGCAGTGGTGTGTGTCAGAAACAACATCTGTGTGTACAGTTCAAGTGCATTAACCTTGGTGATACCAGGATACTTTACAATCCTTGATAAAGTGACTCAGTAAAGAAACTGCAGTGTATCCCAAACATACTGGTGTTGTTTACAGTGGCTTTAGGTGCAGTATTTTGTCTTTTTTAGGCTGACCAAATATCCCTTGTTGTTCGAGAACCTGGCAAAGTACACAGAAGAAGATACGGAGGAGTTATTAAGTGTTCAACGAGCTGTTGAGCGCAGTAAAGAAATCTTAAACCACGTTAACCAGGCTGTGAGAGAGGCTGAAGACTATCATAGGCTGACTGACATCCAAAGAAGGCTAGAAAAGTCAGGCTTTGATAAATTGGATCACCCGATGGCTGGCGAGTGCAAAGTATGTGGGAAGTTATTTTGTCTTTGTGTTCATCCTATAAATGTATTAAAAATTCCTTGTATAATTATGTTATAAAACAAAGGATAGTGTGATTTATCATGGGCAAAGGTTTTAATTTTGATCGATTTAGCACCTTCACTGTGCACTTCTCTTTTTGGTACATGAGAGTTGGACTAGTTCAGCCATGTTGCCAGTCTGACCAAACCCAGTAACACAGTTTCTTTCTAGCAGTAATCACAAATTCCTGAAATTTCAAAATCTTTGCATTGTGCTTGGCTGGCATCTTTTGTGCTATCTAGGTCAAGTCACATGCTTAGTCCGTGCCTGTTCATAAATCTGTAACACCAAAAAGTTGTCCCAGAAACGTCAATGGTGCTGTGTTACCACCCACGTTCTAGCTTTAAAAATGATCGCTTTAATAGACCCACAAATTCCAGTGGTTTTCTTTTTTCATTTCCATTCTCATGCCTATCCTTTCATGTCAGGCCATTTTGTGGCATATGTATGAAACGAGTGTTTGTTCTTTTCTAACTGCAGTTCCACCTCCCTTCTGCATTCACATATAATTTTTGTGGTTGGAGGTGCGTGAAGCTTCCTTTGGCTTACCTGTTACCATTCTGTCATGCATACATTATCACATTTAATTTGAAATCTACAGTATACAAAATTGCCATGTGTTCAGTACACATTCTGTCAGGAGAAAAGAATTTTCATTGAACTCATTACCATTGTGTGCTACTCGGAAATGTGTGCTACTGAGCAGCTGGCATAAGAAACAGGCTTTGTTTATCTCATTACAAGAATGAGTCATGTGACAACCACTGCTACCCTCCAGCAAGTGCAGGAACTGCAGTTCTTTGAAGGTCATAGTGACACCTTCAGACTGTAAAAATGTAGGAAAATTTTACATGTTATTTTCCAGGGAAAATGTATATCTTATGGTCTGAAAAATATGGTGTTTTTTGCCACCATCTGTACGTGACGTTAAGATACTTCGTAGCACAGTTAAGTGTATAGGCTGCAGGTGACATCCACAGATGAGTGATGCAACGTAGTAATCTGTAGATCATGTGCATTGGTTGTAATTTTTCACTGTTTCTAGAATGTGTTCTTTTGGCAGGTTGTCTGAAGTGGGGAAGGATGTACATGTGGATGAATTAAGGAAATAATGAACATATATGCAAAATCGTGTTTATTTTTATCTTTTCCATTATTGAGCCACATGTACAGTTTTTTTTTAATCTCTTCATTTTCAGCATAAAAGCTTAACTGTTGTTAAGGGTATTGAGTTTACTAACATCAGTGTTTGGTTGTTCTGGGAGGTGGTGTCACATCGTTCAGTAGAGCAGTAATATGTTCTGATAGAACCAGCTGTAAGCATACTCATGGTAGAAAGGCAAGGGACATCATTCTTTTGTCTGTCCTTAAATTGGAGGCAGCAAGGTACATTGAAATGTTACCAAACTGTGTGGCATCACAAAAGGCTGTAATTGTGATACTCATGCCTGCAAGAACCTCATATCTCGCCTGTTGGAACTTCCAAGCTGTATTCCTCAGCTTGTATCACTAGCTTATATATTTTGATTCTTTATTTTGTTTTACTTCCGTAGCATCTTGACGTAACAAAACATCGGTTAATCCATGAGGGGCCACTATGCTGGCGTGTCGGTAATCGCCAGAAGTTGATAGACCTACATGTATTGCTGTTGGATGATGCAATCATTCTGCTTCAGAAGCAGGATGAGAAATATATTCTGAAGTTTTACAACATGAATACTGCAAGTGGTGGCAGTGGTCCTACACACAGCCCCATCATCAAGCTGTCAACCATTCTAGTGAGGCATAATGCTGTGGGTGAGTGATACCTTTATATATCTTGGAGAGTTAGCTTAGAAATGGCATTCTCAAAACTGTTGAGAAAATGTAAGTAGCAGACACCAAGAGTGATTTTTTGGAGTATGACACCATGTAGTACAGTAGGTGGATACCGGCATGTTTGGAGGAACGTATTGCCTGGGTCTTCAGGGGAAAATTAAGATAGAGACGAGTTCACTTATTAAAATTGTCATACAGTGCCAATCCCATGTAATCTTCTGTAATAAAGCCATTTCTTCATTTATTGTTTAATTTCTGTGACCAAAAGTCAGTAATCGTAGTGTTACAGTGCAGTTTTGATACTTAAGTAACAATTTTTCACAATTCCGTTTTGTCTGAACTGATACACTGTAGTCAAGGTTGTTTCTGTGTTGGGCAGAGAATTCAGCTGAAGTGTGTACCTCAGTGTGCACATGTCTTTCGGGCATTACTGTACTTCCTTGTAGCTGTTTCTTTTGTGTATTTTTCTTGTGTATTGTTCTGTGTTTTCAGTGTGTATTCTAATACACCTGAATAGTGAATGTCATGTGCATCCTATTCACATAATAATATGTTATGAAGTGTCATAATCCATATAGTCTCAGCTATTCGTGTAAAACTGCCAAGATTCTGCTGTATTTCGTATTTGCACAACTGTCAGATCCTGCCCCCGCCCCCGCCAGTCTTCAGGCAAATACATCTGCGGAACGTATTTAACTTTGTGCTAGAGTATAAGGAGATGCCACATTTTTTAGAATGATGATTTAGAGAAAAATCCTGATCTTATATTTTGGTAAATACAGTAGTTTATCATTTTAATACCTTTATCACGTTGGTATTTAAATGCCCTGCTTTCTGAAGAAACTGCAATGGTTGATGGTGCTATCTGAGCATTTTTGTGGATAGACTTCAGTAAAACGCAAGATACTCTCAGACTTCACAGTTTTATTGTCTTGGGAAAAATAATGTCATACATGATTGCGTGTCTCAGTCCTGTTCTCTGTCACTTCTGCACAAATTTCTCCTTTCATGTGTTATAGAATAAGCTGTTTTTAAAAGTAGGTGATGAGTTGGTATTGCTTGGTGCTATGTCAAAGCGCAGAAAGAACTCATGTTCCCATTTGTTACTGCAATAAACCCTGGGTCATTCGATGTTTGGTCCACCAACCCCTGAATGAACCGACCCACTCTTCTGAACCTCCCTCGTAATTACTGGAGACTGATTCCAAATTGTTGCCTGTAAAGACTTGACTGTAACTTTGAGGTGACTTTTTTATACTGTATTTTGGGG